>QTSX02006508.1:0-259463 GCA_014839935.2 Entomophthora muscae
CCAAAAATCCCTGTTAACAGAGTGTATATTCAACCTGCTAGTTGGATTTTGTTTAAATCTGAAATGATTTTGTTTAAATCTGAGTTCATTTTGCTTGTTGCCATAGCTTTTAAAACTACTGTATTTTATTTATAATAAGTCACAATATTCAAATATATCAAGAACCTGCCACTTACATCTCATAAAATGAAGACTTGAATATTTTTATGTTAAAAAGACCTTACTTCCATAAAAATATGATATAGATAGTTTAAAGTTGTATATCAAAGAGAAAGATTTTATACATCTTATTTTGCTCTTATACATATGGGTCATTATTTTTCTTGTTATGCCTAAGCGCTGGACTGATTATTTATAACTTAATTACATTATTCATATTCAAATTATTCAGAAAGATTAAAATACAATCAATGTCAAATCTTTATTTGATCTTGGGCTTAGATATTTTTTTTTGAAAAAAATTACCAATTTTAGAATTGAAAATTGCACCTTATAATATTGCTGGAAATATCTTAAGTGCTACTACATTCTACTAGCTAAAAATATTTATGATTAGTTGCATGGGAGAGTAATAGCAGCCCCAAAGCTATAAATTCTATTACCCTATCTTTGACTCATCATAAATATTTTTAGTTTGTTTCAAAAAAGGTTGTTGTTTTTGAAAGACTGATAACTCTATTTAAAATACACCCTCTAGTAAGCTGCCCTACTTCATGAACTTGTCCTAATGCACCACTAGCATCTTCTGATATTTTTGTTTCTCTGGTATCATCACGTGATTTCAAATGATAAGTTATCTCAGAATATTCTGAGAAACTTTCAAATGATAAAGGTGAAGTATACAACTTCCCATCTTTCATCAAATATGAAAGATTAATGCGCAGATTTTTAACTTTGAGCTCTCTCCTTATAGGCCTAACTTTTCTCTCATAAATATAAAAGAATGACTTTTGAGAAATATTTGAGCCTGATAGCACTGATTTATATAATCCTTTTCTTTTTTCTTCTTGCTCAAAAATATTTTTAATATCATTTATATTCTTAATTTAAAGCTGATTTTCTTTCTCTTTTAATGTTTTTGATATTACACCAAAGTGACCATCAACAATACTTTTCCCATGACATTCTACAAATCTATTGTATTTAATAGACCCTTTAATGTATTGTGGTACCTCTTTAAATAGATAATATAAGAATTCATAGGATCTTAAATGGTTTCCATTATCAGTCCATACTTTGATATTATTTATTTTTTTAAACTTATCTGATTTAAGAAGACTTATTAGATATTCACCTGAAAACAAAGAATCATGAGACAATATTTGAGATAAAAAATCATGGTATTAATATTTAACTTTATTGTTTTCTTTAAATACCAATGCAAACCCCAATAAAGAAATAGGTCTTTTGGAATAAAAACAGTTATTGGTTTCAATTGGACCACCACCAACTTTTAAATTCTCCTTAAAATCTATGACTATAATACATGATTCATTATCTAATTCATTGATATCTTTCTTATATTCCCTATTTTGATGAGCATAAAAGTCTTATTGCTGATCAATAGCTTTTAAGTCACTGTTTATAGATTCTGGCAATAATAAGTTTTTACTTTCACATTCTTCTTTTCTTTTTTCTAAGGATAATTTTAAGTTACAAATATTACACATGTCAGTTTGTTTTTTACTCTTTATTATATTTTTGGTATTAATTTATAATAAGTTGAAAGTGATATTGAAATTTCATTTTTTATTTTCATTTTTTCATATATTTCTTTTTTGTTTTTAATAGAGAATATTTTATTTCAGTTGAATATTCATTCATTTACTTTTCAATGTCTTTATAATTTTTTCTGGTGCTTTTTTTTGTAACTGGCTTGTTTCAAAAGAATTTTCCAGTAGTTTTTTAATTATTTTTTTGATTATTTCTTTTTTTAATGAATAGTTATTATCTTTTTGGCTTTTTTTGTTTAAGCTTACATTTTTATTTTTATTTATTTTTCTTGAGTATTCAAACTCACTTTTAGTTATATTAAATCCCATATCAGTAAGCTCTTTTAAAGAGTAATTGGAAGTAACCAGAGATCCCAAGGCTGGGAGATGCTTTTGAGGAGCAGATTTCAGAAGATCCTTTAAGTTGTCAATTATACCATTTAGTTTCTGATTTTAAATTAAAGGAATGAACTCTGTTTTTCCAAACTCAGTTTGAGTGAGGAAGTGATTGATGAAGGAATTAATATTGCCTCCAGAAACAAAGAGGAATGCTTTCTTTAGCATAGCAATTCTTTCTCTTTTTGTTGATGCTCCTAATGAGAAAAATGGCTTCATGGCAGAAGTAAAGTTAACAGATTCTATAATATTGGATTTGTGATTGCTGATAAAGAGATGCTTTGTAGAGATGCCTTGCAAAAGAGTGCTGGTTGCAGGAATTATATCTTTTTGTGAAGATGGTTTGAAGTAAACCTTAGGTGGTGCTTTAGCTCTTATATACCAAGCCTTATGGCATCATTCTGAAAGAAATGATGTGACAGCTTTATTTACAATTTTGACTTGAATTTATATTTCTAGAATAAATAAAATCCCCAGTTTTCATGCACAAGTGATATATGTGCATCAGCTAAGCATCAAATTACATCATATTCTCTTTGTATCTATGCAAATCAATTAAAATGAGGTATTAACTTAATTATAACTGTTCTGCATATTTTTAAAATGATAAAATATTAAAGAATTGTATTTAAAAGATGCTTAATTTGAGGTTCGCAGTTCACTTGAACCTCAAAATTCATCTAAACAGCAAATAAATCAATGTCCTAACTTCAAACCACCATAAATCCTAAATAATTAAGCTTTTTAAATAAATAAAATGCGGAAATGATGCTATTGCTCTTATCTTTAATTTCACCTTATAAAAAGCATATATTAATTAATGAAATTAACTTTTTTAAGCTTTAAGCAATCTATTTTATTTCATTATCAAAATAATATAATAAAATCTGACATATGATCTTTTAAATTGCTTTTGCTTTAATATTCTATATTATATATATTAATATTTTAGCATCAATGGAAAGATAAGATTCTTAGCTTCATTTTGATAGGTTACAGTGTGAAAAAATATTAACTTTTTGTTGAGTTATTACTGTTTTAAATATAAACATTTGTAATTTGATTTTTTTCAAAATTGAACTGTGTTATGCTGCGACTTGGGCAGCATGTGTATTAGAAAATGGCCTAATCCCTAAAATACTGACCCATATATTAAAAAGATATAATAGAAGATAATTGAGGTTAAGAATGGAGAGAGGATAATATAATATAATTGAGGATAAGAAAGGAGGAGAGAAGAGAAGAGACAAAAGAAAAAGAAGGTTTTTCTACTTGGTATCAGATTTTATATGATCCACCCTCTTGACAAGGCAGAAATTTTTTAAAATTTTTTGGGGAGGAATGAAAGGTGAAAAGAAGAAAATTCAAAAGAGAAACTTTCAAAAGAAAAACCAAGAGTGTACTGCACTTTGATATCTGCGCTTTGTTTTGTGCACTTTGATTTTGTCCCCTGAAATAACATAGGGAAACATAGTACAATATTATATTAATTTAATATTTTTTTGAAATTGCTGCCAAAACACACCAATTTATTAATATTGCAATAAAATAAGAACCTACTAAAAAACTTTGTTTATTTTTATATATATTCAAATACCAGGTCTTAAAGAATCTACATAAGGAATTTCAAAAGTTTTTATTGATTATTTAAAATTTTAGAAGCTTATAAAAAGTGTGGCTAGTCTAAAAAGTCAATTTTTGATTCCCTCAATTTTGATTTGAGGAACTTAATAAAACATGATGAATAAAATATTAATTCTTTGCAGAAGTTTAACATTAAGTGGACCTAGCTTTTTGGTACCTTTTTGGATTTTGATTTGACTACTTTCTGATTTCTGCACCCATTAAGAAACTGTATGTAAAACTTTAAACAAATCTTTAGGGGACAAAATTTTATTTTTAAAAAATAAAGAGCTTACAATAGTATTTTATATTAAGATTTGAACAAAATAAGTTAAAAGAGTACCTAGAGTTAAAAAAGATCTTTTAGCTCTTGACTTCTTTTTTAAATGTAGGAAAAAATTTAAACTTTAAGTTTTTTAATTCTGATGTATCAAATATCAGATTGAAGATTTCTTTGCACTTCAATCTTTCCACTTTCAATTTTTTCCCCTCTATTCAAAAGGATGAATGATATCTATTTTAAAAGCCATGTTAAATTGAGGTGTGTTTTAAATTACATCAATTTGGGCACTTCAAGCTTGGTTTTCAATTTTATCTACTAGTAAAAACATTTTAAAAAAGTCAAATTTAAGAGAAATGTTAAATTTTTTGGGAAAAATTTCTTTTGAAAAAAAGTGCAGAGATAAAAAAATCCATCAGTTTGAGGATTTCAATCTCCACACTTTGACTTTAGGCACTTGCCCTAATTATCCCCCAGTGACCTATCAATCTCATCCCATGGGGTTCAATTGGCATGGGGCCATGTGGCCTGTTGGATCTGCGGCTGGAACCCAACCCCAAGGGGGCAGATTCCTTTTCTTCCAGGGCTAGCAAAGCTTTAACTCCTGATGGGGCATCTCCAGATGGCCCAAAAAAGGATGGAGATGGCCCCAGAGCATCCATGACCATACTAGTGCCTGGCCTTTCCTGAGACATCTGGAGGCATTATAGATTAATTGCTGCAAGACAAATTAGACAATGGGACATGGCATAGAATTGGACCTGCAAAGCCTGGCCTGCCAGCCTTTTCAGATAGAGTGAAAGTTCTTAAAGAGTCCAAGCATCCAGACAAGGGATTGGTCCAGGAAGGTCAAAATCCCTGCCCCACCTTGTAGCAGCATTACCCTGGCCAGGGTGCTTGAAGCGCTAGAGGGCGGGAAGACCTGAGGAACTGGACCTGGCAAGAAGGGTATAACCCCCTTCCAAACCAAGATAGTTGGTACTGCTAATTTGAGATAGAGCGGGAATAAACCTCTGGCTCACTCATTGTATACCTTAAATTGTTCTAAGTTCTTATTGCTGGGATTCTACAGAGCCTGGTCTCACCTTAGCGGTCCAGCTAACCTGCCCCAAGAACCCTCAGCCTAACTGTTCTGAGCCCTGAGCTGGACTTGAGATGGATACGTGTTATAGAGCGTCCACCCAGCCCAGCTCACAAGAGCTTCACCCTGAAAAATGCTGCTGCTTTGGATCCTCTAGGTATAATAAGGCACCACTGGAAAGATTTTTTTAGGAGGGTTAAGTATACTATACTGCTGCAGGGGTTTAATGAAGAGTATGGATATCTTCCAGCATATCTAGATGCTGTGGAACCACCTCCCAAGATCAACTGGCCCCACTTTGTTGATCCAGCTGATGATGTTCCTTATGAAAATCTGCTTGGAATGATACATGTCAATCTCATGAGCCGTGTTGACTCTATGGTGTCAGCTGTGGGCCCTGAGTCCATGTTTGAATGGTCAATGCTGTATGTTATCAAGTTAGTGTGGATCCTATGGTGGGCCATGCCTGTGACAGAAATTGCAGGATAGTATGAAGCTGTTTCTAAGTTGTGGGGAATTACCACCCAAATCCACATAGAGTTAATGATTAACCACCAATGTGGCTTCAGATATCTTTTTGTAAAATTTCCAATTGTAATACCAGGATTAAGCAGAACAATTAATCCTAACCATAGTAGCCCAAGATAAATGGCCTGAGACAGCATCAACATATCTTCAGAATAAAATTCTGGACATTGGGATGCAACATGATTTTCAGTTTCCAGAATGGGGGGCTTCAAGATTGGCTGGCACAAAATTAACATTGGGCGGCACCAACAACAAAGTTCCAACTGCAGGGCCCTATCTTCCAGAAATGATTTGGTTGAGAATTAGATTGTATGGAATATATTGTAACAACCCAACCACAGGATGCATTTTGAAAAGTAAATTAGAACCAGGGATAAATTATTTTTATTGAGTAAAATTTTGGGGGGACTCAACTCTTAGAGTTGAAACAGTGTAAATTATTCAATATATATCAGAAAATTGACTAAGAAATACCACCTGAATCTTGGCCTCCTATTTCTTCCACATTGTCAAGTAAGTATCTGGTCCATGTTGCAAAGAACCCTTGTGTGACCAATTTCTGACAACCATGCTGATTAACAAGCCTGTATTAGGTGACCCTCAAATTACACCAATTTATCAACGGTAATTTGCAAGGAGGAACTGGTTTCAGCTGACAGACTGGAGCAGCTGTAACCTATTTCTGATTGACTGTTTGATTTAAACCCGTTAACTTGGTCAATTTTGATAAAGGTTTCCCAGCTTTTCAAGCCTTCTTGCTTGGGCAGATAATTCCTGGCATGATGGAACCTACTGTGACATTACCCTCTACTTTAGCCTTAGGCACAATACCACCATCTGGGAGATGGGATAAGGAGAAATTCTTGTGGGCAGGTGGGAGTTTCATCACGGCTAAGGTAAGTTCAGGATGGCCAATAGTGTTGAAACCACAGGCTTGACCCGCCAGCAAGGTTCCAACCAAGAGGGTTTGTGACCCACAATCCAATTACTTGGTCACTCAAAGCCAGACTAGGAAGTTGACTTGGATTACCAAATCCATCAACATGAACAGACAATGATCCTTCACGGTGGATACCTCAATTTGGCGCTTGACTCATTAGCAGGATCAAGCCACCCCCTTCTGCCATCCAACTGTGTGATCACCAATCATGTTCCTGCTATCCATTGATTCACAATAGCTATATAATCACTATCTCACAATAAAAATTATTATCTATCTTCTAAATATTTTTCCCCGTGTAACTCTGCTAAAACAGCACAGTTACAACAATAGCAGTAGGATTGCGCTTGTAGAACTTGTGAATCAGATCTGGGGAATTGAAACAATTGTAGTGAGGAACCCAGGAGTTTTCAGAATCAGGATAACCCTTTCAAGACACCAAATATTCCAGACGGTGTTGATTCTTGCGGGAAGCCAGAATAAAATTTAACTCATACTCAGGTTCTCCTTCCACAAGAATGGGTTGGGAAGAGGGGGGTCTCTGTACCTTTAAAGATAGTAAGAAGACATTCATGAAAGGTGTGGAAAATCTTGAAAGCAGGAGGTAAAACCAGCCAATAGGTGGAGGGACCAATTTGACGTTCAACTTTGAAGGAGCCAACTTGCTTAGGCCCTAACTTGCGACAGGGAACCTTCAGTTTCATATTGCAAGCATTAACCATGACTAAATCACCTGACCTGTAAGTGGGATCTTCCTGGAGCTTGCAATCTGCATATTCCTTGTAAGTTGTCATGGCAGCAGCCAGAGGGTACAACATGCCATTTTGTAAACAGCATCTTGAAAAACGCCATCTCGAATTAAATTTGAGATGGCAATTTTTGCGTTAGTGATTTTGAATCACAAAAAAATTAAATAAACAATAAAATAGTTAAAATTTACATATACTTTTATATATGGCATCTCAAATTTACACTATCTCAATTCTGTCACTTCAAGTCAGATTAATTAAATCTTATTTTGCTAACTTTATTTACATATGAAATCACTTAGTGTGGGGCGTGTTTACGCCATCTCAACTTTACGTCATTTCAAATTACACCATCTATCTTAAACTAAAATAAGTTTATACCCAAACTAAAATAAAGCCTGTGGTATAGTGCCAGAAGATGTTCCTATAGTATTAATCTAAGACACTTATAAAAGGAACAACCTAAAAAGATGCCACTATGATAGTCCTTCTAGTGGTTTTCATTGCTGGGTAAAAAAAACCAGTTTTGTTATATGTAATTTATAACTTTATTATACATGGATACATTGATAAGGGTTTCATCAATAAAAATTTTAATAGTGATTTTAATATGGAAGAGGATGATTACGCCATTTTGATTTATGTCACTTCAAATTCCACTGAGTTTTACATCACCCAATTGATTTGATGCGCACAATGGATAGGGGAAAATAAGGGGAAATTACATATGCCGCCAGGCTACACTATATCAATTCCCCCACTGCAATTCTTGCTTTCCACTTTTCAAAAGTATAGTTTCACGTCAAAACCAAAATTAATAAAAAATGTAAGAAAACATATGAAAAATTTGCAAATATATATTTTTTCATCTCCTCTAAACAACTAGGTACTTTTTAATCCCAGTTGTATAAGCTAGTTTTTGAGAAATTCAAGTTTTACTCTTTGACCCAGTTGAGGTAGCTCCACCGTAAATTTGTTAATCTAATATAAAAATGGTCAAAAACACTATGTTTTTGAGCTACAGCACCTCAATTACGTCACTTTGAAAACGCCATCTTGAGAGCAAGTTTTCAGTCAAAACTCAAAGTTTTGCCACTTGCGTTACTAATAAAAATATTATTTTTTTAAAATAAAAAACATTAAAATTTTGATAGTATATATTATTTGATCTTCTCTACAATTCTATGTAAAAAATTGATACTTTAAATATTAAAAACATTCTTGTTTTTCTCTTTAAAAACAACCCCCAAACTGCTCATATTTTGATACTAATTCACTTTTAGATGCCTCTCAAGTCCATCAACAAAGCTGCGTCCAAGGCCTCAAAGGCCTCAAAGTCCAAGACCACTCCTCCAAAGGCCAAAAAAGCCAAAACTACCCCTAAAAAGCAGCCTGCTAAGGGTAAAGCTCCCCCCCAAGACCCCTACACCCCCACCAGAGTCTGAGGAAACAAGCCCAACCCCTCCCCATTCTCCTTTTGTTTACTCCCCATCAGACCCTCAAGAGAAGTTGTTCAACTTTAACCGCCACTCTGATCCCACTTCAGAGCCTGAGAATGAAGAAGAGCAGGAGCCTGAGACTGGTGCTCCTGCAAATGAGCCAATTGAGCTCTGGGATCTTAATACCATCCATAATGCAAGCAACAGAAATGACACATTTGCTGTGCCTGCCACATACCCTGTCAGCTAGACTTACCACCTATGGGTTCACTCGGTTTAAAGCCCTGACTATTGAGCATGACTGTGCCAAGCCTTTTGATCCTCTGTATCAACTGATCTGCTGGTTTCTTTGCCAGTTCATACCAACCACCAAAGACCAAACTGCAACTGAGGTTGTAAACAATGCACTTATTAATCAAAATGATACCCAACTGGCAACTGTTGGTGGCGCCTCAAAACTTCAGAGATATCTCACTGACCAGATATATGCTCTGAGCACTGAAGGCGTCAGTGCTACATCAATTGACCAGTTGATTTTAACTGAAGAGCAAAAGCTTTCACAGCATGAAGAGAGATTCCTCCTTCACAATGATGGGCAACATGCCCCAGAGCGGATCACATGCTTTGCTACCTCCTAGGATCTTCACAACCTTTTAAAATGCAAGACCTGGCTTGCAGATGGAACATTCTCAACCTGCCCAAAGCTCTTTAGCCAGCTTTGGAATATCCATGGGCAGGTTGGCAATCTTATTCTTTCCCTGGTTTTCTTTTTCCTCCCAAATAAGAAACAGGAAACTTATGTCCGGGCTCTAACAATATTAAAGGCCAAGTTGAATGAGATCCTCCCAACTATTGAAGAGGAGCCAAAGGAGACTAGAGGGCACAAGAAAAAGGCCCAGTCAGAGGAAGCCACCCCAATCAAGAAAAAGCCCAAAAGCCTTCCATACCATGAATACCTGGTAGTAGATTTTGAGCAGGCTCAGGTCAATGCTTTTATTAGAGTCTTCAAGAGCTCCCCTCAGGGATACTACTTTCACTTTTGGCAGGCACTATGCCGCCGCCTTCAAAAGTGCTCTGCACTTCATGAGCTGGTCTACACTGAAGGCACAAAGAAAGCAAAGGACGTGTTCAACTGCCTTGCTGCCCTTGCCCTTGTGCAAAAGGAGGAGACAAATGCCTTCTATGACGCCCTCCTCTGCCATTCCTACATTATTACCAACCAGGCAGCCTTTGCTCCATTCATAGAGTATTTTGAAACTCAATGGGTTGGAGTGTTTCAAGGAGCACACCACATCAGAAAGGGTGGTGACTCAATCCAGTGGAACTGCTTTAAGCAGGTGAAGGATGGCCTAATCAAGACCACCTCTTCTCTTGAAGGGTGGCATAGTCAATTTGCCACAAGGGTCCAGGTTCAGAAGCCCAAGTTCAACAAAATCATGGTGCATCTCAAGACTCAACAAGCCATCTCCGCCCGCCTCTTTAAAACAGGCATTAAGACCAAGGATGACCCCCCCAAGCAAACCAAAGCGGTGAAAAAGTATACAGAGATTAGCAAGGTGGTCCTTGCCTACTATCCCAAGGATAGCAAGCTTGAGCATCTCCAAGCTATCTCAGTTGCTCTTTCAACCAATGTATGATCCTTCCTCAATAAATACCACTCTATCTTCTCTATTATTTCCTTAACTTTTATCATTATTTTAATTTTATTTGGTATTTGGTACAAATATATGTTTATTTTAAAGTATAGTTTATAGTTAAAATATATGAAAATGGTTGTTTTTGGGAATATTTTAACTTTTGGGCTTTACGCAACTATGTTGCTACTAATTAACCCCATTTTTTATTGCAGATTTGGAATCCTGAGGCTTTTTTAAGCCTATAAATGTTTTTTGAATTTTTATTTTTGGGAATTATTTGGGTAATTTTTGGAGTTTAAAAATCTAAAATTTTAAAACTGTTTTTTCTTAGTCAAAATGCTGTAAATCAAAATGGTGTTTTTACTAGTAAATTGAGATAGCAGAAATTTGAGATGGTGTATTTCGAGATGCTGTTTTTTGAGATGCCGTTTTTGAAATGGCATGTCCTACCGGCCAGAGTAACCTGGAGCTCCTGATGAACCTGCTTCAATGCAGCAGCCTGATCAGTTGCAGCTTCCACGTTGCTAACCAAACAAGGACCTATGGTGATCCACATGTATGTTGTTTTGCAAGCGAGGGTTGATTTGGCTTCAAATAAAGACAATATGCTGAAGAGTGACAATGTGTGGTTAGCTGATGACGCTGTAAGCTAGTAGGTAACATAGGGCTACTAGGGGTAAGTAGGGCAAGTCTAGTAGGTAACATGGGACTACTAGGGTAAGTAAGGCCTGGCTGGTAGGTAACAAAGGACTACCAGAGGCAGATGTGGCCTTCACCCAGCAGAAGAAATTGGCTGCTTTGGGCTATAGTGCTTCACCTTGCAGGGAACTGTGGCTTTGGAAGGGTGAAGACTGAGATAGCAAACAGGGAACTTTGTCTGTCTGGGGGGAGTAGGTTTTGGACCCCTGGCAGGTAATGCAGGCTGCCAGGGAGGGGAAGAGCTCTGAGGGCTCTATGTACCCTAATACACTTACAGAAGGTCTGTGAGCAAGCATCCTACCTAACAGACTGGTAGGGTGTCCTTGTTTATGCCCCTATGAGAGCTTTGGGGGGAACCCAAAGTGAGCATTGGAGGGCATAGATTTGCTCAGAGGTGTCACCAAGGCAGTTTACTTGAGGAAGCAAGCTGCAGAACTTGGTGTGATCAGGCCTCTGGGAAGTAGAGCTGATTACTCTGCGACTGAAAGCCCAGACTTAATCACCTGGGTGAGTAAAGACAACACATAAACATTGATCTATGATTGAATGGCCTAAGTGGATTGCCACTTGCAAGGGCCCATTCAAACACCAGTTCAGTGTAGACTCATGCCTGGGTCTACAACTTCTAGTAACAGGGACTGAGATAAAGAACTGAGGTGGTTCACATAATTAACAGAGAAGACTAGCAAGAGGGACTGTTTGATCACAGCAAAGGCTAGTTGACAGACTGTTGATTCATATTGAATTGTGGGAACCAATATGGTTCAGTGT
This sequence comes from Entomophthora muscae, assembly GCA_014839935.2. Classification (NCBI taxonomy): domain Eukaryota; kingdom Fungi; phylum Entomophthoromycota; class Entomophthoromycetes; order Entomophthorales; family Entomophthoraceae; genus Entomophthora; species Entomophthora muscae. The sequence continues at coordinate 11,856 of QTSX02006508.1, forward strand.
GCAGAAGGAACTAAGGAGGTTCCTAGTGAGGATTTGTTGAGGAACTGGTTGAGCATAAGCTGAAAGACCAGAAGATTATGATGCAGGACTAGTTGATCATAATGCAGGATGATTAAAGGACCAGAAGTGTGTGTTGCAGGACTGAAGATCTGAGAGAATGCAAGTGCAGGACCAGGAGATAACCTGAAGTAACTAGCCAGACTGGATACAGAGGCTGGGAGAGCTGATTTTAGTGTCTTTTGAGAGGAAAATGGATAAAAAGAAGCAATTAAATAATAATTGAATACTGCCTAATTATGATTTAAAAAGGATGTAATATCATATAATAAAAAAGAAAGAGAAGTAAAAATAACATACAGTTTGTTAGAACTTTAAATTTATTTAAAGAAGAGAATTGAGTCAGAAGGGAGCTAGAAAGAGGCCTGAAATAGAATGGAGAAACTGTGAGAGCGAAAGAGCAAATTTTGCCAAGAACAACTACAAGAGGCAAGAGGACAGGCAGCAAGCGGGTTTGAAGTTGTGAAACGTTGGGGAAAAACGCAGAGAAACATGGAGAAATGTTGTAAAATCAAGGGGTTGCAATTTGCCTAAGTAAAACATATGTGGAAGCGCTCGAGATTTGCCGGGAAAACGTGATGGGAATCACGGCAAAACCGTTCAAAACGCAGAGCAGTTGTTTACCCAGAGCAAGACAGCCTCAGGTTTGAACCAGGGTCAAGAGCAAGTCATCTGGGGAAACCTTTTTGGCAAAACCGTTGAATCAAGGCGTATGATTGGCTGCAAGCCGGAGTCTATTTCATCAGTGTTTTAAGGGCTTTAACTTAAGAGTTAAAGCCTAAAAAATGAGGAGCAGAAGCAGAAAATTCAGGGCTTTCATTGGCCAAAGTAATTTTTAAAGTTTAATATATTATAGACAGAGAAAAACTGGATAGTTTAAGCTTTGAAAGACCAGATTCTAAGAGAGATTTTTGGTCTGAAACAAGGGGTTATAAAAAGGAGAGCTATATGAGACTCTTGAGGGACTGGATAAGATAGATTACAAAGGCCACAAGAGCTATAAAAAGAGCCAGAGACCAAGAATAGGAATCCAGAGCTGGAACAGACCGCATGAGCCTGAGACCAGAACACAGGAGCCCAAGACCAAGGTGTAGGAGCACAAGACCAAAGTTCAGGAGCCCAAGACAAAGGAGCAGGAGCCAAAGACCAAGTACAAGGAGTCCAAGAGATTGTTAAAGGACTCCAAGTACTGGCACAAACCCTCATTGTTCCCTATCCCAAGGCCATATATCAGAAGGTTTCTAAGGGGATCTTCCTTCTGACTGTGAATAAAAAGCCTATTACAACCCCTACCCAAATTTCCCGCAATAAAAGAATATAAGCTCTATGAGTCAATTACCCCAAATTTTTTACCCTAGCCAGGGAATGAGGAATCTTATTGCCTAGGGTGCAGAAAGTTTGCCTCTAGTAATTCTGCCCAGGAGGAGTGAGAAAAGGTGACTAGGCATCTTGAAATGACAGATAGAGGAAGAAAGTTTATTGGGGGAGAGTTTGCTAGACTATTACAGGATTGGTATTAGCCTACAGAAGGGCTGGCGCCTGCTGAAGTACAAGTGTATGGTGGAGACGCTCACCAGGTGATTGGGAAGGTACTGGAAGAGTTTGCTCTTATGCAGGCCAAGTATAAGCTCCTAACCAACCACTCACCACTGTTGGAGAATGACAACTCCTCCAAGCCAGTCCCTGGCTATGACCTAGGACACACTTTGGGGACTGGTGACCAGGAACCCCACAGGACCCATGTTAGAAGAAGGATTGTAGCCCACATTGGCATAGAAGGGTAATACTTGAGTTGATGTGTGCAGGGCATTATTATATGTGAACTCTGCCATGGGTAGGTTATCACACTAGTCATCTTGTCACGCATTAGTGTAGCAACATAGGTAGACCTCCAAACTTTGGTTTACCCTCTCTGTTTGTCCGTTAGATTGGGGATGAAGGGCTGTGGAACAGCATAATTTGATACCAAGAATTCCAGTAAAAGCTTCCCAGAACTGAGCAATAAATTGAGGCCCATGGTCACTTACAATCTACATTGGGATGCCATGTAAGGAGAAGATTCTATTCACAAACAACCTAGCTGTTTCCACCAAAGTAATTGTGGTTGAGCAAGGTACAAAGTGCGCCATTTTTGTGAAACAATCTACCACCACCATGATTGCATTAAACCCATTGGAATTGGGAAGTTCACCAATGAAATCCACCAATACAGACATCCAGGGTCCTGCAGCGGGCTGCAGTGGAACCAGTAAACCAGTAGTCTTGTTCTGGCTTGCCTTGGATCAAACACATACCATAAAATCACAAACAAAAGCTGCTACCTGCGCTGTCAAACCTTTCCAGGAAAACTGGCGGCATATTAGTTCCACCGTTTTTTTCCTGGGTGGCCTGCCGTTGGACAGGTGTGATGAGCCTCCATGATTTCTTCCTGAATAGTTCCTTCTGGATCTCACAAGCAATCTTGATGATATAGAACTGGACTTATCTTATGATAACCCTGGGGATGGCCCACTGGGCTTGCACATGCTAGCTCCAATAGCCTATCATAGCCTTTAGACAAAGGTTGCAGAAACTTAACTTTGGAATATAAGTCCAGGTCTGCGCCCTCAGTTGAGGACATGGTGACCAGCGTAGCAAGTGGAGGCAATAAAAAAGGCACCACCACCTTGTCTGGAATCATAGTATGTGTGTTAAACTTGGCGTTCATACTAGCATCTGGGAGATGGGAAGGGTTTCTGCTCAGTGTATTGGCCAAGTGATTGTCAGATCCCTTAATAAACTTGTAGTGGAACTTGTATCTTGTCAGGTCACCATGCCATCTGGATTGACAACCTGAAAAAACCCTGGGTTGTCAATAATACAGAAGAGCTTTGTGGTCAGTTCTTACTACAAATGGATGACGTGCCAACATGAGATAGTGATACCAGACTTTAACAATTCCACAACAGCCAACAATTCCTTGTTGTAAATCATGTAATTGCATTCAAAAGCCTCCATCTTCCGGGAGAAATACCCTACAGGTCTCTCAATCCCATTGCTAGCAGTCTGCAAAAACATACCAGCCACAGCGTATTTAGATGCATCTGTGGAAACCACAAAAGGAAGCTCAGGATCCACATGTCTCAACACAGGTGATGACAACAAAAGAGCCTTGACTGCTGAGAACGCACTTGCGCGCTCAGGCGTCCAAACCAAAGTTGTCTTTCCACTAGCCAAATATAAAGGGGCAGCCACTTCAGACAAGTGAGGGATGAATTTCTTCAAGAACGTACAGGTACCCAAGAAACTACAGAGTTGGGATACTGTCACAGGTGTAGCATACTCTCAAACCGCAGCTTCCTTGTCAGGGGCAATGGTGTGGCCATCCTCAAAGATAATATTACCCAGGAAGGTAACCTTAGGTTTAAAGAATTCATACTTACTCCTTTTAATGATCAAGTTTGCCTGGAGAATGCGCTCCACAACTGCCAACAGGTGGGCCTTATGTGAATCCTCATCTGGAGAGAAACCAATATATCATTCATATGCACAATGGCACATACACCTAGGAGATCCCCCAAGACTGAATCAATTAACCGCTGAAAGCAGGCTGGAGTGTTCTTCAATCCAAAAGGCATTAAGCAGAACTGGAAGATACCCTTCTTAGTTCTGAATGCTGTTAGCCATTCCATTTCTTCTTCAATCCGGATTTGATTAAAAGCATTCAACAGATCAAGTTTTGAGAATACCTTGGCCTTCTCAACACATCTAGAGATCTGTGCTTTGAGAGGTAAAGAATAAGGATCCAGAATTGTAACGTTATTCAAATTCCCGTAGTTGACACAAGGACAAAGGGACCCATCAGACTTCTGAACAAACAATAACAGAGAGCAGATTGACAAAGCCTTCTTAAAAATGTAGCCTTTTGCCAACATGTCACGAGTCCACTCTTCCAAACATGCATCTTCCTTCAAGGTTAAAGGTTAAATAGGAGACACAATTCTGATCAGATCAACAGTGATCTTAAAGTCAAAGTCAAACTGAGTGTGCTTGGGAAGGACCTCACCTCTGGTGGTGTCAAACACCGCAGACCAGGGTTGCAAACATGCTGGTAAATCTGAACTTGCAGGGACAGGAACCAATTGAATGGTCTGAGAAGATTGCTTCAATTTGGACATACCTACCAGTGGAATACAAATAGATATGCCCAAAGAGTGTTCCACCTGTAGCGCATTTTCTTTTCATAAGGTTGATGCATTATGATCTCTCCACCAACCCACCCCCAAAATGATAGGATACATCAGGGAAGAGCAAATGGAGAACCTTTCGGTAAAAGACTGACCCCCAACTACAAATGTTACTGGCTTCTTCAGCTGAAAAGAGGGAAAAGTTTGACAGTTTCCACCCCTAACAAGCATTTCAGGGTGGTACTTGAGTTGTAGCAAGTCTGCAGTCTCCACACTCATGAAGTTCTTGGAAGCACCTGTATCCAACAAAATGGCTGGCTGATAGATAGTCTGGCTGTTATCAATGCTACCATAAAACAAGAAGTAACCAGAAGTATATTTATTTGCAGCAAAGGTGGCAATCTTGGCAGGGTCCTGCTTCTCTTTGGTGGTACAGACGGCAGCTAAGGAGGCAAGATGCTCCTGAAGGTAACGCTCAATCATTTCTTGAACAGCAGCTGGAAGAACAGGATGTTCACAATCAATGGGAACGAGGGGCAACTCTTCGGACATAACCGCAGAAGGCTTTGCAGGTATGACGTGCTGAAGCATTGCCAAAGAACTATCAGGACCAGACACCACTGGCGCCTCATTTACATCAACGGGTTTGTTCACCGCTGCCAATTGCAACTGAGAAGAGCTATGGGGAGAACAATTGCGACTTTGGTTGAAAGGAACTACCGCGGAACAAGGACCCAAAAACCAGGAGCGCACAGCGGGTTTGTCCTCAATTACCAGTGTATCTTGCTTGAAAGCTGGTGGATTTGAGACCAGAGAAAGAATTTGGCTTACCAGGGCCTCAGTTGTGGTTAACAGGGAATCCCAAACCGCCAAATCCTGGGCAGTCTGATCAACTGCTAACCACAACGCTGAGAGTTTATTCACCTTGGGAACATCAATTGTACGGCAGTAGAAGAGACTGAGGAAGGAATAACAAAAGCGGAGTTATACCCTGACAGAAGGCGTACAGCTTACAATATACTTTGAGCTCCTCAATAGATACCCACAAATTTTTTAACAAAGGGTATAGAGATGCACTTTCAGTTAAAACACGTGGATTGTGCTCCACCGCGGACAACAACCATTCACAAGCATCCTCAGAAACCTTTGTCATCACATGGTTAACTTGGGATTTGTGACTAAGGCTAGAGCCGGAATTGAATGATAATGCTGACAACACTTCACGCAAAAATTCATCAGTGGGTGGAGCAGGAAAATAATCTGGACGCCAAAATGACATGACACAACGGAAATAGGAAATGGAAGATCCAGTCTCAACAACTGCAACCGGAGATGAAAACCACAAATTAAAGAAAAGCCCAAACTGAAAGCTCAGAAAAGAACTGATACAAATAAACATAGTAAACACAGATATCTCAATGGAGCAGGAGAAAAGAAACACAAGGTCATGACAAACTGCTTCCAAAAACTCATATGTAGAAGAGTTGAGTAATGTGATGGAAATTGTGGGATAGTATGAAGCCGTTTCTAAGTGATGAGGAATTACCACCCAAATCACATAGAATTAATGATTAACCACCAACGTGGCTTCAGATATCTTTTTGTAAAATTTCCAATTGTAATACCAGGATTAAGCAGAACAATTAATCCTAACCAAAGTAGCCCAAGATAAATGGCATGAGACAGCATCAACGTATCTACAGAATAAAATTCTGGACATTGGGAGGCAACACAATTTTCAGTTTCCAGAACGGGGGGCTTCAAGATTGGCTGGCACAAAATTAACATTGGGCGGCACCAACAACAAAGTTCCAACTGCAGGGCCCTATCTTCCAGAAATGATTTGGTTGAGAATTAGATTGTACGGAATATATTGTAACAACCCAACCACAGGATGCATTTTGAAAAGTAAATTAGAACTAGGGATAAATGATTTTTATTGAGTAAAATTTTGGGGAGACTCAACTCTTAGAGTTGAAACAGTGAAAATTATTCAATATATATCAGATAATTGACTAAGCAATGCCACCTGAATCTTGGCCTCATATTCCTTCTACATAGTCAAGTAATTATCTGGTCCAGGTTGCAAAGAACCCTTGTGTGACCAATTTCTGACAACCATGCTGATTAACAAGCTTGTATTAGGTGACCCTCAAATTATGCCAATTTATCAACGTCAATTTGCAAGGAGGAACTGGTTTCAGCTGACAGGCTGGAGCAGCCGCAACCCATTTTCAATTGACTGTTTGATTTAAATCTGTTAACTTGGTCAATTTTGATAAAGGTTTATTGGCTTTTTGAGCCTTCCTGCTTGGGCGGATAATTTCCGGCATGATGAAACCTACTGTGACACTAGCCTGCTGGCCTTTTCAGATAGAGTGAAAGTTCTCAAAGAGTCCAAGCATCCAGACAAGGGATTGGTCCGGGAAGGTCAAAATCCCTGCCCTACCTTGTAGCAGCATTACCCTGGCCAGGGCGCTTGAAGCGCTAGAGGGCGGGAAGACCTGAGGAACTGGACCTGGCAAGAAGGGTATAACCCCCTTTCTAACCCAAGATAGTTAGTACTGCTAATTTAAGATAGAGAAGGAATAAACCTCTGGCTCACTCATTGTATACCTTAAATTGTTCTAGGTTCTTATTGCTGGGATTCTACAGAGCCTGGTCCCACCTTAGCGGTCCAGCTAACCTGCCCCAAGAACCCTCAGCCTAACTGTTCTGAGCCCTGAGCTGGGCTTGAGATGAATATGTGTTATAGAGCGTCCACCCAGCCCAGCTCACAAGGGCTTCACCTTGAAAAATGCTGCTGCTTTGGATCCTCTAGGTATAATAAGGCACCACTGGAAAGATTTTTTTAGGAGGGTTAAGTATACTATACTGCTGCAGGGGTTTGATGACGAGTATGGATATCTTCCAGCATATCTGGATGCTGTGAAACCACCTTCCAAGATCAACTGGTCCCACTTTGTGGATCCAGCTGATGATGTTTCTTATGATTATCCGCTTGGGATGGTACATGTCAATCTCATGAGCCGTGTTGACTCTATGGTGTCAGCTGTGGGCCCTGAGTCCATGTTTGAATGGTCAATTCTGTATGTTGACAAGTTAGCGTGGATCCTATGGTGGGCCATGCCCACCAACCCATACGGCTACCCTTTGCCCAGGCACCTGGATTGGGTACAGTGACACCGAGTGACTTAAGTATGGTCAACCCAGCATGGTCAGGTGTGGTATGTAACCACTCCATTAAGTCGATTGCAGAAGTTGTTTGGATAAAGTGAACGTGTTTGGGTGGGGGCTCTACTTGATACTTACCTCTTATATATAAGGGGAGGGGTTACCTTACAGGAAATTTATAAAAAATAATAACCTTCATCCATGGAGTACCAGATATGACTCAACTTGGGTAGAAACATTATACGGTTCAGGTGGTGATTTAAACGCCCCTATTTTCTTTTTTTAAAGGGGTTTGGTAGGTTGGTTGGGGTTAACTTTCGGTTTTTTATTGGGTCACGGTATCTTTTAGAAGAGGTGGATCTGGTATAATTTGTTGTTTGTATATCATTGAGTTTGGGCGTATATTGATTGTTTATTTATATAATGTGGTGTATTTAACCTTCAATGTTACTAAAATTAGAATCTGCCTTTATTATTCTGATTGTTGTGCGACTTAAAGCTGCTCGATATCCATCTCGATAGCTGGGGAAAGTGAACGAGCGATATGATTGGCGGATTGAAACTCAAATACCCACTATAATCCTTACCGCTGGTGGTCGGACAAGATCATTTCCAATAAAATTTTATCATCTCTAATAAACTCTAGCTTAACTATTTTAAAATGAATCAATTTATCAGAAAAGGCGTTATTGGGATTGATTTGGGTACAGAAAATCGAATCCTTATCTTTGGTGATGGTCTTGCCAGTAGAGGGTGTAACCTTGGGGCCAGAGCTTCGATTTAAATATTTTCTTTAGACTAGATATTATTAAGGGGGCTTGCGTTTCCAACCCAGAGAAGTTATATGGTGACGGTTAAGTGATGGAATGACCCCATGAGTAGTGTACGTCGATCTCCCGAGAAATTTCGGCTGGTTCAACCCCAAAAAGGGTCTTCCCCTTGCCTTTGATATCCCTTGACTCAGCACAATCTCCTATACGGTGGGTTCGTTGCCCCTTACAGTTGTCATGGTTTGGCCGTCGGTGGAGTCTCGCCAAGTTGGGTAATTCATGGCCGAGTCAATAAAAGTAAATCGTCACTTAAACGCAATAGCTTGGGTTTCTATAAGCGAAGTAAAAGACATTGTTAAACTATTGAAATCCCATAAGTCAATTAATGATGCTTGTTTGTAAACAAAGTATTTGTCAGATGAAGGTAAAAGGGGAAATTACATGTTGACAAAGATTGAGTGATGATTATTTTCATACCCCCGATAATTAACTCATGTAACAGGTGATCATCCCAACTAGTCATATTGAAATCATCAGTGTGATGCTTTTCCTACAATATACCATAAAAGATGATTAGAAAACGTATAAGTAGTTGGTTTCCAATAAAAAAAGTAAAAATGAAAGGCTTTTTAGTATCCATCATCCTCTCCATCCACGCTCAGATTCAGTTTCCTCCTGGCCGCATTGTGGGAGGTTATGAAGTGACTCCCAAGTTCAAGTACCCGTGGGTTGCTTCGCTTCAGTATGCCGGCACCCATGCCTGCGGTGGTACGTGGTATTCAGGCAACGCAGTCATCTCTGCTGCCCACTGCGTGATTGGCGAAGATTCCAAGTGGACTGCTCTCATGCACCGCCATAATCTCAAGGCATCAACCAGCGCTGAACAGGGACTCGCTTACCGCGTCATCTCCCGAATCTCCCATCCCAAGTACGACGATGAAAGCAATGGGTTTGATGTCTCAGTATGGAAGTTAAATACCAAATCCAGCAAGCCCATCATCGCTCTTGACACGGGCAAGTTTTCTTCAGATGCCGATACGCTCCTCACTGTCATCGGATGGGGTGCCACCAGTTCCTTTTCTAGCTCCACATCCTCCGTTCTACGTGAGGTCAAGGTCCCCGTGATCGGAGGATCCAAGTGTCAGAAGGCGTACCCGGAGCTTGACACCAAATCCCAGTTCTGCGCCGGCTATCCCGAGGGAATGAAGGATGCTTGTCAAGGGGATTCCGGCGGCCCCGTCTTTACTTCCTCAGGCACCTCCTACACTCTAGTCGGCGTAGTCAGTTGGGGCAAAGGCTGCGCAGTAAAAGGCAACCCCGGCGCCTACACCCGTGTATCGGCAGTCTCCGATTTCATTGCCAAAAACATTTAATTCCGAATTAAAGCCCTAACGTTGACTTATAAACACTCCATCAGTTACACGTTTCCCTGTAATTATCTAACCTCGCATTGAAATAGCAAGGCTGATCCTATAACCGGTATCCTGACTTCGATTCCCCAAAACCCATCAACCATATGATTAATCACTCACCGCTATAAATCTCATATCAATAACCATGCTGTAGGTTACAGTTACCAAAAAAGGAGAAGAACCAGGTTTACGATAAGATTTATCAAAACAAGAAAAGATATTTCATACCCTACAAGCATCCACCAGGCTTCAACCCCCACACATTGTCTGCAACCTCACCTGCTGTAAAAGGGATGATTTCATAGCCTTTATATGTTTATCCTCCCATCCAGGTCGTGTTGCTTATATTACGGCTACCTTTGGGTCATCTTGTATGGGGACCTTAGTTGGTAAACCCAGTCAAGGAGCATTGCTGGTAGTCCTGATCCTGGTTTCAGTGCCAAACATTGTCTCATAAAAGCTTTACCCCGCCCTAGCAATCTAGATTACTCTGCACATCATCAGGGCTGCAGGTAAAGGTTGGCTCACTTTTGCCAGCCATTGGTTGCCACTTCCCCAAGATCTTGGCCCAGAGATCTATTGAGCCTCCTAACCCTTCATTTGGCCTGTAGACAATATGGTATAGTGTCACTATTGTTGATCCCCTGTCTGTCCAGTTACATCTCCTGCCGTCTCTGCCCCAAGCCCCTTACCCCCAACAGTGATCAGGAGCTCTGATGTACCAATCTTAGTCACAATCTTGGTACCTAAAAGACACCTTATACCATGCCTGTGTGATGCTTAGTGGCTTGATATACCGTCTATTGGGTGACATACCCCCCTGCTGTTACGGTGCACCCCTTGTTATTTGGCCTACCACCACAGATCCCACAATATCTTGGGCCCATATCTTTGCAGGGCCTGCATACAGAAACAGGGACCACTGATCTATAAGAGTATAAGGTTTGGCAACCCTTTCACAGGTTTCATATTGATAGGCCAGCTCAGGGGTATCTCAGGATAGGGTCAGGTAGGGGTATCTGGATCTGAGGGGCTTAGATAAGTTGCAAGCTCTGGCAGGTCTAGGTACCAACAATACCTTACCCTTGCGCTTACCCTCTTTCACGCCAGTAGACAGGAAACACTGATAGCATCCGGTATCTTACAGTGGAGAGCACTGCCAACATCAGCAAACCAGGGTTGTTCTTCAATACCAATCTCTGGATGAGCTGAGAAGCCTCTTCCAGGAACCTCCTTGTCCTTGTTACCCATAATTACAAGAGACCAACCAGGATCAAGGTCCCCAGCTCCCTGGGGTTGTGTAAGTATAAGCATGAGGTAGTAACCACAATCTTGAGCTCCCCTGTAGGGCTATACTCAATCATCATGGAGCATCTTTGGACCGGTTCCATCTCACTGGCTTGCCGCCTTTAAAGGTGGATCCACTGTTTAAGGTCTACCCGGTACCTTTGCTTGGTGAGTGGGTGAGCCTGGTCCAGCAGCCCAGGTACCGTCAGATCTTATGGGGCGGTGTATCCTGGCTGGCATTCTTATATCATGGATGGGGTAGCAATCTTGATCCACCATAAGCTTGGGAGATCTGTGGGCTACTTGGAGATACTTGTGTAATACCCAGTTACGGTAGGTACCACATGCAAGATGTAGGGCAGCAGGTTGGTGAACTGGAGCCCAGTCAAGGCGGTCACAATAGGATACACAGTCATTAGCCAGCGGAAAACCTTTGCATGCATGTTGTATCTCCCAAAGCTCCCAGAAAAGTAGGTTAAGATGTCATACATGGACGTGTACATTGCAATAGAGAGGGTAGAATGTGAAGACACCAGGGGAGGCCAGGATTCAGTCTGAGATGAGTTCAGTTGACCAGGGTTGTAGTGGGGATCATGACCTAGTCCATCAGGGGAGGGCCCAAAGAACTCTGAACCTTGTTGGTAGCCTCCAATCCCAAGGCAAGCTGTGAGCACAGCTGTGAAGATGAGGTGATTCATCTTTCTTGGATTGGAGGGTTGGCAGTGGCTGATTGGTAGTTTAACTTTAGTTGTAGGTTGGATTTCACTTTATTGAGGGTATTAATCTCAATAATAGCACAAGCTATTACTGAGAGGAGATCCCTTATTTATAGTGTCCCCCACTTGCAAAATTTTGCAAGTGGGAGTAAAAGCAAGGTACTGGGGGCTTAAGAAGATTGGTCAAGGGAGTTGGTGTTTGAAAGGATGGCCAACCCCTTGTTCCTGGGCAATCTATTGGGGTTTTAGACAATTCTGCTTAGAGCCAATCATTTCCTCCGGGCATGTGGTAATTACAACTCTTGGGACTTCCCAAATCTATTTTTGGTTTGGGGAGTCCAGTTTGGCTGGGGTCTAGGCTTAAGTAAGTGCTGTGGTCCTTCAAATCCCATTGGTTGGGGGTCACATTATTTTTAGCTTTTGAAACCAGATTTGCCCTTTCTTCTGAAGGTTCAGAATTGGGATTGGTTTTTGGTTTTTGGGTTTCTCCTTCTTTCTCAGGGCAGGAATTATTCCCAATATTTGCCCTTTTTATCAGGGACTTTTTTGATTGATTGTCAGTCATAGTGGTTCCTGATTGGCTGGAGAATGGGGCCTGGGTGGGTGGCTGGCTGTCAGCTGGGGCCTGGGGAGCGAGCAAGTGACTGGCTGGGCCCTGGCTGGCAGGTGGGCCCGCAGGTGCCAGCCTGGGCAAGCAGGTGGCTGGCAGGGGGGCTCACTGGCAGCAGGCTGGGTGCGGGGAGGCTGGCGGAGGGTGCTGACGGGTGGCAGCGGGCGCCTGCCTGGATGATAAATTATTCCGGTTTTTACAAAGATCTGCTTTTTCCCATAATTGATTTTTCCCCCTGATAATGGGGGAAATTCTTTATCAAATTTTACCCCTTACTTGGGCATTCCATTATTGGTTTCCAGCATTTCTCCTCAGTTAGAATCTGGTTTATCAGAAATATTCCTGACACTTGCCTCCCTTCAATTGCATCCTGAGTGCTCCTTCAATCACTCTTTCTGGTGCCTCAGGCTCCTGTTAGTAGTCCCCATCTGGCATGACCTATTTAAGGGGAGGTGACCTGATGTATCCTGTTCTGGTTATTGGAACCTATAACAGCATAAGAGCGCCCATCCAGGTTTACAACTCTTAGCTGGGATCTACCCAAAAGGCTTGGTGAGCGCACTGGGTTTGGGAAGGGGGTGTTGCAAGTACAGCACCTCCCAAGCTAGGCGCAGAGTTTGGATTGGTCATTTGGGAGGGGCCTGCTGCATATAGCTCTGGGGATGCCTGGCTTTTATACCTTGGGTGCAGATAAGGTAGCCCAGGAGGTGTAGCCCTTTCTGGCTAAAGTTTGCTTCTGGAGGGCTTATCTAGTGCCTGATTCCCTTTAAAGTTTGCAGTGCAGGCCTGGGCTATGCTGGGGGATAGGTGACTGTTCAGATCAACCTTACAGAGCAAGATATCCTCTTGCCTAACCCGCCTTAAAAGCTATCTGGTTGCTCCAGCTACTTACAGATGGTTCTTTCTGGGCCAAATAGTCAACCCTGATGATGAAGATCATATATATTTCTATTCTTAACCCATGAGCCAAACCAATGTAATATTAAGCTAGATCAGCTCTTGAGGCTGCTGGCATGGAAAATGCTCCATGCCCCTGCAGCAACTCTGACTGGTGCTGGTTGATAGGAACTGTAGGCAGTGATGCTGTCCAAACATACTGGTACATCTTGGCCAGTACCTTTAGCATATACTTATCTATGGCTCAGGAAGGATGAGGGCATGATAGCTTTTTCAAAGCTGCATTGTACGCTTGAAGGGTTCTGGCTTGGCTCTAAAGGCAGTCCTGATGATGGCTTCTCCTGAGATCCAGTTCCGCCTGCCGGCCAGGCGTATTCTGAAGATATACTTATCTGCCTACTAGTGGGCCAAACAGCTCTTTAATGGGGGTAGAAGAACTTCATGCAATCCTGTTTAGCACCCAGTAGTCTGCTGCTATCCTTAGGGAGCCTCTCTTTTTTTCCAGGAAGAAATTGCAGCGCCATAGGGAAGCTGAGATGGTTAATATAAATCCCATGCTGAACGCTTGTGCCAGATATCTGTGCAGTGGGTCATCCTTTTCAGGGCTGAGTTTGTAGTTGGGTTGCTCCTTGGGCAAGCCATGTAAATCTGGGTAAAGGTTTTGATCCGCTTATATGGCAGCAACCCTGGGAGGCTCTCCTGGAAGACCTTGGGGGTAATGGTTGGCTTTGGGTGAGATGTGATGTGTTTGGTACTGCAGGTTCCCACTGGGTAAAACTGCACTACCTCATAGTTGCAGGTATCTTGATAGATCTTGTTGAGTTGGCCCTTTTTTTCTGCATTGCTGTGACCCGTGCGGATATATGGCCCAGAGAAGTTTCTCTGCATAACTGGGGTGAATGTGGTGATAGATCTCTCCACTCTATACCATAAGAGTTGAGATTACGCAGAACATGTGAGGGGTTTTCTTCCTTAACTAATATAATCTTAGAACCAGGGTATAATGGGTGAAGATTAGGGAAGGTGCCCTTATTATACTGATGACCTTCCCTAGTTACATTGTAAAAAGTTTGGTTTCCCCATTTATGGGCAGCAAAAATTCATCTGCAAGGTCTACTCTTTTGCCGCTTCCAGGGACGGTTGGGACCTTCATGTTTTTTACTAGGCTCTTGTTTACCAGGGTACAACCTTCACCTAAATCTAGCAGGACAACCCATTTTTAAGTACAAAGATGGATACAATAGGGAATGGGTTTATTGCTAGTGTTGGTTGTGGCAAATAGCAGAGGGTCTCCAGAGAGCACTTTGCACATGCTTACCCCATAAATTTCACATGGGTAGAGCTCAGATGTTACTGGTTACAAGTTACTGTGATAGTTGAGGGGCTCAGACCCAGTTATCAGATCCCCCTGGTATTTCCTGTCTCTTTACCCCTCTGGGCTGTGCTACTATAAAATTCAGTTATGCTGGGTTGTGCGGCAGAGCCCACAGTTTGAGGGCTGCAGTAGGTCTTGTTGGCAGGTTGTGCTCATCCAGGTTACGGGGTACAGACAGGTCTGCCTTGGATTTACTTACCCCCTGTGGCTTAAGTGGGCTAATGGAGAGATTCTGCAATTTTTCAGCCAGGCCAGATTTTTTTAATGCTTTCCAGGCCCATACAGCCCCTCATAACCATGTGATACTGCAAATACAGTTGGAGGCTATCCCAGAAGGAGAAAAAAGTAGTGGGGCTGTCAAACTCTATTTTCAGAGGCGCTGAGTGCTAAAGCTTATCCCATGTGTGGATGTGCTCTCATATGGGGCTAGTCTGTTTGAGCTTGTGCATCTCACAGGTAACAAGGGATTTGGATATCTGTTTTAAAATAGTTGGCAAGGAAGGCTTCTTGAAACCTTTCCCAAGTTTTTTCTTTGGCTGTAAGGATTGAAAATCCTTCCAGCTTGAACCTATTGATGGATACTGATGGAAAGAAACGGAAATTTTGGATACTAGATCATCTCCATGAAACTAAGATAATCTCTTTACCCTGGAATAATCAATTATGGGGCCTTGTGTTTAGTTTAATGAACAATCAGTGGGATAACAATTTTATTGGAATCAGATTATTTACAGTTCAATAAATGTTTTCCAAACTTCTCCAGGATCAGGTTCAACTTTGGGATTTGAACTTGGGTCCTTTGGTTTGCTTTAAAACGTCTATAATAAAAAACCATTCAGTTAATAGTAAAAGCAAAAGCTTACTTTTGAATTCAAAAATAACAGTTGTCTTCAAAAAGCTTTTGAAAGCTTGTAAACTGGTGGATCCAAACTCTAGCTACCTAAGCAACCGCCTACTCAATCAAAATCAGTTAGTGAAAGAACAACCAATAACAACTACCCAGCAGAGAAGAAAACCCACAATCATCATGTTAATCACAGGACTGAAAACCACAATTATGAAGAGGGCCCAATCACATCATCCAGCTGGACAGAACACCAGATCACGGTTTACAATCTAAAGTTCCTGACTCAACAGCAGGTTTGGCTGCTACAAGCTGCATCCTGCAAGCCTGCTAGCAGTAGTCAAACCAAAAGTACCAAGCAGCAAACAAATCAATGGTAACCAACCCACCTCAAATTACACCACACATTATTTCACTTCTCCCAAGCCAAGCTTCACAGTATTTAGCTAAAGGCACTGGGAGTTTACCCAGTGCTCTAACAACTTCAATTCCTGAATCAATAAATTTGGCTTTCTATAACCTTTACTTAGGAAATTATTAGATTCAAAATTAACTCTCAAATGATCTGGAAGCAGAAACTTCTTCTGCTCTGTTTAGTTTTATGGGTTCTTGTTGCTGAAGGTTGCGACTTTGATTCCAATATCTGAGTCAAGGATGCTACCAAATCTTTGGCTTGGGACTATTTGTAAACTAATCATCAGTCTCCTCCCACTTGTGATAAAACCACTCCTCTGCCAACTTTGTCTTCTCCTTTGCCTACCCCAGTGATTTTCCAGGAGCATCTTGGTACGTCTTGACTTACAGTGCAGCATACTATGAGTTGACTCATTTTCCTCCCTTCTTGGGTTCTTATAAATTATGGGGTTATGTGGTGAACACCTTAATGGTTGGAATTCCTGCAGGATCTTCTTTGGTGAGTTTCCATTCTACTGCTATTTTACATTACTTGGGTTCCTTTCTTTCTCAGGAATGAATCCCTGACATTGGCAGGTGTGCTTTTGTTTCACTATTCTTACCAGATGACTGCATTTTTTGTAAGGCAGATGGTGATTATTTGGATCCATCATTGTTTGGGGCACTGTATCTGTTTCAGTTTATTACCAGCTTCTCTAAGTCAGGTGTTGATGTTTTTGGTTTGGGAATCTGAGAAGGAGCCATCCCAGCTGAGTGTAGGAAGGCTTTAATGCAGGCTGGTATGACATTTGGGTCAGATGTAAAAGTTGGCATTAACAGTCCTCCTAATGCAACAAGGGTGTTACATTGGGATTTGGGAATTAGTGGTCTTTTAAAGAGGTTCAAGCTATCTGGGACCATGGTTCTAGCAGTCTAAGGCTGACATCTGTTGGGGAGAGCATCCATCAGCTGTTAGCAATGTGATTCCTACATGTGAGTATAGACGGCAATTTTTTAAGTTGGTAGCATGGGGAAAACCTACCTGTGTATCAATTCTGTAACTGTTATGAAAGCTGCAGTTAACAGAAGAAAATTGGTTTACAATCATCTTTATCAAGAGAGAAAAAGGATTTTATACCCTACAACAGGCCACCAGGAGATAACTTATAAAAAGAGATTTCTCAGGGTCAATATATGATACCATGTGATTAATCTCATCTGGACAGTATAAGTAGATTAACAGCTATAAAAAACAATAAGGTTGAAGCTAGGTGATGTAAATAGATAGTTATCCTAATTAGGTAACAGGTCAATCTGATTAAGAATTCAGGTGATTATCTGATCTGTTAGGTATGTGGCTTGTCAAACAACAGACTTTATTTTATCTTAACTTTAAATAAAGCCATTGTCTAGCCTAAGAATATCTCCCCCTTCCCTTAATTTTCTTCAAGCTGCAAAGTAGCAAGGATTGGTTTGTGTTATCCTCTTTGAATAAATTTTTATGATAACATACCAAATATGGTATCATTGTAAACAAATTTTCATTAACCCATTCTCAGGGGGTTTCAGTTAAATTGCAAAGCTTTAAAAGCAGTGGAGCTAATCTAATTTTGTCAATATTTTCAAATAAAAATATTGAGGTTATCATTAAGTCTTGGAAAGTGAATTCAGTAGTTTTTTGTTGCAACTTAACCAGTATTCTTCAGTATTTATGCTGGTGAAACAACAGTTCAGGAAAAGACAATAAAAGGATTATTAATAAGATGATATTCATTTAAATGATTGTAAGTTCTTATACTGAGGTGAAGGGCTATTGAACCACTAAGGGGTTAGAACTTGTGGTAGTAGTCTGGATAAGGTTTAATCATATTCTGGATAAGATCATTATTGGGATTGGCATCAAATAGGGTGCAGTCTTTATAAATAAATATGATATCCTTCCAAGTCAAGGGAATCAAGATGGGGTATTATATTGAATTGTCATGAGGCAACTTACTGAGAACTCCCTGTGTATTGTGAGATACAGTGCCAACTAGGATGTCTATTTTGGTTGCAGCAGGGTCAACGTTTGCATACCATTTTCTTTTAAATTTCAATACTTTACATTTTCAATTCCATGTTTTGAATTACAAATTCATAGTGATGCAATTTAACTTAAAGTTAATTTCTGGGCTAATAGCATCAAAAAAGCTGTTAGTTGGCCTGTTTCAGGTATTTCTTAGTGACTAACTAGGAAGTAATTTTTAACAGGTAAGAATTTAAGATAATGAAATAACAAGAGTCTCTTTATTTGACAAAGTCTATTTCTATTACAGTTAACAATAGATGTCAGGATTAACAATTCTTTTACCCTTGAAACCCAGGCCCAAGGACGGGATTCAAACCCTGACCCTGAATCCCCACAGGCTGACAGGCCTGAGGACCAAGAGGCTGCCTGCCTGCCTGGGGTTGATCCCCTGCAAGCTGAGACCAAGAATGATGTCCCAGATGGTGAAGCAAGCCAAACCAAAGGAAGTATTGCCCCAAATGGAGGAGTAATCAAGGCGCCTAATGGAGGTAACAAAATTCCAACCATTAGCTTTATGAGCTTGAAGTTTACACTAGTGGCCAATCAAGAGCCATTCCCAGAAAAAGGCACAGGCCTGCGGCCTGACCCCATGATCATAACCCTAAAGCAAGATAATCAAGTTGCCAATTTGATATCTTTGACCAATGAAAGAACTCCCAGCCCAGGTGCCATTTTACCACCTTTGAACCCAAGCACCCAGATCTCCTGAGCTCACCTTTTCCAATGCTCTGATGATCCCCCATGGAAAATATTAATCTTTAAAGTGGGGTGCTATATAGCCCAAAGGACCCGCGCTTCAAACTTATCACCATTTTTGTTTAAAGGTTGTTATTTTGGCTTACACAGCTACAGCCTTATTTTGTCTTTGCATTCTATCAAATCAGTACAAGATCTTTTGGCCCTCCTGCCCCTCTGCTCGCAGATTCCTGTCCTCTAGGTGTTCTCTTTGGCCCTGTTCACTTCACTTAGTAACCTTTGAGACCTCAATATAGAAATTACACCCCAGAAAAGATCCTTGAACTAGATCCCTTGGCCCACATACAATCTGCAGTTAGATACAGCCGTCAAGGCCTGTGGATATTCTCAACACCCAAATTGTTTAGAGGAAAGTTCAACTACCTGCCTGCCTAAAAACTCAACATGGAGCCGCCTGTGACCCCCAAGCCAATGCCTGCCTCCTCACCTGACCTCTCAACCGACCACTCTGGCAGGCTGTTTGGGATTGTGTATATCACCCTCACTGGGGTAATTGACACAATGATCTTTGGCTGCTGGCCCATGGTTCTGGGTGGGAAAGTTCTTCTCCTAACTCTGTAAATTAGCTCCTCTCTTGTGGTGGGCTCTTCCTACAAAAAACCTGGCCTGTGGATCCCTGAAAACAACGGGCCGGCCACCCAAGCAGGGATCCCTGACAATAGAGCTTAAATCCTATAGAAATACAATTGGCTCTTTCTCAGGTGTAGTGATTTAAATGAATTATGCATATGATTAGCTCTGTTTTTATAACCCTGGGATTGTAATTGTTTAGGTTTTACAATACTTTTTATATCTGCTATTGTTGTTTTTGAGGTAACACAATTATCCAATCAAAGTGGATATTTTGCAATATACATATATTCTACCACAGCTCTATTAGAGGAATCAACCCCACAAAGTTTTATCAAGCATCAAACTCAAAGAAGCCACAGAGTAAGATCATGATCTCAAGACACAAACAGAACAACCTGTGCATATCTAACTTCATATTATTTTTACTATGTTTTGGCTAGGGCTCACTTAAGTTGTGCACTGTAATGCAAAGCTCATTTATGAAAACAAAAGCAACATCAATTCAAATCAACAGCCCACAAACCAAAAATATAAGCAAACTATTCCAAGCACCATCTCAGTGTCAGGATGTCCAAATTAATCCATGCCATCTGAAGAAAATATTGAATTTAAAATATCATTGGCTTATTTTTTGGGTATAAAAATTAATTAGGCATGAAGGAATAACCTAAAAGTGACAAAAAATACATCAATGAGGCTAATTAGGCTAGATTTATAAACATAGTACACATAAACCAGACAATATGGTGATATATGGGAGAAATTTGGCACCTTTCAGAATTTAAACTGTCAGAATGTAACATCCTCCATGTTGACAATTCAAAAAATATTTTTGAGCTTTTATTGTATGTTAATTATTTTTTGGCTTAAACAGTTGTTCTTGGGATTAAAACCCAAATGAAATAACAATCTTAAAGCTTTAAGTAAAACTGTAAAAAGTAAAGCCAACATAATGTTTGGGATTGTTGACATAGAGGATGCCACATCCTGATAGTTTAGATTTCAACAAGCTCCAGAAGCTTGATCTTCAAAGTAGTATAGACAATCCAAAGTACAACACATTGAAAATAGGGATGGCATTCTTATTCCATGCAATGAAAAATATCACAGAACTAGAGCAACAATCAGGTGCATCTAGCAGTGAGCCAAGGTTGGGGTGCCCCAGAGGGCCTACCAAAAGAACCCATGCATGTGTGGGCAGCAAACAGCACCCCCAGAAATTAAGAGGGCATGGCAATCCAAACACAGAGCCAGGATGTCTATCCTGGAGGGCAGGAACAACAATCCCAAGGCGCCAAAGCTCACCAGAAAGGCTCAAAAGATTACTACATCTCGGAATGTCAGTAGCAAAACAGTCAAGTGTGCTTCTCTGGTATACCTGGTTTAATCCCACAAAGATGGCCCTAGTGCAAATATGTGCAAGAAGTATAAAACTTTCCTTGACACTAGCTAGGGGCCTTGTTTAAACAGAGGGGTAAAGAAAAGGAGGGAAACTAAAACTCTACCACACTGTAAAGGGGACAAAGGGGTTGAAGAAAGCTACTGAGCAATATATCAAGGTGTCAATGCACATTGTCACCCAATCAGACGCCACCACACAGCACACTTCAATGGGTAAGATTCTCATCCCCGACACAAGATATGGCATTCATCAAGCTCATAAAGCATGTGACTGATTACAAGAAGGCTATAAATGTTGTTGAAAGCTATCTGGAATAGTCCAATCAGATATACTGATGATATAGTAACCCTGAGAAGATTTATTTGGATCAAGAGCCCCAAATGAATTTTGGCCATTCTCAAGAAAGAAAACAGGTGGGCAATATGGCAGTGGATTAATCAAAATTAATATTGCCAGGTGTATACTTCTGAGAAGTATACAAAACAAAATAAAGGGGAAAGTTGAGAAGAGAATGTTACTTGATTGATAAGGACTTAGAGAATTATTTAGTATCATGAGAAGCCACATGCTGTCCATATAAGTCATGGCAGTTATGGGGTTGATCCAGATAATGTTCTATTTAAGACTCGAAAGGTTTGATCCCCGTATTAGATGGGTGGCTGATAAGAGTGCCACCGACTTAATTGTTAATCAGGGAATTACTTCCTGAGAGGGAGTAATTGTAGATGTTGCAACAAAGTCAAAATGAAGGTGTGATATTTTAGGGGAAGGATCTACCAGTTGTTAAAAGTGTTGTTAGGAGTGGAACATTAGGGTTTGAAATGGCGCTGCCAAGTTGGGGGGATCGGGGGCGGGTCACTTGCACTCAAGGCCGCGGCAGCTTCTGCATAGGTCTGGGAAAGGATGGGGTTTGTGCCAGGATCGGTCTGAGTGTCGGGGATATCGAGGATGCTTTGTAGCCTGGCGTTTGCTTGGTCCTCATCCAAAGCTTCGGGTTCTTGCTCGTCAGTCCACTCCTCGGATCCCACGGGCTCGGAATCATCGACCACAAAGGAGTCGTCCTGATCCTGGGAGTCATTCGTGACGGGTGGCTGGTTAGAGACCACGTAGCGAAGGTTGGCCTTTTGCCGCCCGAACTGGTTGGGGCGGGTGTAAAAGCCTTCAGCGATGTTGTTCTGTGAAAGCAAAGACTGGCGATAGATGTTTGGCATTTCGCTCTCGTGGTCCTCCTCTTCACACTCGCGCACGATTTCACTGTCCCCGCACACAAAGCTATCGTCGGCATCATCCCCGGAATTAGACTCGGCTTCAGAAGAACCTCCTGGGCCAGATTCCTCCGCTTCCAGGTCCATAAAGTTCTCCATTTCAGCTCGCAATTTCCGCCGCTTGTGGGTGAGTTTCGTTTGAGGGCTAGGGGTGCCGGAAAGAATCATGGGGCCTTGCCGTGGCCGCCTTCGGCTGACCTGAACGGGAGTTTCAAGAAGGCTTGGTTCCTGCTGAGATGGTTGTGAATTGCTTGGACTGTTGATGTGAGAGGCTGATCTGACTTGGGGCGTAGTGGAGTCTAATTTAGGGGGAGTCATCTTTACTTTAAAGCGTCTGGCAGGACTTTGACGAGAAAGCCGAGCTGTTTGGACGGGGGATTGTATGGCGATACGCCCTTGATTTGAATGTGGTTCAGGCAGGGCATCAAGAATAGTGTCGAAGAGAGAGCTATTGTCTAAAAAGTCATCCGAGAACAGATCGTTTGGTACACTAAAGGCTTGTTTGGGTGGGGACAGCTTGGATTTGACGTTGGTGGTGGACTTTTGATGGTGCTGAGGTATCTGGGCATGAGGGTGGGTGGTAAGATCTTCAAGGACGGGACGTGGTGCAGGTAGGGTATCAGTGATGGTGTCGAAATCAAAGCTGCAGTCTAAAAAGTCATCTGAAAACAGTTCTTCTTGCATATTAAAGTCTGGTTTGGGAGGTGCAGTTTCTGGCTGGGCATCACAAGTAGGCGATTGCAGGATTGGTTGTTGGTTGTTTTTGGGGTATATTGATTGATAGGCGGCGTTCAAATCCGTACTTTGATGTGGGCTCATTGATGTGGCAGGCTTAAAAGGGGATGTCTGGATTTCTTTGCTTCGTTTGGTCAAAGCAGCATGGCGATTGAAGATAAGCTTGATTCGCGAGTCGATGTCGCTCCATGGGATTTTGGGGGGCGGTGCAGGTAAGTTGGATAGAACCAAAAGGTCGTCGTCACTAAGCGATGATAGAGAAATGCCTTCAAGGAAATGTGCATGTTTTTCTGGGAGAGAGTGGTTTTCGGGTGATGGCTTAAGAGCAGTGGGGTTTGGGAGTGTAGTTTGAGCACTTGAGTCTGGCGCAGTGGGGTTGCAGGTTTTGGGTAAAATATGTTTTGTGTCTAGGAGCGACTCCTCGCAGTTGCTGACGGCGTTGTCGCACATGCGCATGATTTCAACAAATGTCTTTGTACGGTTGGAATGGCGAACTCTGTGGGTGAGGCCAGGGTGGCACTGCTGCAAAGGATAGCGAGTCAAGGAGGGGACGATGGGTATGGCCGCACCATACATCTCGTAGAAGTGATCCAATTGGTCGGGTGTGAGGCCGTGGAAGGTAGATTTACGAGAAGTTCCTTTAGTGGAAGCAGATATAGGCTGATACGGGGGGATTTCGATATGCTTCTTAACGCAAGTAGGGTTGACACCCTCGGGGAGCATGCGTGGGTTGAGGTTGTAGTACTGAATGTTGCCTTCTTTGATTCCCTTCAACACTGACTTGTGGGTAGATTTGGAGGTTCCAAAGGAGCGCTCCTCTTTGCCTTGTGTGAGCAGCATGCAAACACGACCCTTGCGACGACGCCCTGTGCGACCCATGCGTTGAAGCATGCGAATAGGCGAGTTGGAGCTGTCATAGCACACGATGAGGTCCACTTCACCAATGTCTAAGCCCTCCTCGCCAATTGAAGTACACACAAGGACGTTATATCCGCCGCGTTTAAATTTAGAAATGACTTCGATCTGATCTTTCTGTTTGAGACCCTTGCCCGACTTTGTAGATGCCTGGCCAACAAAGGCCATGGGGCGCACAGCAGGGCTAAGAGGGGCAAGCGTAGCAACCACCTCTTCGACTGTCTCGCGGAACTGAGCAAAGATCATGACTTTGGTCTGCTGGCTGCCATCCAAGGCTGCCGTCTCTTGCAACTCAAAGTGGCGCTTGAGATACTGGAATAGATGGCCAACCTTAGGGTGGCTCTTGAAGTTGGAGTGGTAGTCGGGGGAATTCACGATGGATTCCGTCTTGCGGAGAAGCTCAATAAACATGGGGTTTCTGGCCAACTGCTGGCGATATTTGGGCGCGTCTGGTCCAGATTCCGCCAACCACTCGGTGATCTTGGTATAGAAAGTGGTGAACCCATATTTGATCAGCAACTCTAAAATGCGAAGTAGCGAAATGCACAGCGCAAATTCTCCCTCCGCCACCTGCGACTCCCGACTGCCTCTCTCCTCGGACCTTGCTCGGAAGTTGTTGCGTGCTTCCAGAAGCTGGTAGACGTTCGCCTTGTCGGGATCTTTGGACCAGTAGCCACCTTTGCTGTTCAGTCGCTCGAGGTAAGGCGCTATCAGCTTCTTAAGTCCGGTTGCCATTTCTTCAATGGCAGGGCCTGGGGGTACGATGATCTTGTCCACTTCTTTGTCAAAGGTGTAGGGTCGAATGTCAAGAGCATCTTCGGTACGAAACTCAATGCGGGCAATGTTGAGGTTGGTTACTACCGACTGGACATTTTGGATTGTAGTTCCAGGAGTTGCTGAGAGTGCCAATACGCGCACCAGTGGATTATCCTTGTACAGCGCCTTTACTACATTGACATAGGAATATGCTTTTTGCGCACGGTGGGCCTCGTCAATAACGATGCATGCCACATCCCGCGCGTTGACCAACCCACTCTTAAGATCGTTCTCCAAAACTTGGGGTGTAAGATAGAACACCCTTTTGGTTGCCCAAGAATTCACGCGAGACGCTTGGGACTGTGCACCTGTCAGCTCCACCGAGTCCTTTTGAGTAATGCCGCAGATATTGTAACACGCCTCAATCTGCTGTGCCACCAAAGGTTTGGTGGGCGCAGTAAACACCACCTTCATCTTGGGAAACCAGCGATAAAAGTTGAACATGACAACAGCCGCAATGAACGTTTTCCCTAACCCCGTCGGGAGAGACACCAACGTATTCTCATGCAACGCCTTCTGAACAATGTTGAACTGATAGTCACGCACGGGATAGTTGGTGGGGTAAACCCATGTTTCCACCGCAAGCGGGCAGTGCAAAAGTGGCACGTAATCATAGTGAAGTTCGTAGCAATCTCTAGGCGGTTTATAGTGTCCAGTATACGTGAGCCCCTTCTTCAAAACCCCAGTGGGTTCACAATCGCTTTGCAGCTGACCTGCACCCTAAAGTCAAAGTTAAATAAATACTACATTGTTGTGAAATCTTTGATGTTAAAGCCAACTACTATATCCCCTGGATGGGATTTATCTTTTTTAAGGAAAGGAACAAATGACCTATCGGAATCCCAAAGAAATAAATATTTTTGGACAAATATAAAATAGCTTAACTAATAAGTGCTTAAAGCCAACATCAAAGCTCAATTATACTACAGGCGGAAGGTGACATTTTCCGAAAAATAAATAATCAAAGTAAAAAGAGATCTTTTAAAAAGACTAAGCTGGGATTCTAACTGCTGGAAACCCCCTGATCACCTTAGCAATAAGCTCAATTATCGGTGGACAATAAACAGCGGTTGAAAGAAAAACAGATTGGAAATTCCCAACGAAAGATCAACGCAGAGCATCACCGATGATAAGCTTGCTAAATTTAGACGCAATTTATTTTCGGCATAAAAACCAAAGCCAATAAAAGTATTTACAAAGTCGACTAGATCAAAGCCCCGAAGCAAAGAGATTTTAAATAAAAAAGCTACCTACACCTTTCTTACCTTATTGGTGCCTGATTCGGCCGGTGGCCGGGAGTTATCGTAGCCAAAGTTCAAGAGCGTTTTCTGGACAGCTTGGGCTTTAGGTTTAGCTGGCAAGTTGGAAGTAGGTTTTCCCCCTGGTGCTGATAAATTGGAAGGTTCCCGGTTGGCTGTAAAAGAGTTCTGCCTGGCCCCTAAACCCACCGAGAAAAATGGATTGGTTGTAGTTTTTTGAGATGTTGTTTTGGTATCAATTATCATTTCGAAGTCTTCATCATCCAAATCATCAAAGAAGGCGTCACAATCAATGACTAGAGGGGCTGATTTTGAAGCTGGAATACCGTTAGCGGTGGAGGTATTCGAAGCCGAAGGCGGAGGCTTCGGAAACTGGAAAGCTGCATGTAAGGAGCTCGCAGGAGTTTGTAGTTTAGTTCCTAGATTTTGATAAAAGGGGAAGTTTTTCGTTTTTCCCGGCATACTTGATGAACTCGCCAGGGGCTGTTTATTCTTCAAGCTACCATCGATAATAAAGCAGTCGTCAGAAAAATCATCGGAGAAATCAACGTCGTTCAGATCTAGAGCAGCCGGAGCAGGGGCTATGTTTGTTACTGGTGTGGGAGCAGGCTGGGCCGAACAAAGCTTTTTATGTGGCAAAGAGTTCTCAACCACATGCTTACTGTTTCCGGGAGGGAAGTCGGTTGGGTTTAAATCGGCCTCCCTTTTTCTTTTAAGCTCTTCATGATCAACCTTGATCGCATTAAGCTCCTCAAAATCGATCGAAAAATCCGAACTGATATCGTCAAACTCCATAGTGAAACTTTATATTTATCTTGATCAAACTATTCACCTTGAATTCTTTCAACTGAAGCTAACTTGTGGCAATTAAATTCACAGCAAGTTTGAAAGCAAACACCTATACTTTTCCAAAGTCGCCCCTTGAATCGCCCACTGCAATCTAGAAAATACGTTAAACGTAACAACTTTGCTTTAAATTTGGTATTGGTCAGATTGGATCCGACTTGGCCTTTCAAACCTGGATTTGGATTTTGTATCGAGCAGACAATTTCACGCTTTGAGCCAAAGTTTAGTGTGATGCCGAATTCGATTCGTCATCGAATATTGAATGCATTTCTGAAACCGCTATATAAACCCCAATCTATTGCAATAAAGCTCCATGATTATTTCCTAAATATCATAAATCTGTAATTCGGCATTACAGTAGGCATTCTCTGGCTATCTTTCGGCTCTGAGCCGCTCTAGCCAAAACGGCTACGTCATCATATTTAAATAAAAAATTTTCAAAGGGAACAGAATTTTATTTGAGTTCAAAGACGATCATATCTAAATTCAAGCAGTACCCGAGTACTTCCTCATATCTATACATGATTTTGCCTGGCTTCAGATAGCTTCCTATTCTGGGATACTCCAGTCAAAGAGTCTACTTATAAAATTTAAATATTCTAGAATCTCTGCTTTGGCTGGAGCAGCCTAGAGTCGAAACCTGGCCAGAGCTGGACCAAAGCAGCCCTACCTATATCCAAAGCAGTGCTTCTAGCAGCCATTTTAAGATTAAAATCAAATAGCCTTTATTGGTTAACTAAAGTGATTTTTAAAATCCCCAGAATAATCAAGATGTTTACATAGTACTTTTCAAAGCCGTACTGTTAAACGAAATCAACTCATACGCTGCAATGCTGATTCTAATGCCTCATCATTTATCTAATTCCTGCATAATTCAACTTCCACCCTAAACAAGGCTTAAACAATTAACAATAAACCTATCTTGTTATTCTCTAAATATCTCCTCATTTTCAATCTGACATTACAAAATTTTGGAGGTCACACCTTCCCTTTGCCAAACTTATTGTCTGTCAATTGATTGATTTTGAATTGAATTGAATGTCTGCTCCTAGCTGCAATCCTGCCACCCCCACCCCTCTGACTCCTGCTGTAGTATCTTCTGCACTTGAAGCACCCGTTTCTAACCTCTCTGCTGCCATTAAATCCTTGCTTCCCAGGCTGTCAGCACCTTTAGTGGCAACAGGTCCCACACTTGGCTCTACTCCTTTAAAGGCTATTGTGATCTCTTCAAGTTACCTGATTCATTCTGCCTCAAATAAGTAGGGTTCAAGCTGCATGACAAAGCACACATTTGATACCCAGATATGGTCTTTGTAAGCTGAGATGGATGGAAAGCTAAAGCAAAAAATAGTTCATCCGCTATAAACCCAACTCCTATCACCTTCTTTGCCAACTTGAAACCAATCTATTCCCCCTGGAACCCTTTATCATGAAATCCCGGGAGTAAACTAGCAAGGTGTCTGTGATAGAGATAGAAGGATGGTATAAAGCCATGTCTAAGTGGTGTGGGATAAACACCCAAACCCACATAGGATCTACAGTTCACCACCAACCCGGCTTCAGATATCTCTTGGTGAGATCTCCAAAACAGATACCGGGGTTTAGTAAAATGTTATAGCTGGCCGGAGCAGTCTATGATAAACAGCCTACAATAAATTCAGCAAGTCTTCAGAATAGAACTTGGGACATTGGGAGCAGCAAAGGTTTCAGTCTTGCTCTCAACTGTGAGAACTCCAGCATTATAGTTTCATTGAGAGGACCAGGAAGAGAACTACTTGTCATGGGATCCCATCTTCCTGCCACAATAAAATTTTGAACCAAATTGTAAGAGATATAGTAGGGGAGCTGACTACTGGATGCACTGAGAAATAAGTTAAAGTTGAGCAGATAGTTTCTGACCATTTAAAAAAATGAGAGGGCCCAACTTTTATGAGCCAAACAGTAGGGGAATTTTAATATGTACCAAGATCATCAGCTCAGTGGTTTCACCTGATCTGCAACCCCTATACTGTCCCATCATTACATTGTATAGCAAGTCTAGTAAGCAACAGACCCATGAGCGTTTAGCTTCTGACAGCCCTTCTGATATACCAGGGCATATCAAGTCACCCTGAGATTACTCAGGCCTATCAAAGTCTTTTTTGTATGGATATTTGGATCCTTCTGATTAACTGGAGCTGATGTAACCCATTTTGATTACAGTTCAATCTAGATCCTTCAGATCTGACAACTTCTGCAATGGTTTATGTGGTTTACCGGCTTTTCAACTGGGCCAATTGATGCCCAGCATTAAGGGAACTACTGTGACAGGGTTGGCCCAACCTACCAGTACATCATCTGACAATACTAAAAATGTTGCTGCTGCCAACTTGCATAACCCTGGGGATACACTTTTGAGGACGCTCTCACTCCCACATACACCAGCCCTGTCCACAGAGCAAACTCTGCAGCATCAGCAGGGGCGTACAACTGGGTGTGTGATACCTACACTATCTAAATCAAACATGAGCTGGGTGGCAAAGTGAAGACCTCTTCCAAGTGAAACACCTTTCCTAGCAAAGCTGAGGGGATTGAACCCTCTCTGGACAAGACTATAAGATCTAGATTCAAAGACACCCAAGACAGATTTGATGCATGTGTCTATTGCATGGATGTCCAGTCAGAACTATCAGACATGGAGGCATGCTGACCCTCCTCCCTTTACTGGCACCCACTATAATTGCAGCAAGCAAGGTCAAACATCTGAGAGATGCACTTGTGAGATAGGATAGTAAACTGGATGAGATTGGCTCTCATCCTGGAGGAACATTCCAACAGGATGCCATCTTTGGGCTACTGGCATGGCGGCTCTGAGAGAGGTCCTGTGACAATTCATATTGTCAGCAGTTTCCAGGCATAGGCTGATTTTTCCAAGAAGAGAATAGTTTCCTGAAAGAGGTAGGTGTTTTTTTGCCCAGCTGCAGTGGATGGGGTTTGCTCAACCAAGGTGGCTGTGTCAGGAATATTCCTGGAACAAGTGCAAAAAACACCATTATTTGCAGCATTTCAAACAAAACACAAAATTTAGAATATGGGCTGCAGCTCCCCCTGGTTTGGGGAACTGCTGCAGAAAACGGTGCTTCAGACAAGTAACTGAAAATTCTTAACAAAAAGATCACACCTTTTATATCCCGTCCTGTCCACAAACCAAAAACTGTGCGGCCAAACAGCAAGTGTCTGCAGGCTGCACGGCCAGTCAGCCATCTCCTTCACTCCATGGAGAAGTTACCCAATTTTGGAAGCCAAAATTGGGAATTCTCCTAAGTCCCAAAATGAGGGATCTGGCTCAAATTTGGAACTTACTTAATTTGGGGTTGGTTGGCAGACCCAATGATACAAAAATTCATGTCCCAAATTCAGTAATTGAATTTGGGTGCATGAAAAAGGCCCAACCCAACTTATGCCTATGCAATTTAGAGTCTATCCAAACCTTACCAAATGCCAATCCCCAATTAATACCCAGAAAAGGAGATCCCAGCTACAACCAAGACACTTGGTTACCCAGTCCAATTATTTCAAATATTCCTGCTTTACAGGCTAACTAGTATATAATAACGCTTCATTCTTTGATGATAGATTGTGCTATTGTTGAGTGAATCACTCCTCAAACTCTATCACATAAATCACTACAGTCTTTACTAATAAAGAAGCTCTTGACACTAAGCTTTGTAACCCCTTCCCAGGAGCTGAAGATGAATCACCTCACCTTCTCTGCTGTAATCACAGCTTGCCTAGGGATTGGGGGCCACCAAAACATATTTGAATCATTTGGTACTACACCCAAATCCACAGAAGAGTATTATTATGAGGAGCCTGCACAACTTAACTCCTTACAACTACACTCTTGGCCCTAATTGGTCTTGCCTCATTCCCCATGCCCATAGCAGTTTATACTATACCCTATTAATCACCAACATACTTTGCAGTAATTTCAGTTGATTTAACATCCACACAAAGTTGTCTCATTGGGTGTTCACAATATACCCAATTTTCACCTCCTTGATGAGATGCCAAGTAGGAAACTTGACCCCTTATTTAGATAGAGTACTACCCTATATATTGGGTTGTTACAGGTTGGGATTGGGGTTTGCCTTGGGGTGCTAGTAGATTTGCCCTCTATTAGTACACAAGAAGGGTAAAGAGAGTACCCAGGGATGGTTGTAATAAGATAGCATAATAATCCTTTTACCAGCTAGGGTGATAATACAGCTGGATTTTCTTTGGAAGGGGAGGATGCTGAGGCAGCATTGCCCTTTCAGAAGGCCATCTGGGAGGCTCTAATATATTTGGAGACCTGGGTTGAAGGAGTGCTAGAGCAGCATTGAAATCCTGATATCAGCTGGGGGAGTAATTCAGCTAGGTCACTCTTAAATTGTAAGAGTTTCTCTGTCTATGTGCTGTAAATTGTGCCATTAATTCTATTTTAATATGGTCTTCAAATACAGTAGGTTTAAAAGCTATGGCAATAAGCAAAAACAATCCAGATTTAAACGAAATGAACTCAGATTCAACCCAAATTAAAAATAAATGAATTTATATTGATTTACAATAGATTTGGGTTCATTTCAATTTTGCTTAAATATGAATTCATTTCGTTTAAATCTGAGTTCATTTTGTTTGTTGCCATAGATTTTAAAACTACTGTAGTGATATGTGCAAAGATTTGGTTGGGTTTGCCTTTAATTTTGGGAATTCCTTGTCTTCCATAGATGGGTCTGTTCCAATATCCACCCATTCCGGGATACCATACCTGCCCTTGTCTGATCCTGTTATGACCTCACCCCAACATGACCCCCTTAACAACTCTGTCTACACAATGATTGATCATTGTTCCTTGTCTACTATTTAAGTAGAATTTTTTCTCCTAATAAAGACCAGTTTATCCACATTTGTGTTGGCTTTAATATTCTTCAAGCCTTTTTATTCCCTTTTTGCCAAAAGGGAATTATCTTCTTGTACCCCAGAAAATCAAGGTATGTGCTCTTAATTTTTCCCTGAATGCTAACCCAAGGCTAGCTTTGAACCTCAAATCTTTTGTTATAAAGATTTCCTGCTGTGTCCTCCTGGATGTTGTCCCCAGAAGCTAAACATGACACTATGTCTTTAGGGTGATTCTAAGAAAGAGCCTTTTTTCACTGTTCAAGCATAGGGAGCCTGGGATTTCCTGAGGTGTAACTTTCCAGAGAAAAAGTTGTGATAACCCAAGAGATCAGAGCAATGTCCAGTAAGTGAAGTTGGTTACTCTAAAAACTCTCAAGCTAACCCCTTGGGAAGAAAAGTGGAGAATAAAGTAGCAGGAAGAGAGCAAATTCTTGTCTCTTAAAGCCTCAGTGGAAGACATTTATGATGGCTATATAAAGGAAGAAAAGCTCAGGAAGAGAATATTTTTGGTGGCTAGATTTGTGCCCAGATGAAAGACATGGGTAGTAGCTATAGAAAGAAAGCCCAGATGAAAGTCATCTGTAGTGGCCAAGAAAAAGTTAAATAATGAAATAGTAATATTAAGAGAAAAAGATCAAAAGAGATTGAAATAGAGAATAAATAAAGTTCTATTTGTTTAAGAGAATAGACCATACTTCAGGGAAGATTTGAGCTGGAACAGGGAACTGGTTGACGCTTTGGTGTGCAAAGTGTTAACATTTTGAGTGAATTGAGCAGTGGGAAGTGATTTTCTAGTTGGATTGTATTAGGTCTTCAGAAATAATCAAAATTTGCGCTCTGCAGTTTTTGGTTGAGTTGAGACCATGTTTACTGATCAATATGGTTGGTTGGAAGCCAAAAGCTTAAATTATTATCAAGAAAATATAGGATCAATACTTTAAGATTTTAAGAAAGTAAGATTGTAAGTTTTTTATTATAGAAGAAAGAGAGCACCAATAGTTTAAGATTTTTGATGAAAGCTATTCTGAAGGTTAAACTATTGATAAAAGAGTACTATAAGTATGAGACTTGCTGAAAAGTTGAAGGTTCTTTCAGAAGATTTTTGCAAAACTTTTAGTTGCAGGTGAGAATGTTGTTGGGAGCTAATCTACAGATTGATGGTTACATGTATGGTTGGTTTTGAATAACCAGATGTCTTTTGCAGTGTTGAAAAGTCCTTGATAAAGAAGTAGCTGGTCAAAAGGACTCCAAAATGATGACTAATCATAAGGTTTCTAAGCAGAGAAGAGCAAGATAAAGAACAAGATATTTCACAGAAGATTTCTAAGGAGATCTTTCTTATGTCTTAATAAAAACTTTATTGACCCCTACTCTCCCTTTTTGAATCAAAGGATTTGCCTTTATCTTTTTCATAGAACTAAGATCCCTGAGGATGTCACTCCAACCTGACCAGTCCCTGGCTTTGAAGCAAAACACACATTGGTAACCTTCCAGGAACAGGAGCACCACAGGTTCACAATAAAGATGTGAAGGAGAGACACAGAAAAATTTATTGATGCCAATGAGTGTAGTCCCAGAAAACAGCCAGGGAGTGTGGTTGTTAGAGGAGGTCAGCTTCAGAAGAGAGGCTTCTTTGGGGATCAGATTGGGAACAGAGAATTCCAAGGGAGCCATTGCAACTACAGGAGAGTTAGACATCCAGGACCAAGGTTGGGTGAAGTCTTTTGTCATAAGCTAGGCTGATCACTAGATATTTACTAGCAGTCAACAGGCCACAAGCTTGGCCAAGAAATTTGCCCAAAGCTTATAAAAGTTTCTGAAGACCTTCATTTAGGAAAGTAACAGTGGACAACAAGCTCCCTGAGAGCTCTGGGAAAGTTTTCCATAGCAACAACAATACCAGTAGCATAGGAAATACCCCAGATATTAGGAGGGGGACAGCATTTTCTGATCCCTTGAAAAACCTGATAAGAAAAAAGAAGTGGGATACCCAGAAACAAAGAACTAAGGGGGTTAAGACCTAAATAATTGGAGTTTTGGATTTTTGGATCCAACTATGGAATAGAGCACCAAGTAGGTCACAGAAGAAGTGAAACAGAAGCAAACAGCGCCAACAGAATCAGGTTTTGCCTTAAAAATAAAAGGGAAAGGCTCAACATAAGATTTATACATTATACTAACTTTAAATTTGATCTTAAAGACAAATTTGAACTCAAATAGATAAAATTAAGTGCAAACTACTATTCAACACTTTATGAACCTGGAAAAAGTAACCAGAAGACCAGCAGGGGTGGTTGGGAGGCAAAAAAACTAAGAATTCTGATAGAAACCTTTAAAAAAGTTGAGACCCAACAACTAAGTCTTGAGGAAACTAAACCTTTAGCTTGTGAGAATAGTCAATCAAGGTCCCAGGAAAGTCATGCTTGACTTTTAAGAAAGAGGTTTAAGAATAATTCCCCCATTTTAAGGAACTAAAAATGGGACAGAGTTTGATTGGGCCAAATATGGTTTTTTAACCCTATGTCAGGGGGTTGGAAGTTTCCAACTAATTTCCAGAGTTGCATCTGATTGATGATCAGCTTTCAAATGGATTTGCAAGGAAGAAAGCTTAGATTTTGTGAAAAATGTGAAAGGCAATGTAGTGCCAACTGATTGGCATGTATGTATTTCCTTCATTTGAGAAAAACACCAAGCCAGCAAGCAATTCAAATTGATCAGTGTTTCTTCCAATGTTGGGATGGGAGACAGGGAGGCACTTTGGAAGCTTTGAAGGGGTAGGCCTTTAAAAAACTTCATCAGTTGTATGAGCCAAATACTCCAAGTTTTTTAATGATTTGGTGAGGTTTTGAGGGGGTCTCCTGGTTTTATAAGAAAAGAGAGATATATCTCTTTCTAAAAAAAGTAACTTTAACACACTGCCTCATGCCCAATCTTCAAAGGGATTGACCATTACATATACAGTTATACTAATTTTTATGCAGAAATTTACAAAAAATCATCTCAGCCATTATGATAGAACAATTATATCAAAACAATATGTTCCCTCTCTGTCAGGGCCCAAGAGCTCCCAACTCTGATCCATTTAAACTAAAGTCTAAGAGAAGTATTCTATTTATTATTCAGACCAAGAATGATCACAATGGGAAAAAGGGAACTAGGTTCTTTTTATACCATTTACATTGGTATTTGAGATTATTCCAGATTATTCCTGAAGGTCCTTATCTCTCTATCTGGGGGGACATGCTGAAAGTTTGAGACATCAGCTGACTAATTCTAATCATATTCCTTTGGCCAGATTCAAACTTTGCGCTTTGCCTCAGTTGGTCATCTAAAAATACTTTGGATGTATTCTCTTCATCTGGGGCTTTCATTTGAGCGTAAGAACGTCCAAAACTAATAGCTGGAAGCTGAGATATGATTGGATTTTCCCGCTCACTAATTGTTGCTTGTCTTGATTTGAAATCCAATCTCACAACCATTTCGGGACATGTTGACAGGGTTTTTGAACTCAGCTCTTTGAATTGACATAACTTTTGATCTAGGGTACCTAGGGAGATCATCAAGGTAGCTTTCTGACAGCAAGAAGTAGCTTTATCAATCCAAGCCTTTAAAACACAACTTTTTAAAGCTACCATGTCATGGCGGGCCATGACACTCTCTATCATCAAATGGTGCCTTCCCTTTGAATAAACAAAACCATTTGCGTTACATTATTGATAATAATGACCCATATTTCTCTCTCTGATTATTAAAAATAGAAGAGTAAAGTAGATTCAAAGCTGTGACAAAAGCAAAACTGAGTCATTGACAAGCAAGATGAACTCAACTGGAAACAAAATTAACTTGGGTCAGATAAAAATAGAAGTGGACCCAAGTCTATTGTTAATCAACAAAGACCCATCAATTTTAAAATTTTCTTTGGGATGAGTTGATTTAGTTTTCATTTGAGTTCATTCCATTTACAGATAGTATGATTCTTATTATTGATACAGTTTTAAAAACTACTACAGTAGTTCTAAAAGCTATGGTGACAAGCAAAATGAACTCAGATTTAAACAAAATCATTTCAGATTTAAACAAATCCAACTAGCAGGTTAAAATATACACTCTGTTAACAGGGATTTTTGGCGTTAATAGGCAAAATGGGTCAACACAGCAAAGAAGGACTCACACGCAAAACGAAACCATTCAAAATGCAATCCAAAATGCATGGATTCACAAACAAAATGGTGTGAGTTGGCTTTTGGTGTACATATGTTTACTATGTGAATTGGTGACAAAATACACCCACACATGGTGTGTCAAAACTCAATCTAAAAATGAAACACAATAGGAACTCAAAAAACAAACAAAATCACTTATGCAGTTTGTGCAATGGATTGTAATCAAGAATGATACCAAGGCATCTAAAATAAGACACAAGATCTGAAACATAAATTTTAAAAATATTGTGTTGGGTGCTTAATTTGGCAAAAAATATGAGAAAATGGGTGGAAATTATTTCAGGTATTCTAAAATGGGCGTTGTAAACTAGAAATAAATAATTAAGAAATAAAAAATCTGTAATTGGGATATTGGGTGGGAAAACTTTAATTAAAAATCCATATTCAGATAAAAGCAAAAATTAAAATTAAGGAGTAACTTAATTAAAATTTATTTAGTATTTTATTAAATTTTAAAATGGAAGGAACATAACACCAGAGTACCAATGCACCCATTGTGCGCCGCGGTTGCGGTTGCCCCCGCGGGTCAAAGAATAGACTTAGTACAACACAAGTGCCTACTCAAGGAGGAGACAGGAGAGGAGAGTTTCATAGTGACGCTGCACTGACACAGACGGTTCAAGGAGCATAAGCTGCTAGGATGCAGAGCATAAACTCTCAGGTCCCAAAGCTGACCTGGAAGCCAACCAAGGTCACCACTACCAAAATGGTTAGAAACAAGGAGGTAGAACTTACTTCATATGTGTTTGACGCTGTGTACCGGCAAGAGTTGGTCCCATCAGCCATGCTAGAGAAGGTGAAGCCTGTACTTGATAATAGCTTGAGCCATACATCAGCAATGGCAATCAGGAGGACAACAAGGAGCCCGGGTTCTTTCAAACTGAAGAGGGACAACTGGTGCGCAAGAAAGTTGCAGCCTTCTACAACAAGGTGCCCATGCCCTGTGTTGTGCCCAATGCCAACAAGTCAATCCCCACCGCTAAAAAGCCCGCTCAGAAGCGCATCCCCGACACCAAACACATCATCCTGCTAAATCTAATGCGTGAATCAGGCAATTACAAGGCAGCTGCAGCCATTGTCAGGGTGAATCCCAAGTACGCCTCAAAGACCTTCAACAAGTTCCTCAACACGGGTTGAGTCCTTGCCGCGGAGAAATCCTTGCGCGTGCTGACCATGCTCACAAAGGAGCACAAATGGGCAATCCGCCAGTGGATTACCTGGGACTGCCATCTTGAACTGGCAAATATCCAGGCCATGGTCAAGTCTGCTTTTGGGGTTGAGGCTTCAATTTCCTTTTACTACCATCTGGTCAAGGGAATGCAATTTTCCTGGAAAAAACTTGGGGTATCCCCATACAATCAGAACAGCCCAGCCAATATTGAGACCCAGAGAAAATACGCAGAGGCATATACTGCCCTAAAAGCCAAGGGGACAGTCAAATTTTACTACATCAACAAATCAGCATTTGCCTCGTCAATGCGCAATGAGTATGGCTATGTCCCAAAAGGCTCCAATGACAGGATGGCTTGGCGTGCTGCAGTCTGTGCCACAGCCTATTTGATGGTGGCTCTCCTTGGTCCAAAGGGGGTTGAGCTCTACCAAATGATATTAGGATCTCACAATAACCAGACCTTCCTATCATTCCTCTAATTGGTCCAGGAGTACCTGAGGCGCACAAGCCCAGGCTTCACCAACGTAATTGTGCTGGACAACGTTGGTCTCCACAAGGTGGCTGATATTCTTGAAGAATTTCCATCAATTGACACAAGCATTGCAGTGGGCCCCCAGCAATTGGCCACGGCAAATATACGGCTTCTCTTCCTCCCCGCCTATTTGCCCTTCCTAAATCCCATTGAGGAAGTCTTTGGGTGGCTCAAGCGAGTTGTCAAGCAAGGAACCCCAACTGAGACAGAGGACCTTTTTGATTTACTGCAGGAAGGGATCCATACCCTCCCAGCTGAGACCGTGGCCAAATTCTATGGCCAAGCTGATTTGTTTATCCCTGCGTGCCTTGCAAATCAGCCAATCAATTAAAGGCTTAGCTTATCCCACTTTTTTATATATCCTCTAATTTACTAATCAAGATTAATTAACTAACATTTTATATCTAGATGTTTTCAAGCCCGCAGTCACATTAAGCAGCACCATCAATGAAGGTTAGTAATTTATTTATTTATAATCATATTATTATTGCATCCAAGGGTATCCCAAACACTTGATAATGGATTACACAAACACATCAATATCATTTTTGGCAAATAAATATAAAAAGCAAACTAAAAAAAATAAATGTAAATCATACAAATTAGAAGTAGATTTTATTGACATATATTATAAGCTTTTATTAAAACCTTCCCTGGAATTTATTTTGTAAGTAATGTTTGCTAAAATATTATTTTATAAAATTATTAATTATAATAAAATAATCTAAAGGGTAAATATATTTATTGGAATAGAGGATATATTAGGAGCGCCTATAATGGGTTTGGCAGTATGTACCCACCCCACAATGGGGGTGGCACACAACCTCCACTGCCACACCGTGAACAGTGGATACACCCTGGTTAAAATACTCCCGCCTGCTGGTGAAAGGCAGAATGGTTAGGTGGGAGTGAAGCAGCAGCTTCTCAGGCGGGGCCACAAACCTGTAGATTCCAGCCAGGACCAGGGCGTCCTGGATAGCATGGTTCACTGAGTCATATCTGGGGGGACCTTCTTCCCATCTAGTGCAAGCCTGACCTTGTTGATTCCAAGAAGGACCCCGTCTAGATCCTCTACGCTGGCGCCCATTCCAAAGTAGAATAGGAACCCCAGGTAAGCAACGAGGTGAAGCCTTTGCCCAGCAAAGGCTTCTGTAAACTCGCATAATTTATTGTATACTGTGCTTGTTTTTTCTCATGTTTAGTTTTGCCAAAGGTAAGATCCATAGCTTCTGGGACCCCTATCTTGTTGGCACTCCAGGCCAGCCTGAAGTCTGCCAGGAGGATTTAGGTCTTCTTCACGGCTGTTGCATCCGCAACAGCCAGTTTTTCTACCGCGCGCTCAAAGTTCTCCAGCAAGTAGGACAGGGTGTGCTCCACCAGGAAGCAGAAGCAAGCAGCCGCATGGGCCCGGCCCATCTCCCATATATTCTTGAATGGGAGTGTCACCAGGACGTCCCAAACAAGCTCAATGGAGTTTACACAGTAAACTCCACTGAGGTTAACCGAGTCCTGGCAGACCAGTTGAGCATCCTTGTAGGCAGTAACTGCCCACTTGGATGCCCCCTCTTCATGCGTCAGCCCTGCCAATGCCTCCCTGGACATTGGGAATGCACCCTGAATCCTATCTTCAAACTCCCGCAAGACAGGGGGGAAAGGAAAAGCTGCTTGGCCACGTGAGTGGCAAAATTTGAGTAGAAGGTGGGGGAACAAAAGGAATCAGGACCCGGCGGAGTTTGCCATCAACATCTTCTAAAAAAAGGTAAGTATTTATGAATTTTTATTAAATTTATTTTCTTAGGTTACCTTCTTGGGTTTCTTCTTTGCCGGCGGCATTGGCAGGCTTTGCCATCCTTGGCGCAAGCAGTTGTGCGGGCGTCTCAGTGTCCTCCTTGCAGGCCCTCTTGGCGGGTTTGAGATGTGCATACATCTCAGGGTTGTCTGTCCAGACAGACGGCGCAGAGAGGGCAAAGGACTTGAATTGCAAGCCTTCAACCACTGTCTTCTGAATGTTGAGTAGGCGCTCTATTGTCTTCTCAGGTGTGTCTGGTATTTTGGTCATGAGTGACTTGGCGGACACCTTTTTGATTTTGTCCCCTTCAAGGACGGCAGACTTCACTTTTTCCTTGACCTTGCGGTCAATTTCTTTGATTTTGGCAATTGCCAAGTCAAGGTCTTTTAGAAGTTTTTCCAATTCACTAATTGATTTTTTACTAACCTTTTCATATGTTTTTATAGCTCTTGCCCCAATAAATTCTGTATTATTTTGATACAATTGACTCTTTGTTTATTCCTTTTTGTTTTCCCATTTACTACATTATCCCATCTTTTTACCCATTTTGTATATGTTTTACATACATCTCAATATGTGACGTTTTCTTTGTGTGGCATTGTTTCCTTGGTTACCATATTATTTTTGGCACTTGACACAGCCCCTTGTGAAAATATTAACAACAACTTGGTGATCAACTGGATTTGAATTAGAAAATTATAGTGTTAATTGTATTTAGATAAAGTTGTTACTGATCCAAATTCAAAACCTTAATGATAAAATTTAAGCCAATCAGGAGCCAAGTGATAAAGTGATTGTTGTGACATAAAGGTCATTCAATAATTCTTTGATGCATGTGCGCTAATTCATATGATTGGCTGGTTGTTTTGCCAATCATATTAATTAGAACATGCATCAAAGAATTATTAAATGACCCTTTATGTCACAACAATCACTTTATCACTTGGCTCCTGATTGGCTTAAATTTTATCATTAAGGTTTTGAATTTGGATCAGTAACAACTTTATCTAAATACAATTAACACTATAATTTTCTAATTCAAATTTAGTTGATCATCAAGTTGTTGTTAATATTTTCACAAGGAGCTGGGTTTGGGTACTAAAAATAACTATGTTCTGGATCTAGATACACGGCATAGTAAATATATGATTTTATAAAAATAGGCTGAACATAAAGAATATAGCCAACTATAAACAAAGAGAACACAAACAATTGAAATTCAAATAAATATAATATAAATAGAATTTTTTTGGGACCAGGGGGTTTATTGAGGCAGGGAAGAGTGATGCCTAGTAGGCAGAATGGTGCAGGAAGGAAGACATATAGGCGGTGCTGGCCTGGGGGGTCTGGGATTGGGTGGGTGGGGCTTGCAGGTGAGGGGTGTTGGTGGCAGGGGTGGAGGCGGGAGGATTGCGTGTGATGGACGCCATATACCGCTTGTTGTACTCCTCATTGGTCATTGGCTGGATGGGTTGGTAAGTGGCAGTGGCCTGAGGTGGAAGGCGCTTATCCTTACGTGATTGGCTGCCCATGTTCACATGGAAAACCATTTGCACAAACAAGTCAGCCACCATTTGGCAACCAAAGAGAAAATTGTGATCAAGGACCCCAAGATAGAGGTTTTTGAAAGCCTGAGGGCGGCGCTCCTGTAGTGTATCTCCAATGTTGAAGAAGAAAACATCACCCAGATGGACGTCAGCGTGGCCGGCTGTGTACACAGATTCTTGATGCCCACGTCCCTGGATGGCCTCAAGGGCAGTGGAGCTACCCTCCATCTGGTGGCTCAAGAAAACCCAATGCTTTGAATTTAAGCCATCCCAGGAGTCAAGCAATCCACTGAGGATGTGGCTGTATGAGTACACATTGACAAAATCAGGGTTTGTCCAATAATAGACAAAACCCTTGGCTGACACAGCCAGAAATGCACCAATGAACGTCCCCTTTTTGACCTTTTTCCTTCCGTTCTTGGTGGCGGCTTTTCCCATCTCACCAAAATTGTCAAATGCAATTGATAACTTGTAGTAGGAGATGAAAATGACATCATCTGACAGACTTGTCAGGCATTGGACCAGGGTTGCCTCAATCTTGAGATCATACAGGGAATCCTCAGTGCCATCCCATTGGTCGCCAGCAAAATTGGTAAGAACCCGTACAGAAGCCACCTTTCCGCACATCCAGAGCTGCACCATGCGCTCAGACACCCAAATGCCATGGTGAGCAAGTTGCTTCTGGACCTGGGTCAAGGGAAGCTTGGGGTCCCGCTGGAGGAGGTCGAGCATTATTGGGTATGCCTCAGTTATC
Source organism: Entomophthora muscae (assembly GCA_014839935.2). Classification (NCBI taxonomy): domain Eukaryota; kingdom Fungi; phylum Entomophthoromycota; class Entomophthoromycetes; order Entomophthorales; family Entomophthoraceae; genus Entomophthora; species Entomophthora muscae. The sequence continues at coordinate 53,128 of QTSX02006508.1, forward strand.
TGGGGCTCTTGGGCCTTCTTGGGCTTCTTGGCTGCCCCAATCCAATTCCCTCTGTTCATCATGCTGTTGAATTCCTGAATGACAGTAGCTCAGGTAAATTGCAATTGGTCAGCAATCTGATCCCAGGACAGACCCTGTAGATTCAGTGCCACAATTTCCTGAAGAATTTGGGCAGTGATAATTCTGCGTTTGGGATGCTGGGTGGGGGGAGCTGAAGCCTGATTGGCTGAGGGAGGGGCAGGTTGGGCAATGTCGGGAAGTTGTTCCAAATTGAGGTTGCCATCCTGATTGATTGGTTGGTGGGCAGCTTGTGCAGGGGTGGGTGTGGGAGCGGGGGCAGCACTAGATGCAAAGTGACTCTCAAACAAGTCAAAGCCATATAGATTGGGGGACAGTAACAGTTCAGCTTCCTTGTTACCCGCCTCAAAGGCTTGGGTGTAAACAGGTCCCTCCACGTCCTGAGTCTTGCCTCCATTGAAGCTGGCTTGGCTGCTGCTGGCTTGGCTTCTGGCGCCGTTGAAAATATTGCTGTTGAAAACCATATTGAAAAAAACCTAGGATAAAATCACTAAAAGTAGAAATTTTAAAATTTAATGATTTATTTTTATTGTAATCTTGAGTCCATATTTGGAAGGTTCTCAAAATCATTCCATACAAATATGGAGCCATGAAAATGGATAAAATGCCTCTGTTCCTAAATTGGATAGCTGTTGATTGGCTGTTATACTGTTATTTTTCTATTTTAGGCTGCTCATACTGCACATCTTGTGTGAGTTCATTTTGTTTTGTGTTTGTGTAATCTTGCTTCTAGATTACTCAGATTTTTTTTATTTTGGTCCTTCTGTCAGAGTCTCATATAAATCCTGATTGGATTATAATATACTCCGGAATAGCATCCATCCATTTCAATTGTTGTGTCAGTTCATTTTGTTTGTGGGCTGAACTACACCACTTGATGTTTGATATAATTTTGTATAATGGGCAAGTGAAATTTTGTTTTTGGTTTGACATTTCATTTATTAACCAACAATATTTAAATTATTTGAATCCTGAATCTTGCGCAACTTGGATTTTGTTAAATCTGAAATGATTTTGTTTAAATATGAGTTCATTTTGCTTGTTGCCATAGCTTTTAAAACTACTTTATCAGATCTAGAGGCTCTTCTCCTGTTATAACCAAGATCAACACCTTGTCTACCAATTAATCTCACAACACACAGGGGGTGCTCACAAAGCCACCCTATGAGATATCTAATGCATGATCCCTTTGCTTTAAATTTCATGGGTTGTGCAATATACCAAAATTAAGAGCAAAGCTAATTCTAAACAACAATACTTTAATAAGTTATTTGTAATTCAAACTATATTTGGATAATATCTGAATCCTTCCCACTTGTAGATTAGTGGCCAATGTTTACAGTATAATAGTGTTATGTTCTAAATGAATCTAAAATATTGTTGTTAATCTCTATCTTTTTTTTTGGACTGTTGTCTTCCCAATCCACACAATGTATTATAATTTAATCAGTTGCAACACTCCCTACATGATCACACACCAACCAATCTCAAAATACATGAAAGGGAAGCCAATCTCTCATCAGAAAAAGGCCTTGTGGGTTCTAAAAAAATTCACACTTGACTTATCATTACCACTTCCTGCTTTACTACTGTAATTAAATGTATTTTGTTACCAAACCTTGATGAGTTTTGACTCCATTTGAGCCACCTTGACGCTTAACTCCTTGTTAGCTTTGCATTATTTTGCTGTCACCTGTAAAGTTACTCCCCTCTTTGGCCTTGAATAAGGCCATTTTCCGCCCAAAGAACCAATAAGCCCTCTATAAATCCTGTCAAACCCTTAAATTTACTGAGAGATCAGCACATACAATTGATAAGAGATTTTTCTTGGTTTAATCCTCTCAAATAGTTCCCACCTGGTCTCAAATTTTGTGCCCAACCCTGGAAGAACCCATGATTAATTTGGATTACTTGTTAGCTTAATAATTTTTATTTTAAACAAATTTATTTTATCCAATCAGAGCTTACCAAATTGTCAGGCCCATCTTGCCCTGAATCCTTGGAGTTGATTTCCCTTTCCCATCCTATAATCCTCACTCAATCAGATTCAGCTAGGGAAATTAATCCAAAACCCATCAACCCTCCCAATCCTGGGATAAATCTTTTGGCTCTCAACCAACCAGGAGTCTCCCCTGCTCCTGGTGGCTCTATGCCCAAGAAACCCATCTCTCAAAAGCCAAGAAAGTCCCCTGAGGGTCCCTGCTTGTCTATTTTGCAATAAAAATGTTAAGTTTTCTTAAATTTTCTCAAGTTTGACTTAAGAGCCTGCAGTTAATATAAAAATAATTAGTAGTAAAAGTCTTGGTTTCTTTACCTTCTGGTTCTTTACCTCACCTCTGGATATCTCATGTCTGTCATATAGTCTTAATGTTAATTATTTAACATTACCTTACACACTTTCCAGTGTGTGTTCAAACTTGATATTTTTTACACTTTTCAGAGTGGGTTTGAACTTGATTTTTTAACAAAAACAATAAAAATCCTACTTTTTGTTGATCTTATTCCAAAAACAAAGCAAAAACCAGCTCTGATCTTAGTCTTCTGGCTTCTAAAGACTCCTGTATGATCTCCTTGCCCCTGAAATTCTGGTCAAGCCTACAGGTCATTAATTTTAACCTTGTGGCACTCCCTAGAGTGCACCCTACTAATTTGTGATCTTGTTGTAACCACCTGGAAGTCCCCAAAATTAACCAAAGAAGTAAAAAATAATCCTTCCCATGATCAAATTTGTGCTTCTCATTGTGCTTCTGGTTCTGCTTTTGTTACAGTCTGCATCTCCTGACGTCTGGCAGCGCTTGGCTGCTTCAGTTGCCTCTGTTGGAGAAGATCCTTCCTATCTTCTCTACATCATGAACAATCTGCCTAGTAGAGCTTGTGTTGTTCTGGCTTCTGGAAGCTCCTTCATCAAGAATCTTGCTTTAGGTGATCAAGACTTCCCCCTTGCCTAGGAGATGACCCACTATTTTTCTGTGCTAGTATGAGTATCCCCTCTGCCCAAAGTCTCTGGTGAGGTTACCATCACCAAGCCTCCCTCACAGCAACCCATATTGTACCCTGGTCACACTCCTTGGCTGTTATCAGGCATGCTCCAGATGGCAGTTAATACATATTTCCCTCAAGTGACCCCTGCCTTGTTCTTCTGTACCCCTGTTCAAGCAACATCCCTGTATTGTACTGGATGATGCCCTGTTGTTTTCTTCCCCAGAATGGGAGCTGGGCTGAGCTTAGTTAGTTTAGCTCCCCTCTCTCACATCACCTCAGCACTTTTATCTTCTATTAATCACACGTCTTCATATTCTCTCTCCATTTCTACCTTCTAATTATATGACAACTTTTCTACCCTCACCAGGAGGCTGTGAGTGTCCCATAAAAAGTCTTAATTGCCTTTTAAAGATTTCAATCCTTAGAAAATTAATCTTTGAACAGCTCCTAATGTGCCTCCTTAATCTCTTTCAGGGTCTTTTCCATGTAGGTCTTTGCTACCTTTGGATCTTTCTAAAAGTTTTCCTGTATACTCTCATGGATATCATTCTGCAATGCTATACTCTCCTAATTTGAAACTCTAAATCTGGCCTTAACTGATTTTAAAAAGACATGTGAAATTAGAAAAATGGCTGTGGTGTAAGCAACATTTATTGTAGATTTTTTATTTTTTATTTCAAGTTTTCATTTTTATACCTTTTGGGGGTATACTTGGCTTAAAAATATTTTGGCTGTGAAAACTGATCTGGATTCCCACTAAACTGTTAATGATATCATCATTATCATTTGATTTATATCCTACCTCAACAGAAACTACTTGTTATTGATCTTTCAAGAGCACACCTGGGAAAAATCCTGAATCACCTAATTCATTAATTAAACATGTATTTATTATAGTAAAGTACCACATAAATACTCCACTATAATAACATAATATTAATTTAAGATCCAAGCTTAGCATATCCCTTCTGGGAACTAGCCAATCAACCCTGGAGATATAATTTCTCTACTTGATACTGTCAGGAATGCATTTGCTACTTTTCCTGACAACAAAAAGGAAATATTGACAGATACAGGGTCAAAAAATCCTTCTCCCAATATGGGCTTTTCCCCAGGTCCTATAAATGAATTATTAGTATGTTGTATCAGTCCTAAATTACCTTTGAATTGCCCTGGATCAGGCTTGGATGCCATCTTCCTGGCCAACACGGGGATTGAACCCAAGTCCTCACAGTCATTGCTTAATCTCCTAAACAATGTTAGTAATTTGAATTAGAACTTACCTTCAACATCTCTCAAAAAGGCTAGCTGCAGCCAATCAGATGTTACGGCCGCGCCTGAAGACTGTGAACTCAAATTTGCTTTGAACTTGAATATGGCCATAGAAACACCAGGCTCTGTACTTGAAAACAATCAAGTTCAACATTGTTTATCCTCTTCTGGTGATGCAGTTGCACACCAGAAGGCCCCCAAGCGGTTGCTTCTCTAACAGCTGGGGTAAATGACACCCAGCTGTTTGGAGAAGCCTCAGCAGGGGCCATTGATATTTAAAAAATCTTTTTTAATTTTAAATCAAAGCTACCCCTGCCAAGTTTCCTTCCCCAATTTCTCCTTGAATTCTCCAATCCCCCCTGGATTTACAATTTAAACAGCTCTTGACAGTCTATAAAAAGGCTCCACTTGGCAGAGTGTTTGATTGTTTAGTTAATAAAGTCAATTTACCAGCCTAGTTGATTTTTCTTTTTGCCTGCTATCAAATCCTGAAATCAAACACCATGATGATACCCAAGTCATCCCAGTGGGGACCATTTGGGTATAAATGGTTGGTTTGGTTGCTCCTTGTACAGTCCCTTACTGAAAGCCTTTCCTTTGGAAACAGAGCAGATTCTGGTTTGCCTCCTCCTAATTACTTGGACAAGTTATGGCGCCAAGTGGTACTAGTTGTATGGTACACCGCCACCCCACTGTCATCAAATCCCCCAATCATAGAGGAACCACAGGTCATGGGGGCCAGTCTGCCCAGCCCATCTTTATTTCATCCCATGGCTTCTGTTTTCCTCCTAAGTTATCTTGGAGCTTACTTCCTGTTGGGAAGATTTAATCCCCTTTTGGGTCAATATTGTTTTATTGGAGAATTGTTCCATATGGGGATATTCTCCCTTTCAATTGGTTCTCTAATCACCGGGTTGAACCCATCCACGGCCATACACCTTTTGGGTGATATGTTTCCAAGCGGATGGGTTCCTGACAGATACAGTTAATTATTTTGACCCTATGATGAACAGCATTTCTACCCTATTTGGGGTTTGATTAGATTAATATTAACCTAAGTCTTGATACAGTCAACCCACTTCAATCCCTTTTATTAACTTTTCATTAATAATATTCCTGGATATTAATCAGCCTTTCTGGTTTATTAATAAGCTTAAAAACACCTTGGTTTAAAGTAAAAATTGGGTATTATATCCTCAGCTCCTTAATTAGTATGAAATAATTGATTTATGGGTATTTTACCACCACTGTGGTGTTAACTAAATCTATAAAGGGTGGTTTTCCTTTGGTAACTCCATTTCCGAGATCATTTTCTGCCATAAAATCACCCTAGACTTATAAAGAAAATGGGGGTTTAAAATCATATTCAGCAAGGTTTTAAACAACAAATATTATTAGTTTAAAATTAAAAAATATAAAATTTATTATATTCAATAATTTATTTAACCTCAGCCCAAAATGACCGTAGTATAGTCACAAATCCAAAACATCAATCCCACATATGATGCTCCCAGACTACACAATGTAACCAAATTACCCACAAAGATACCCAAAGACATCATTAGTACACCACTCACCAATTAAGCACTCCTTTTCTCATTTTTATTCATAGAAGATGGAATCAAAACCTCATAAACCCATTCTCATTATTGAAGAAATTGTTAGATTTTGATAGACCAATAATTCATGAGGACAACTAAAGATACAACATTGTGGCAGTTGAGTCAGAATCAAAATACTCAACCAATTACACCTATTCTAACAATAATAATGTTATTAACTTTGAATTATTCAAAAAAATTCACACACCCTGGTAAATGCCACACTAATAGCTGCATATGTAATTGAACTTTCCCAAACCAGCAAATTATTTAATGTTCAAATTGAAGATAATTGAAGCAAACTGTAGGATAAACTAAACCAATTATAATGAGGATATAAATAATTATCACAGTACACCAATGGAGACATTATCATTGGGAATACTCACATCCTTGATAAATAAAGCAATGGATGAGTTCAACATCTCTTCCAAAATTGAAGCTATAGTAAAAGAAAAATAAGGTTATAAACCACATTGGTCAACAAATTAGAAGTTTGCAACTACATCATAGCTGTATCTGAAATTTTAAAACAAAAATATGAGAAACAAGATTCAGAGGCAGACAGCCAAGAAAAAATCTACATTAACCACTTGTTTGAGAATACAACAAACTTTATCACTTTATCCAGCTTATTTAAGGATATCTCTAACTCAGTCAGAAAGCTCATTGGGAGTTGCAGAACTACAACCTCTCAGAAAGAAAGAGCTTTACCTAGAAGAAAAAGAGAGCCAAAAAAGAGGGAGTTTAAAATTAACTCATGTCACATATTATACTATATGAAGATAAATATAGCAAACTAATCACTGTAAAGTTTCTAGAAAGTTTATCAAATATCACCACCACTTTATCAGATTTCATCTTAATTATGGTCAATGGCAGTGGAGAACATTGTTTAGATATTACAAAAGAGCTGAAACTGTCAATTGGAGGAGTAGAAATAATAATTGATTTAACTATCTTCAACATCACAAGTATACCATACTATTGGGATAACAAAACTCAACAGAATTGGGGCAACTACCAGAATTAACTCATTCTGAAAGTTGACTTACTGGATTCCAACAGTTGTAATTAAAAACTCTCTAATGTTGACAGCATTAAAAGTCAGAATTGAGTTTTAACTCATGCAGACTACTAAATGTTGACACTTTTTTAATAAGCAGAAACCTGTTTCCTGAACATTTTACTTAATAAAAATTAAGCTTCAAGATATTTTTTAGGGTAATGTGACAACATAAATTTTAAAAAGTCCATAAAAAATTATACATGACAATTAAAAAAATTCATAAAAATACACTTTTATTTTATTTTACTATGAATTTAGCTATCTTTACTATAATAAATTTTTCCCGCTTATAAAAACAAAAAAATTCAATACACAAAAGGATACTACATAAAAAGTTACATATTATAGCAAAAGATAAAAATCAGAAACAGTAATATAAATTTTTCTATATTGAAAACTACAAAAAACATATAATTTACTAGTAAAATACCAATATAGGCCATGTAATACAGTCTAAAGCATCAAACTATCAATAGAAAATCAATGATTTTATAAAAGCAGTAAAATAAAAGATTAATGATTTATTTAGAAATACTATTTATTTAAAAATATTATACTTAATATATTAGAACTATATAAAAAATTAGGCAATACTCAATAAATTTATTTGAAAGCTAGACTGTGATCACCTGGTTGCCATTAAGAACTGTGGTAATCTTCTTGATGTATTCCCCAATCTCTGAAAGCTTATAATTCGCCTTGACAACATCCTTGATCTTATCTTGATACTGTTTCTCTTTGGTGGTTCTTTTCTTCTTGGATGGGTGGTTATCAATATCTCTGATGGATGCAGTAGTCTTCCCCTGTTGGACTTTGAGGTGCTCATAGAAGGTGTTGTATCTGGGCTTGATTCCAAAGGAGGACTTGATATGCTTATGCCAGCCCTCCAAAGATGAAGTCGTTTTCATCTCATCCTTAAGAACTGCCTGGTAGCAGTTCCAGTTGGCTTTGGCTCTGGGCTTTCTCTGGCGCTTAATGACCTTACGTCCAATCCACTGTGGTTCATAATATTCAATGAAAGGGTAGAAGGCACCATCATGTTTCTTGGCATATGGATCCTGGCATAGGAGCTCAAAGGCTTGTCCAGCATGCTCTGGCTTTACAAAGGCTAGTGCTACAAACTGCTGAATTAAGAACTTGTACTTTCCTGATGTATCTAGACGGTGGAGCTTGCTGAGCTCAGGTAGACCCTTTAGTTGCCTGTTGACAGCCTGTCAATAATGGAAAAAAACACCCCTGGACCTCTCCATCAAAGGTATCTATAAAAGCATTATACTGGGCAGTTTTATAGTCCATGATTATAGTTGAGGGTCCAAGTGCTTTATCTTGAGCTTCTTTTTCTGTAGCAAGGGTGGCTTCATCCTTTTCATCATCATCTGGATTGGCTCTAGTGTTATGACCAGGGGGACTCTTTCTATTACTGGATAGGGCTTTGATGCCCTCCTTAAGGATTTTAAAGGTCTTTGTGTATATCTCTTTTGTTGCCCCAGGAAGCAGAAAGTAGGCAAATGGGAGCACCTTGCCTTAAATAAGGTAATGTACAACCCATAGTTGGTAAAAAAAGGCGGGGGCATACTGCAAAGGTACCATCACATAACCAGGTCTATGAATCTCTTAACTGCTCCAGGTTCTGTTGTGTAGCATAGCATATAGTTCTTGTCTCTGCTGTAGGCCCATCATCATTTAAAAGGAATACCTCATCACCATTGAACATCTTTAACTCCTCTGTCAAGACTAACTCTCCTTGGATCATGGAAGATTTCTTATGGGGGAATAGATCACAGTGTTTGTCACATATGTACTTCACTAACTGGTTGCGGTCAGGGATGAGCTTCAGGTTCTCATTACTTAGGTGAGTGGTGGCCTTAAATGCCAGATCAGAAGCCTTGAAGTCTTTGGAGACTGGGACCATTTGGTAGAGGTACCGCTTTAGAAGCTTTCAATAAGATTTATTGGAGCATTGTATGCGTGCTCTCCTTTTTCACTAGTGACTTTATCCCATCCTTCTGTATTGATTCTGGCAGCGCAGCTTCTATCTTCACATACATAATTCTTGCTTCTTTCTGCTCTCTTCTGATTGTTGCAATTGAAAACATAGCCATCACAGACTAAACTTTCACCTCCTTTGACAGACATTAGAGGAAAAACCCGAGGGAACTTCTTTGGGAGCTTAAACTCTCCTTTGACGTTACATATATTGTAAACCTTTAGGGGATCCCATGGGCCAATTGATGATTGATGATAGTCAGACAGGTAATCATCAGGATCTTCTTTATTGATACTTGATGAGGAGGATGGAGGTGCAGATTTGTTGGGCAGTGGAGGGGAATTATCTGGAGTTAGATTTGTGCACTTTCTGGACTGGGATGAGCTTGATTCCTTGGGGCTTGATTCCTTTGAGCTTGATTCATCTGGGCTTGAATGGGGTTCTGGACTCTTGGGTATCTTCTTTCTTCCTTGCTTGTTTAGTGGAACCTCATCTCCTTCTGATTGGTACCAGCTTGGAGAAGAGGAGGGGTCAGGGGAGGGCTCTTTGCTTTCAGGGCTGGGGTCTTCTCCTTTGTCTTCTGTTTTGTTGAGGGCTCTTTGGCTAATTTTTTGTTGGAGTAGGGACTTTGGGCCTTTCTAGAGGCTTTGGGTATTTTCTTGGCTGACTTGGGGCTCTTTTGTGGCTTCTTGGAAGATTTGTCCTACAATAATTAGAGTAGATTTCATAAAGTAAGAATAATCATGTGAAACATGAATAAAAGTAAATAATAACCATTTGTTTTATTTTTTATTATGAATTAAACAGTTTATAAAAGTATGGAAAGTAATTTTAGAGCTAGTTTATTAGTAAAGAATATAAAAAACCATGTTTAAATAAAAATTCAACATTCTGGTAGTCACAATAGTCAAAAATATTTAATTTAGTTTGTCAGCATAAAAAAACACTTTAATTTTGACGTCAACATACTGAAAGTCAGCATTAAAGTAGAAAAACACTATGTAAATCACTTATAAAGCTTAGTTAATATTTTCTGGAGTTGGTTTTTTAAAGCCAAAAATTGATTACTTTTAAATTTAAAAATTTTAAAGATTTTCATATGTAACTTATGAAAACTAAATAATAGGGATTGTAGAGGGTAGTTCTAAGTACAGCCCTGGGTACTTTAGCCTGAATTACCATACCACTGTATGTGTGCTTTTTGTTAAGCGGCAGTGTTTTATTAATAAATAAGTGAAGGTGTCAACATTCAGGCAGTCAGCGTTCTTTTATAGCAACTCTCCTATCAAATCTTGCTTAAATTATGTCACTTTAATTGCTTAGCCAAACCCCTTTGTTGCAATTTAGGCAATGCGGCAATTTGAAACAAAGTCAACATTATAATTACATATATAAATTCTAGCTTTAACATATGTGTGTTGGCTTAAGTGGACTTCCAGAAATAAGCTATAGTTTATCCAGTGAGTTTAAAATAACAGTAAATATCTAAATAATACAAACAATACTATGAAAGTTGGCATATGTCTTTTTTAAATGCTTATTTTATTATTTATTTAATAAAAACAGTAGTATAAAATATAAAAAATAGTTGTTTTTAGAATATTGTATAATTTATTAAGAAACTCATGGATTCTTATTTAGGGTCAACATCCAGATATTACTTACTGTAGTTGACCTTAATGTAAAAGTACAAAGAAACTTACATTTTCAAAGTAAATTATATTAGGTTTCTTGCCCTTAAAATTAAGCCTTTGTTTAAGTAGCTACCAACATTATTGATGTTATTTTTTAATTTTGCAATGCTGACTTAATAATTTAATATGAAAAATTAGCTTAGTTTTTGAAATGCCCAATTCTGGCGGATAAATACTAAAATAATGTCAACTTACTGAATGTTGAAAAATTGTTGACATTCAGTGAGTTGACTTGCGGAATGAGTTAATTCTGGTGGTTGCCAGTAAAATACCAACAAAAGCCATATAATACAGCATAAGGCATCAAACTGTTAATAAAAATTCATGATTTAGAAAAAAACCATCATAAAAACTTATTTAAAGTTATTTATATTACCTATTGTTAAGATTTTGTGGTCTTGTGGAATTTTTTTTATTAATGGACATTGAAATGGGGATGTTGATAGGGGACTGTATGACAACAGCCTATAGCTACCATTAAGGTCTTAAGGTACAGCTACAGCTTGGCAGTGTCTTGTTGGGCCATAGGAGAAAATAAATGGGGTCTGCAAGTAGACAACAGCACACTCTACTTGGATACTTCTGACTACTAGGCGTTGACTAGTAGTGATACAAAAATAGAGATCTGCAATCTATATCTCCAAGGGTGAATATTCTGCTCAATCTCTAATCAGGAGAGCACCTTATATAGGGTGGGTAAGCCCTCTTACCAGATTATAATCTGACGCTTCCAACTCTTACTAGTCAGTATATCTGTTCCCCAGACTGCTAGTTTCAGCCCCCAGAGTTAGGCAGCCATGTTGGTCTGGCATGGGACTTCAATAGATTACCGGGCCTCAGTTTATCATATCAGTGTAATGGAAGCATCTTGTTGGTAGTTTATTCATATGTGAGTTTAGTTACCCTGTCAACTGGGTTTTTGCATCATTCAGTATTCTTCTGAATGACCTTTTATATTAATAATAGAGTTTGATGTGTCTTCAAGCGCAAATGTTTGGGAGTACCATCTTGCATTACAGTAGTTTTAAAAGTTATGGCAACAACCAAAAATACCTGATTTAAACAAAATGATTTCAGATTTAAACAAAATGCATCTCTCAGGTTAAAATATACACTCTTTTAACAGGGTTTATTGGCTTTAATGGGCAAAATGAGTCAACACAGCAACAAAAGGCTCACACATAAAGCAAAACCATTCAAAATACAATCCAAAATACATTGATTCAAAAATGAAATGGTGTGAGTTGCCTTTTGGTGTACATATGTTTACTATGTGAATTGGTGACAAAATACACCCAAGCAAGGTGTGTCAAAATGCAAACAAAAAACAAAACAAAATAGCAACTCACTGTGTAAACAAAATCACTCACACAATGTGTGCAATGGATTGTAATCATGAATGATACCAAGGTATCTAAAATAAGACACAAGAACTGAAGCATAAATTTTAAAAATATTGTGTTGGGTGTTTGAATTTGGCAGTAAAATCTAGGAAAATGGGTGAAAATTATTTCAGGTATTCTAAAATGGGTGTTGTAAAACCAAAAACAACTAATTAAGAAATAAAAAAATCTATAATTGGGATATTGGGTGGGAAAACTTTAATTAAAAATCCATATTCAGATAAAAGCAAAAATTAAAATTAGGGAGTAACTTAATTGAAATTTATTTAATGTTTTATTAAATTTTAAAATGGAAGGAACACAATACCAGAGTACCAATACACCTGTTGTGCGCTGTGGTTGTGGTTGCCCCTGCAGGTCAAAGAATAGAGTTAGTGCAACCCAAGTGCCTACTCAAGGAGGAGACAGGAGAGGAGAGTTCCATAGTGACGCTGCACTGACACAGCTGTTTTAAGGAGCACAAGCTGCTAGGGTGCAGAGCATAAACCTTTGGGTCCCAAAGCTGACCTGGAAGCCCACCAAGGTTACCACTACCAAAACATTTAGAAACAAGGAGGTAGAACTTACTTTGTATGTTTTTGACGTTGTGTACTGGCAAGAGTTGGTCCCGTCAGCCATGCTGGAGAAGGTAAAGCCTGTACTTGATACTAGCTAAAAGCCCTATGTCAGTGATGGCAATCAGGAGGATGACAAGGAGCCCCAGTTCTATCAAACCAATGAGGGACAGCTGGTGCGCAAGAAAGTTGCAGCCTTCTATACCAAGGTACCTATGCCCTGTGTTATGCCCAATGCCAACAAGTCAATCCCCACTGCTAAAAATCCCACCCAGAAGCGCATCCCTGACATCAAACACATCATCCTGCTTAAGCTAATGCAGGAATTAGGTGACTACAAGGCGGCCACGGCCCTTGTTGGAGTGGATCCCAAGTATGCCAGCAAGACCTTCCAAAAACTCATCAATGCTGGTTGTGTCCTTGCCGCGGAGAAATCCTTGTGTGTTTCTACCATGCACACCAAGGAGCACAAATGGGCAATCCGCCAGTGGATCACCTGGGACTGCCATCTTGAACTGGCAAATATACAGGCCATGGTTAAATCTACTTTTGGGATTGAGGCCTTGATTTCCTTTTACTACCATCTGGTGAAGGGAATGTGATTTTCTTGGAAAAAGCTTAGGGTATCCCCCTACAACCAGAAACAGCCCAGCCAACATTGACGTCCGGAAAAACTACGCAGAGGTGTACACTGCCCTCAAAGCCAAAGGGACAGGCAAATTTTATCATATTGACAGATCAGCATTTGCCTCGTCAATGCGCAATGAGTATGGCTATGTCCCAAAAGGCTCCAATGATGGGGTGGCTTGGCGTGCTGCAGTCCGCGCCACAGCCTATTCAATGGTGGCTCTCCTCGGTCCAAAGGGGGTCAAGCTCTACCAAATGATACTAGGCTCTCACAATAGCCGGACCTTCCTGTCATTTCTCCAATTGGTCCAGGAGCACCTGAGGCGCACGAGCCTGGGCTTCAACAACATAATTGTGTTGGACAACATTGGTCTCCACAAGGTGGCTGATATTCTTGAAGAATTTCCATCAATTGACACAAGCATTGCAGTGGGCCCCAGCAATTGGCCATGGCAAATATGCGCCTTCTCTTCCTCCCTGCCTATTTGCCCTTCCTAAATCCCATCAAGGAAGTCTTTGGGTGGCTCAAGCAAGTTGTCAAGCAAGGAACCCCAACTGGGACTGAGGACCTCTTTAATTTGCTGCAGGCCTGGATCCACATCCTCCCAGCTGAGACAGTGGCCAAATTCCATGGCCACACTGATTTGTTCATCCCTGCGTGCCTAGCCAAACAGCCAATCAATTAAAGGCTTAGTGTGTCCAATTTTTTTATATTATCTTATTTACTATTCAAGATTTATTAATTATAATTTTATATTTAGATGTTTCCACACCTGCAATCACATTCAGAAGATTCATCAATAGATGTAAGTAATTTATTCATTTTATTATATATTATTTTATTATGCCATCTGAGGTAATCCCAAACGCTCAATACTGGATTACACAAAAATATTTAAATCACTTTGGTCAAATAAATATAAAAATAGTTTTTTAAAAAATTAAACGTAAAATGTACAAGTTAGAATTTATTTTAATAACATATAATTTTATGCTTTTATGAAACCTGTTTCTGCAATATATTTTGCAAAACTAGTTTGCTGAAGTAAAAATTGTAAAAAATTTATTATAATCAGAATACTATAAATTGTAATAAAATTCATTGGAACCATATTTTTATTGTGTGTGCCTGTAGTGGGTTCTTTGGTATGTACCCACCCCGCAATGGAGGTGGCACACAACCTCCACCGCCACACCGTAAACAGTGGATACACCCTTATTGAAATACTCCCTCCTGCTGGTGAAAGGCAGTAGGGTCAGGTGGGAGTGAAGCAGCAGCTTTTCAGGTGGGGCTACAAACCCGTATATCCCAGCCAGGACCAGGGAGTCCTGGATCACATGATCAACTGAGTTGTATCCAGGGGGACCTTCTTCCTGTCTAGTGCAAGCCGGGCCTTGTCAGTTCCCAGAAGGACCCCATCCAGGTCCTCTACAGACGCGCCCATCCCAAAGTGGAATATGAGCCCCAGGTAAATAACCAGATGAAGCCTTTGCCCTGCAAAGGCTTCTGTGAACTCACGCAGTTTGTTATAGACTGTGCTTATCTTCTTGTTGTGCCTGGTCTTTGCAAAGGTCAGCTCCATGGCTGCAGGGAGCCCCATCTTGTTGGCACTCCAGGCCAACCCAAAGTCCGCCAGGAAGATCTTGGTCTTCTTTACAGCTGTTGCGTCTGCAACAGCCAATTTGCCCACCACGCGCCCAAAGTTCTTCAATAGATAAGACAGGGTGTGCTCCAATGGGAAGCAGAAGCAAGCAGCCGCATGGGCCCGGCCCATCTCCCGTATATTCTTGAATGGGAGCGTCACCAGGACGTCCCAAATAAGCTCAATGGAGTTTATACAGTAAACTCCACTGAGGGATACCGGGTCCAGGTGGACCAGTTGGGCATCCTTGTAGGCAGTAACTGCCCACTTGGATGCCTCCTTAGCATGTGTAAGTTCTGCCAACGCCTCCTGCAACATTAGAAAGTACCCGTGGATACAGTCCTCCAGCTCCTGCATAACAGGGGGGACAGATACAATTGCTTTGCCACATGAGTGGCATAATTTGCATAAAAGGTGTCCAGGACAAAGGGGACCAGGACTTGGCAGAGATTTGCTGTCTACATTTTCTAAGAAAAAAGGTAAGTTTTTTGAAAATTTATTAATTTTGTTTTTAGGCTACCTTCTTGTGTTTCTTCCTTGCCTGCAGCCTCTGCCGGCTTGGCCACTCTTGGCGCAATCAATTGCGCAGGCAATTTGGTATCCTCTTCCCTGACACGCTTGGCGGGTTTGAGATGTTCATACATCTCTGGGTCATCAACCCAGACAGACGGCACAGAAAGATTATATGCCTTAAATTGCAGGCCCTCAACCACAGTTTTTTGAATATTTAGTAAGCGCTCAATTGTCTTATCTGGGGTATCTGGTACTTTTGACATTAGTGCCTTTGCAGACACCTTGTCAATTTTGTTCCCAGTGAGGACAGCAGAATTCATTTTGGCTTTGACCTTTCAGTCAATGTCCTTTATTTTGGCAATTGCCAAGTCAAGATCCTTCAGAAGCTTCTCCAATTCTCTCATTAATTTTTTACTAACCTTTCCATATGTTTTTATAGCTTTTGCCCCAATAAATTCTGTATTATTTTGATACTTTTGCCTCTTTGTTTATTCCTTTTTGTTTTCCAATCTACTACATTATCCCATCTTTTTACCCATTTTTTATATGTTTTCTGCTCATCCTGATATGTGCTGTTTGCTTTGTGTTGGAATTGTTTCCTTGATTACCATATTTTTTTGGCGCTTGATATAGCCCCTTGTGAAAATATTAACAACAATTTGGTGATCAGCTAAATTTGAATTAGAAAATTATAGTGTTAACTGTTTTTAGATAAAGTTGTTACTGATCCAAATTCAAAACCTTAATGATAAACTTTAAGCCAATCAGGAGCCAAGTGATAAAGTGATTGTTGTGACATAAAGGGTCACTCAATAATTCTTTGATGCATGTGCGCTAATTAATATGATTGGCTGGATGTTTTGTCATTGTACGCCATTGCCGCTGTGGCAAGTTGTTGATGAAATAGTGCCCAATCAGCTGCTGGATTGAGCACTAGTCCACCAACAACTTGCCACAGCGGCAATGGCGTACAATGGCAAAACATCCAGCCAATCATATTACTTAGACACATGAATCAAAGAATTATTGAATGACCCTTTATGTCACAACAATCACTTTATTACTTGGCTCCTGATTGGCTTAAAGTTTATCATTAAGGTTTTGAATTTGGATCAGTAACAACTTTATCTAAAAACAGTTAACACTATAATTTTCTAATTCAAATTTAGCTGATCACCAAATTGTTGTTAATATTTTCACAAGGGACTATGTTTAAGTGCTAAAAATAACCGTGTTCTGGATCTAGATACACAACATAGTAAATATATGATTTTATAGAAATAAGCTGAACATAAAGAATAAAACCAACTATAAACAAAGAGAACATGAACAATTGAAATTCAAAAAAAGATAATATAAATAGAAAATGTTTAGTGACAAGGGTTTATTGGGACGGGGGAGAGTGATGCCTAGGAGGCAGAATAATGCAGAAAGGATGACATAGAGGCGGTGCTGGCCTGGGGGGTCTGGGATTGGGTGGGTTGGGCTTGCAGGTTAGGGGTGTTGGTGGCAGGGGTAGAGGAAGGAGGATTTTGCGTGATGGCTGCCATATAACGCTTGATTTATTCCTCATTGGTCATTGGCTAGATGGGCTGGTAAGTGGCAGTGGCCCAAGGTGGAAGGCGCTTATCCTTACCTGATTGGTTGCCCATGTTCACATGGAAAACCATTTGCGCAAACAAGTCAGCCATCATCTGGCAGCCAAAGAGAAAATTGTGATCAAGGACCCCAAGATAGAGGTTGTTGAAAGCCTGAGGGCGGCACTCCTGTAGTGTATCTCCAATGTTGAAGAAGAAAACATCAGCCAGATGGACGTCTGCATGACCGGCAGGGTAGACTGAGACCTGGTGCCCGCGTCCCTGGATGGCCTCAAGGGTGGTGGAGCTTCCCTCCATCTGGTGACTCAAGAAAATCTGGTACTTGGAATTTGAGCCATCCCAGGAGTTGAGTAATCCACCAAGGATGTGGCTGTATGAGTAGCCATTGATGAAATCTGGGTTTGTCTGATAGTAGACAAACCCCTTGACTGAAACAGCCATAAATGCACCAACGAACGTCCCCTTCTTGACCTTCTTCCTT
The DNA here is from genome assembly GCA_014839935.2 of Entomophthora muscae. Taxonomy (NCBI): domain Eukaryota; kingdom Fungi; phylum Entomophthoromycota; class Entomophthoromycetes; order Entomophthorales; family Entomophthoraceae; genus Entomophthora; species Entomophthora muscae. The sequence continues at coordinate 70,630 of QTSX02006508.1, forward strand.
CTATTCTTGGCGGCAGCTTTTCCCATCTCACCAAAATTGTCAAATGCAATTGATAACTTGTAGTAGGAGATGAACATGACATCATCAGTTAGACTAGTCAGGCATTGGACCAGGGTTCATTTGATGGCAGTGTCATACAGGGAATCCTCAGCGCCATCCCATTGGTCACTGGCAAAATTGGTAAGAATCCATATTGAAGCCACCTTTCCATAAATCCAGAGCTGCACCATGCACTTGGAGACCCATATTTTATGGTGCGCAAGCTGCTTCTGGACCTGGTTCAGGGGAAGCTTGGGGTCCTCGCTGAAGGAGGTCAAGCATGATTGGGTATGCCTCAGATATTTATGACTTGGGAGCCTTCTTGGGCTTCTTAGACTGTCCCAATCAGATTCCCCCTGTTCATCAGGTTGTTGAATTCCTGCATGACAGTAGCTTGGGTAAATTGCAACTGGGCAACAATATGTTCCCAGAACAGACCCTGTAGATTCAGTGCCACAATTTCCTGAAGAATTTGGGCAGTGATGATTTGTCGCTTGGGGCGCTGGGCTGGGGAAGCTGAATCCTGATTGGCTGTAGGGGGCAGGTTGGCTGGTGGTAGGAAGTTGTTCCAAATCAAGGTTGCCATCCTGATTGGTTGGTTGGTGGGCAGCTTGTGCAGGGGTGGGTACGGGAGCAGGGGCAGGGGCAGAGCTAGACGCTATGTGACTACTGAACAAGTCAAAGCCATAGGAGTTGGTGGTCAGGTACAGGTCAGCTTCCTTGTTACCTGCCTCAAAGGCTTGGGTGTAAACAGGTGCCTCCACATCCTGAGTCTCGCCTCCATTGAAGCTGGTCTGGCTGCTGCTGGCTTGGCTGCTGGCGCCGTCAAAGATATTGCTGTCAAAAACCATTGTAAAAAACCTAGGATAAAATCACTAAAAGTAGAAATTTTAAAATTTAATGATTTATTTTTATTTTAATCTCAAGTCCATATTCAGAAGGTTCTCAAAGCCTTTTCATACAAATCAGGAGCCATGAAAATGGATAAAATGCCTATGTTCCTAAATTGGATAGCTGTTGATTGGCTTTTATACTGTTATTTTTCTATTTTAGGCTGCTCATACTACACATCTTGTGTGAGTTCATTTTGTTTTGTGCTTTTGTAATCTTGCTTCTAGATTGCTCAAGTTTTGTTTCACTTTAGTTCTTCTGTTGGAGCCTCATATGAATCCTGATTGGATTATAATATACTCTGGAACAGCATCCATCCATTTCACTTGTTGTGTTAGTTCATTTTGTTTATGGTTTGAACTTCACTGCTTGATGTTTGATATAATTTTGTATAATGGGCTAGTGAAATTTTGTTTTTTTTTTTGACAGTCCATTTATTAACTGAAATTTTATAAATTAATGGAATCCTGAATCTTGCGCAACTTGGATTTTGTTTAAATCTGAAATCATTTTGTTTAAATCTGAGGTATTTTTGGTTGTTACCATAGCTTTTAAAACTACTGTATTATTCAAGGATGCTCTGTCTTATTGACTGAGGGGTGTTTCTGTGATTATAGTCATGAATAATCAAGCCTGTTTACTCAGGTTTGGTCCAATGGGGGGACTATTATTGGATCAGGATCAATATTTGGGGTAATAATAAGAGCACTGATTACCCAAGGCCAGGATTGAGATCAGCTGATACTTTTTTAAGCTTTCCAGCTTCATGGCAATTGGCCATCTTAACCAATCAGTCAGGGGAATAATGGTCAAGTCTACCATATTATTCTGAAGTTCTGACACCTATCTATATAAAAAATATTATACTTAATATATTAGAACTATATATAAAATTGGACAATAATCAATAAATTTAATTAAAAACTAGACTGTGATCACCTGGTTGCCATTAAGAACTGTGGCAATATTCTTGACATATTTCCCAAGCTCCAAAAGTTTATACTTGGCCTTGACAACATCCTTGATCTTATTTTGATATTGCTTCTCTTTGGTGGTTCTCTTCTTCTTGGATGGGTGGTTCTCAATATTTCTGATGGATGCAACAGTCTTTCCCTGTTGGACTTTGAGGTGCTTGGAGAAGGTGTTGTATCTGGGCTTGATTCTAAAGGAGAAATTTATATGCTTAAGCCAGCCATTTAAGTATAAAGAATTTTTCTGTTAGGGAATTCTTACCTGACTATAACAATACTTCCTTAATTGGTATTAGTTCAATTTCACCAGTTGCATCCCACTCAGAAACCAAAAAATTATTCAATATTTAATCAAATTGTGCCAACAATGTCCAGGACAGGGATCAAACCTGTAACCCTAAAAAGAAGCCAAATGTTAGTTTACAGTCAACTATTCAACTTAAATTACCTATTTATGTTAATGTTATCCATTTGACTTTTGCTCCCAACTTTGAATCTACTTCCACAATTGTTAATAGATTAACAAGCAACATCACTTACTGCTTGCATTATGATTGGCTGCTTGTGTCACACTTGCCACTCTTGGAATCACTGGCTCTATACTGGGGCCAGGCTCTGTACTCAATTTCCTCTGATATTAAACAGATTAACCGCTCAATTGTTTCTGATATTGTGGATTGTTCTTGGTTCCTCTTATCCTTCTATGTTGTTATACATATTATTAAGCTTCAAGGTGATGCACACATGATACAGGTATTAGTTTCAGCCATAATTTTAACAAAACTCATAGTTAAATCCCCTCCTATCCAAATATCCTCTTAAATGTTACAGTCCTCTACTGGGGTATTTAAATGAGAAATATAACTTATTTATACTTGTTTTAACAATAAAGATTATTCTTATATCTTAAGCTTGCTTACATTATTTGCTGAGATCCTTTTTGAAGCCATGCAGGGAAGCTATTTCCTGTTCTGGTTTCTAGTTTATTTCCTATATGTGGTATTGGGCCTTGAAAACCCAGCTCTCACTACAGACTGACATAACTTCTCACCTTATGACTCCCACCAGAAGAAGCCCTGGGCTAACAATTGGTTCAAATATCACTCAGGACACTGGGGAAGAAAGTTCTGTTATGGCCATTCCACAACACCACCTACTCCAGCCAAACTTTCCTTGGTTAAACCTAATGCATTCTTCTACCTGTTGACGTAATTGGTAGGATATTACCTACTGGGAAGATTCAGTTCTATGATTTAAAGATTTTCATACCTAGGACACTTTGGTCACCTTGCTATGGTTACAGTTCCTATTGGTTTGGTTATCACAGGGCTTAACTTAGGGGCCTTGGCTCGCAAGATTGGGAAATTGTTTCATTTTAAGTGGGTCCCTGACATTTCTATCTCATTCTTAAGAACTGCCTGGTAGCAGTTCCAGTTAGCTTTAGCTCTGGGCTTGCTTTTTTTGCTTAGTGACCTTACTCCCAATCCACTGTGGTTCATAATATTCAATGAAAAAGTAGAAGGCATACTCATGTTTTTTGGCATATGGATCCTGGCATAGGAGGTCAAAGGCTTTTCCAGTATGCTCTGGATTTACAAAGGCTAGTGATACAAACTTCTGAATTAAGAACTTGCACTTTCCTGATGTATCTAGACGGTGGAGCTTGCTGAGCTCAGGTAGACCCTTTAGTTGCCTGTTGACAGCCTGTCAATAATGGGAAAAAACATGCATGTACCTCTTCATTAAAGATATTTACAAAAGAGCTATACTTGGCAGTTTCATGATCCCTGATTATAGTTGAGGGGCCAAGTATTCTGTCATGGACTTCTTTTTCTGCAGCAAGGGTGGCTTCATCCTTTTCATCATCATCTGGATTGGCTCTAGTGTCATGGCTAAGGGGACTCTTTTTATTACTGAGCAGGGCCTTGATGCCCTCCTGAAGGATTTAAAGGCCCTTGTGTAGATCATTTCTGTTGCCCCAAGAAGCAGAAAGTAGGAAAATGGGAGCACCTTGCCTTCAATGTGGGAATGTACAACCCATAGTTGGTAAAAAGGCGGGGGCATACTGCAAAGGTACCATCACATAACCAGGTCTCTGAATCTCTTAACTGCTCCAGGTTCTGTTGTGTAGCATAGCATATAGTTCTTGCCTCTGCTGTAGGCCCATCATCATGTAAAAGTAATACTTCATCACCATTGAACATCTTCAACTCCTCTGTTAAGACTAACTCTCTTTGGACCATGGCAGATTTCTTATGGGAGGATAGATCACAGCATTTGTCACATATGCACTTCATTAACTGGTTGCAGCTGGGAATTAGCTTCAGGCTCTTGTTACTTAGGTGTGTGATTACCTTAACTGCCAGATCAGAAGCCTTGACGTCTTTGGAGACTGGGACCATTTGGTAGAGGTACCGCTTTAGAAGCTTTTCAATAATATTGATTATAGCATTGCATGTGTGTTCTCCTTTTTCACTGGTAACTTTATCCCATCCTTCTGTGTTGATCCTGGCAGCACAGCTTATATCTTCACACACATAATGCTTGCTTCTTCCTAATTTTTCTGATTTTTGCAATTAAAAACATAGTCATCACATAATATACTTGCACCTCCTTTGACTGACATTAGAGGGGAAAACCAAGGGAACTTCTTTGGGAGCTTAAACTCTCCTTTGATGTTATATATATTATGAACCTTTAGGAGATCCCATGGGCCAATTGGTGCTTGATGATAGTCAGACAGGTAATCATCAGGATCTTCTTTATTGATACTTGATGAGGAGGATGAAGGCTCAGATTTATTGGTCGGTGGAGAGGAATTATATGGAGTTGGATTCTTGGCTTCTTGGACTGGGATGAGCTTGATTCCTTGGGGCTTAATTCCTTTGAGCTTGGTTTATCTGGGCTTGAATGGGGTTCTGGACTCTTGGGTATCTTCTTTCTTCCTTGCTTGTTTAGTGGAACCTCATCTCCTTCTGATTGGAACCAGCTTGGAGAAGAGGAGGGGTCAGGGGAGGGCTCTTCACTTTCAGGGTCTGGGGTCTTCTTTTTATCTTCTGCTTTTTTAGGGCGCTTTGACTGGTTTTTGTTGCTGTAGAGATTTTGGGCCTTTTCAGTGGCTTTGGGTACCTTTTTGTGTGACATGAGATTCTTTTTGGGATTCTTGGAAGATTTGTTCTATAGTAATTTGAGTAAATTTCTTAAAGTAAACATAATGTTGAAAAATATGAATAAAATAAAATTAAATAAAAACCACTTGTTTTATTTTTCATTAGTAATTGAATAGTTTTTGGGTGTATAGAAAGTGCTTTTAAAGCTAGTTTATTAGTAAATAATAGCAAAAAATAAGTTTAAAATAAAGTTTTGACATTCTTGTAATCAGCATAAAAGAAAATATTTAATTTAGTCTGTCAGCATAAAAAAAACTTTAATTTTGAATGTTAACATATTTAAAGTTGACTTAAAGCCTGAAAAACACTATGCAACCCATTTATAAAGCTTGGTTAAGATTTTCCATAGTTGGTTTTTAAGGCCAAAATTATGTTGCAACCGAGGTTCAAACCTCGCCTGCTAACGTATCTTATGATACACAGGGGGCGCTCAATGAGTCGCCCTTTGACGTATCTAACGTTATGAACAAATCTGATGGCCATGTTGAATGGCGGGCACTTCATCCTAATTAGGAGCATTGCCAATTTGACCTGCTGATCCCCGTACAAGTTATTCCTTGGCTCAAAACCCTACATGGAACTCCCCACTAAGCCACCCCCTTGTGGCCTTGTGGCTTCCCCATTTAGTATATTAACCACAATATCTTACAATAAATGATACCTTCTTCTTATTATTCTGTCCTTTCCTATTGGACTGTTGTCTTCCCCAATTCCAAGTACTGAACTCTCATTGGTTCAGTTGCAACAGTGGTAGCAGAAGTAGGTCCAATCTATCTCCAAAACAAAATCCCCCCCAAGAAAGGACAGAGTACGGGCCGCATGGCTACTTCACAACAAGAGACTTTCCTTCCAATCCCCAAGGGGGACATTCTTGAAGGATATGTCATCCATCAAGATCAGTTAGTTCTTACCAGTGTATACAATTGGCTCTGCCTTGGGCAGCGTTACGCTAGCGTCACCCTGCCACAGTTGGATCTGTTGCAACGTATGCTCAACCTCCAACTAGAGTCCTTCACTGGCGGTGTCAAAGGAGCTTACATTGTCAGTTGGCTCCATTCCACTGAAACGTGCCTCTGTATCTGTCAGGTTCCAGAGTCCATGTGGGTTGCCACTGCATCTGGCCGCCTTACGGGGCCCGCCGCCGTGTGGTTCATCAACTGGGCCAGCCAGGAGTTTGACGTCACCTGGGCAACATTTCAAGACGCCACCAAGTCCCGAAACTGCCAGTACAAACTTGAGACTGACACCTCTGACAGGGTCATAGGGGGCGTGCTAAGGGTAGAAACTGACAATGGCCTCTTCCTCCCCGTAGAGTATGAATCCATGAAGCTCACTGATTTGGAACAACATTATCCCATCCATGATAAAGAGCTGGCAGCCATTGTACACTGCGTGGAGAAGTGGTGTTGTTACTTGGAAGGTGCAACCTTCCCGCCTCGCGTTCTGACAGACCATAAGTCACTCCAGTATTTCAACATGCAGTCTCACCTGACATGCCGTCAAGCAGGATGGGTTGAACGTCTGTCCCCCTATCAATTACACATCAAATATAAGCCTGGAAAAGAACTTGTTACAGCTGACACTCTTTCATAGCTCTACGTAGCGTCCATCACTGGGGACAACGGTCTGGACCCAGACTGGCCCATACTCTACCTGCGCCCTGAGGCAACCCGCTACAAGGGCCTTAACTCTGTCACCATTTCCAAGCTGAAGGATAACAAAAGTCAGTTCATCATTGATGCTGGAAACGTCTGCCGCTGAGCAGAGACAGGTGAGAAGACGCCGTATATTCCCACCACACAACAAGGAGACACCATCTTGCACTATCACCAAACCTTGGGTCACATCAGAGGGCGTAACCTCTTCAAGCTCATGAAACGCAAGGTTTGGTGGCCGTGCATGCGCCAAGACATCTTGGACCTCCTTGAGACATGCGTATTGTGTGAAAAAAATACGTCCAAACCTGCACCTCCTAAGTCTGTCCTACCCATCAAGGCTATGGAACCCTTCAAACAGTGGGCCCTCAACATTGTGGGACTGCTTTCTGAAGACAGACTGGGTAAGAAGTATATTATCACCACTATTGACTATTTCACACGCTGGTCAGTAGCCTGGGCCACAACCAACCACACCGCCACCACTGTTACCCGCTTTATTGACAAAGAGATTGTGGCTTGCTTTGGGTGACCCAAGCGTCTCATCACCAATGGCGGGCCTGAACTTGTTGGACACGTTGTGAAGACATACTGTGTCAAGAACGCGCTTCAGCATATAGTCACAACCCCCTACCATCCGCAAGCCAACGGGCGCGTGGAACAGCTAAATGGCTCCCTGGTGCAATTGATTGCCAAGCTCTCACAAGAGCATCCTAATACTGAGTGGACTGAACATCTTCCCACCGCCCTACTGATCCTGCAAGCAAGAATCAACAGGGGCACTGGGTTCAGTCCTAACACCCTGGCCTTTGGGACACCTGACGGTCTGACAGGGGTTGAACAGGGAAAACTACGGTCCAAGGTTCCTGACAAGCCCCCCTTAGTGCCAACTTCCTCCCTAGACCAATGGCGCGCCAAAGCCCGGGAGATTGAACACAAGCAGATTGCAGGGGAGACAAAACACCTCAAAGCTAGGTACGCTGTAGGTGACCCCGTCTACACTCTCAATCCCAATTCTGCCAAATTAGAACCCAATCACCTAGGGTCCTTCAAGGTAGCTGCTGTCTACAACAACCACACCTACCAACTTGAGGATGCCCAGGGAAACACCAAGAAACTTCACCACAATTGCTTGTGCCCCTGCCGTGCCATCCCCACACAAAAGTTGTTCGTGCAGACCTTCCCAGACCTTCCGCAGACTCCAGTCCTGGTGTCTGACGACAAGCAGGGGGCAAGGGGGGGGGTGTTGCAACCAAGGTTCAAACCTCGCCTGCTAACGTATCTTACAATACACAGGGGGCGCTCAATGAGTTGCCCCTTGGCGTATCTAACGTTATGAACAAATCTGATGGCCATGTTGAATGGCAGGCACTTCATCCTAATTAGGAGCATTGCCAATTTGACCCGCTGATCCCCGCACAAGTTATTCCTTGGCTCCAAACCCTACATGGAACTCCCCACTAAGCCACCCCCTTGTGGCCTTGTGGCTTCCTCATTTAGTATATTAACCACAATATCTTACAATAAATGATACCTTCTTGTTATTATTCTGTCCTTTCCTATTGGACTGTTGTCTTCCCCAATTCCAAGTACTGAACTCTCATTGGTTCAGTTGTAACAATTGTTTATTTTTAATGTCAAGTATATACTTATGAGAAGTATAATAAACAAAATAAAGAGGAAATATTAGAAGAAAATGATACTTTATTGGTATGAGTTTAGAGTATTATATAGTATCATGAGAAGCCACATACCGTCCATGTATGTTATGGCAGTCATGGGGCTTATCCAAGTAGTTGTTTCATTTAGGACTCAAAAGTTTTGATTCTCATATAAGATGGGTGTCTGGTAAGAGTGCCACCAACTTAATTGTTAATCAGGGAATTACTTCTCATGAGAGAGTAATCATAGATGTTGTGACTTTAATTTTAAAAATAAATTAAAGATTTACATATGTAACTTATGAAAACTGAATGAAAGAAATTTTAGAGGGAAGTTTAAAGTATTGTAAATTCAGAACCTAAAGGTAGAAATGCGGGATTGTCAAATTCTTTTGTGTGAACTCACTAACTTAATGAAGTAATTTTCATCCCAGGACAGCTTATTTATTCATTTATTTATTTAAAAAGATGAAAGATATTCCAGTAAGTTGGTGAGTTTACGCAAAAGAATTTGACAATCCCGCATTTTTACCTTTAGGTTCTGAATCTACAGTACAGCCCTGGGTACTTTGGTCCAAATTATCATACCATTATATGTGTGCTTTTTGTTAAGCAGCAGCATTTTAGTAATAAACCAGTGAAGGTGTTGACATAAAGACAACCAGCCTTCTTTTAGAGTAATTTTTCTATTAAATCTTGCTTAAATCATGTCACTTTGTTTGCTTAGTCAACCCCATTTGTTGTGATTTAGGCAAGGTGTGTCAATTTGACACAAAGTTGATGTTATAAATACATATATAAGTTCTAGTTCTAACATATGTGTTCCACCTTAAGTGGAATTCCAGAATTAAGCTATATATTTATTCAATGAGTTTAACATAACAATAAATAGCTTCATAATGCAAAGAGTACTATGAAAGTTGGCATAAGTCTTTGTTCAATGTTTATCTTATTATATATTTAATAGAAACAGTATTATAAAATATAAAAAATAGTTGTTTTTAGAATAATGTGTACTTTATTAGGAACTTTATGGATTCTTATTTGGGGTTGGCATCCAGATATTACTTGCTGGAGTTGACCTAAATGTAAAAGTACAAAGAAAGCTCATTTTTCAAAGTAAATTATATTAGGTTTTTGCCCTTAAAATTAAGCCTTTGTTTAAGTGCTACCAACATTATTGATGTTCTTTTTTAATTTTGCAATTCTGACTTAATAATTTAATATGAAAAATTAGCTTAGTTTGGGAAATATCTGATTTTGGCAGACAAATGCTAAAATAATACCAACTCACTGAATGTTGACAAATTGTCAGCATTCAGTAAGTTGAAATGCGGAACGAGTTAATTCTAGCGGTCACCCACCCAAATCATGAGCCCAGTCTACTTTGTTTTGTCTGACCAACAAGAAATAATGCTTATCTATCAAAAAGTGTTACAATGGATTTGAGATGATATAGCTTTATTTTTTGCATCTTGTTATTGAATTTACTGGTTAAATAATTAAAGTCATTGTGCTTTATTTAAAAACTAACTCTTGACTAAGTTAGATAACAAATACTTATATAAACATAACATTGCTTAGAAAAAAATCAGAAAATTGGAGCAGTAGAGCAAAATGTCTTACCACTATTTATTTTTTTGAGGCTGCCAACTCAGCAACTTCTTCCAGGAACTTCTTAAGCCCTGGGGTATTTTGGAAGCCGATGAAGTACTTCAGGGGCTCACCCTTATAGAAAGCGTACACGGTTGGTACCGACATAATCTTAAGAAAGGTTTTAGAGAAGTTTGGGGTGTGTGGATTAAATAACAATTAGAGCTTCTTACTTTGTACTTCTTAGTCGTTTCGGGAAAATTATCAATGTTGACCTTTAAGAGCCTGAACCGCGCATCCTCTCTGACTGCTTCCAGAAGTTTAGGCGCCAACAACTTACATGGACCACACCAACTTTTTTGTTTGTTAAATAACATTCTAAAGAGAAACCGCATCAGATCTAAATAACTTACTCGGCATGAAAATCAACGATAACGGGGAAATCAGGTGCTTTGATGTCATTGACAAATGATTCTTCACTTTCAACATCTTTTATGAGCTCCTTGGTGGAAAGTGTTCTTTTGGTATGCACATTCAAAGTTGACAGGCCACAAGCAGTGTTAAGTCTAACACCTGTCAAAGTTAATTTGGGGATTTATATTTAAATTTTTTGTTCATTTATAACAAGCTTTTACTACTGAAAAGCTAAACTGAAAAGAACAACCAGGTTTGAAACCCTTTCATTCAATACAGTTAAATTGTGCAGTTTGGTTTTTGTGCAAGCAACATAAGCATTGGTTGGGTATTAAAATCATAATTGTATTTTTCAAATAATAACTAATTATTTCGGTGCTTAGCTTTTTTTGAAAAAGTATTTTGTTACAAGGGTTATTTAAATAATAGATGTTGAATATTGAATATTCTCAACAATAGAAGCAGTGATCCAAACACTAAAGATAAGTTATATGATTGAATGCAAGAATGAAGTTCTTGGATATCATAAAAGATACCAAAGGTGAATCGACATTCACAAAGATTTGTTCCACCGATTTAAAAAGTCAGCAAGGTTAAATATTTTGATTTTTATGGTCTTACAGGAATAGTAAATTCACAAGTAGCTAGAATATATACCTGATAAATAGCTTCGGGAAAGGGCTTTGTAAAAAAGACGAGTTTGTGTGGCCATTTGAAAAGAAATAATTTTTGAAACTTATTAAAAGTAAGCAAAGCAAGAATTTGATGGATAATTTACATTATGGGGCATGGGTTGGGCTCCCCGACCTCAGAATTTTAGAGTAAACTTTATGAAGTATTATCTGCATACATGCTGACAGTGTAGTCGTCACTCAAACCCTCGATTCTCATCCAATTTTAATCAAAAGTATAAACTTTAATTTAGAATTTAAACCATTTCAGAAGTGAATCGAAGGCTTAAGTTGGCAACTTTGAGGCTTCTTGCGTCATTTGTTTTGCAATTTTTTAGATTCGTATGGGGTTTATAGCTAGTAGTTTTCAAAGCTGTGAGGATAAGTGAAATAATTCTGCCTAAAATGAAATTATCTTAGTCAAAAACAAAATAAAAAATGTTGAATTTATATTAATTAAAAATAGATTAAGTGCCTTTACATTTTTGAATTTGACTAAGTTAATTACATTTCAGGCTGAAGTTTTTTGCTTACCCTCACAGCTTTGAAAACTACTGTGCCCATATCTGTTTATTGAACATTTACCTAAATTAAATAGTATCAGCCCCTATAAAATATGGAGATATTGAGGTATAATGAGGACAGAGCATATTGTTGGGGTGTAACAGCAATAACATAATTTCTGACATGATGTGTTACCCAAATTTTGTTATTTAGTAGTTATATCACACTATACTTTACAGGCAACCGCCAGAATTAACTCATTCCGCACGTCGACTTACTGAATGTCGACAATTTGTCGACATTCAGTAAGTTGACATTATTTTGGTATTTATCCGCCGGAATCAGGCATTTCCAAAACTAAGCTAATTTTTCATAGTGAATTATTAAGTCAGAATTGCAAAATTAAAAAGGAACAGACATAATGTCAACACCATTTAAACAAAGGCTTAATTTTAAGACAAAAAACTAATATAATTTACTATGAAAATATAAGTTTCTATGTACTTTTACATTAAGGTTGACTACAGTAAGTAATATCTGGATGTCGACCCCAAATAAGAATCCATAAATTTCTTAATAAAATACACAATATTCTAAAAATAACTACTTTTTATATTTTATACTACTGTTTTTATTAAATAAATAATAAAATAAGCATTGAACAAAGACATATGCCAACTTTCAGAGCATTCTTTGTATTATTTAGATATTTACTATTATTTTAAACTCAATGGATAAACTATAGCTTATTTCCGGAAGTCCACTTAAGCCAACACACATATGTTAAAACTAGAATTTATATATGTAATTATAATGTTGACTTTGTGTCAAATTGATGTGTTGCCTAAATTGCAACAAAGGGGTTTGACTAAGCAAGTAAAGTGACATAATTTAAGCGAGATTTAATAGGAGAGTTGCTATAAAAGAACGCTGACTGCCTGAATGTCGACACCTTCACTTATTTATTAATAAAACACTGCCGCTTAACAAAAAGCACACATACAATGGTATGGTAATTCAGGCCAAAGTACCCAGGGATGTACTTCAGACTTCCCTCTACAATCCCTATTATTTAGTTTTCATAAGTTACATATGCAACTCTTTAATTTTTTTAAATTTAAAAATAATCAATTTCAGCCTTAAAAAACCAACTTTGGAAAATATTAACCAAGCTTTATAAGTGATTTACATAGTGTTTTTCCACTTTAATGCTGACTGTCAGTATGTCAACGTCAAAATTAAAGCGTTTTTTTATGCTGACAAACTAAATTAAATATTTTTGACTACTGTGACTACCAGAATGTTGACTTTTTATTTAAACATGGGTTTCCTATTCTTTAATAATAAAATAGCTCTAAAATTACTTTCTATACTTTTATAAACTATTTACTTAATAATAAAATTTAAAACAAGTGATTATTATTTAATTTTATTTATGTCTCACATGATTATTCTTACTTTATGAACTCTACTCTAATTATTGTAAGACAAATCTTCCAAGAAGCCACAAAATAACCCCAAGTCAACCAAGAAAGTACCCAAAGCCTCTGGAAAGGCCCAAAGTCCCTACCCCAACAAAAAACCAGCCAAAGAGCCCTCAACAAAACAGAAGACAAAGGAGAAGACCCCAGCCCTGAAAGCAAAGAGCCCTCCCCTGCCCCCTCCTCTTCTCCAAGCTGGTATCAATCAGAAAGAGATGAGGTTCCACTAAAAAAGCAAGGAAGAAAGAAGATACCCAAGAGTCCAGAACCCCAGCCAAGCCCAGATGAATCAAGCTCAAAGGAATCAAGTCCCAAGGAATCAAGCTCATCCCAGCCCAGAAAGCGCAAGAATCCAACTCCAGATAATTCCCCTCCACCACCCAACAAATCTACACCTCCATCCTCCTCATCAAGTATCAATAAAGAAGATCCTGATGATTACCTGTCTGACTATCATCAAGCACCAATTGGCCCATGGGATCCCCTAAAGGTTTACAATATATGTAACGTCAAAGGAGAGTTTAAGCTCCCAAAGAAGTTCCCTCAGTTTTCTCCTCTAATGTCTGTCAAAGGAGGTGCAAGTATATTATGTGATGACTATGTTTTTAATTGAAACAATCAGAAGAGAGCAGAAAAAAGCAAGAATTATGTATGTGAAGATAAAAGCTGCGCTGCCAGAATCAATACAGAAGGATGGGATAAAGTCACTAGTGAAAAAGGAGAGCACACATGCAATGCTCCAATAAATCTTATTGAAAAGCTTCTAAAGTGGTACCTCTACCAAATGGTACCAGTCTCCAAAGATGTCAAGGCTTCTGATCTGGCAGTTAAGGCCACCACACACCTAATTAATGAGAACCTGAAGCTCATCCCTGACCGCAACCAGTTAGTGAAGTACATATGTGACAAACGCCGTGACCTAGTCCCCTTAAAGAAATCAGCCATGGTTCAAGGAGAGTTATTCTTGAAAGAGGAGCTAAAGGTGTTTAATAGTGATGAGGTATTTCTTTTACATGATGATGGGCCTACAGCAGAAGCAAGAATTATATGCTATGCTACACAACAGAACCTGGAGCAGTTGAGGGATTCACAGACCTGGTTATGTGATGGTACCTTTGCAGTATGCCCCCGCCTTTTTCACCAACTATGGGTTGTACATTCCCTTATTGAAGGCAAGGTGCTCCCATTTGCCTACTTTCTGCTTCCTGGGGCAACAGAAGAGATCTACACAAGGGCCTTTAAAATCCTTCAGGAGGGCATCAAAGCCCTACCCAGTAATAGAAAGAGTCCCCCTGGTCATAACACTAGAGCCAATCCAGATGATGATGAAAAGGATGAAGCCACCCTTTCTGCAGAAAAAGAAGCTCAAGATAAAGCACTTGGCCCCTCAACTATAATTATGGACTATGGAACTGCCCAGTATAACACTTTTGTAAATACCTTTGATGGAGAGGTACAGGGGTGTTTTTTCCATTATTGACAGGCTGTCAACAGGCAACTAAAGGGTCTACCTGAGCTCAGCAAGCTCCACCATCTAGATACATCAGGAAAGTGCAAGTTCTTAATTCAGCAGTTTGTAGCACTAGCCTTTGTAAAGCCAGAGCATGCTGGACAAGCCTTTGAGCTTCTATGCTAGGATCCATATGCCAAGAAACATGATGGTGCCTTCTACCCTTTCATTGAATATTATGAACCACAGTGGATTGGACGTAAGGTCACTAAGCGCCGGAGCAAGCCCAGAGCCAAAGCCAACTGGAACTGCTACCAGGCAGTTCTTAAGGATGAGATGAAAACGACTTCATCTTTGGAGGGCTGGCATAAGCATATCAAGTCCTCCTTTGGAATCAAGCCCAGATACAACACCTTCTACAAGCATCTCAAAGCCCAACAGGGGAAGACTGCTGCATCCATCAGAGATATTGAGAACCACCCATATAAGAAGAAGAGAACCACCAAAGAGAAACAGTATCAAGAGAAGATCAAGGACGTTGTCAAGGCCAAATATAAGCTTTCAGAGATTGGGGAATACATCAAGAAGATTGCCACAGTTCTTAATGGCAACCAGGTTATTACAGTCTAGCTTTTCATTAAATTTATTGAGTACTGCCTAATTTTTTATATAGTTCTTATATATTAAGTATAATATTTTTAAATAAATAGTTATTCTAAATAAATCATTAATCTTTTATGATACTGCTTTTATAAAATCATTGATTTTTTATTGATAGTTTGATGCTTTAGACTGTATTACATGGCATATATTGGTATTTTACTAGTAAATTATATGTTTTTTGTAGTTTTCAATATAGAAAAAACTTTATATTACTGTTTCTGATTGCTATATTTTGCTATAATACATGAAATTTTATGTAGTACCTTTTTGTATATTTTTTTGTTTTTATAAGTGGGAAAAATTTATTATAGTAAAGATAGCTAATTTCATAGTAAAATAAAATAAAAGTGTATTTTTATGAAATTTTTTAATATTCATGTATAATTTTTTATGGACTTTTTAAAATCTATGTTGTCACATCACCCTAAAAAGTATCTTGAAGCTTAATTTTTATTAAGTAAAATGTTCAGGAAACAGGTTTCTGCTTATTAAAAAAGTGTTGACATTTAGTAGTCTGCATGAGTTAAAACTTAATTCTGACTTTTCAATGCTGTCAACATTAAAGTATTTTTAATTCTGATTATTAACATATAGTAAGTCAACTTGCGGAATGAGTTAATTCTGGCGGTTGCCACTTTACAGTACAGTACTGTAAAGTCAGAACCTAAACATAAAAATGCGGGATTGTCAAATCCTTGGTCCAAATTTCAAATCACTTTTGCAAGATAGCCTTTTTTAATTAAATTTAATTATTTGTGTTTTTATTTGAATTTTAAAAAAGCGGGAACTCATAGACACTTTGCAAAGCTCAAGTTGAACTGCATATTTCCAATGGACAAAATGAATTAACTGGAATCAGATTTGAAGTGTTCAAATCCATCAACCATTTTCTTTAAGTTTACTATGTTTTTTGAAATTGCGGGATTGTCAAATCCAAGAACCAAATTTCAAATCACTTTTGAATGCCACTAGTAAACTCAAATAATAATTGCGGGAACTGGAATCCAAATTGAATGTACAGTAGTAACTAGGAAAAATCAACCCAAATCAAGAAGCTCCACTCTGGATAAAATCAAATGAAAAATCCAATCTCAACAACCATGTTTAGACATGAAATTAAGTGAAATGCAAAATTGTCTAAACTGGAAATGATGCAATA
The DNA here is from genome assembly GCA_014839935.2 of Entomophthora muscae. Lineage (NCBI taxonomy): Eukaryota > Fungi > Entomophthoromycota > Entomophthoromycetes > Entomophthorales > Entomophthoraceae > Entomophthora > Entomophthora muscae. The sequence goes on from QTSX02006508.1 coordinate 86,952, forward strand.
TTCTGCACTTTGAATCACTAATATAGCAACCACAAAACCATAAAATGATATATGAGCTACCCTCCTGATGACGCAGAAATTTTTTAAAACTTTTTTGGCCCCCAGCGTAGCCAGGGGCCATAAAACTTTGTTTTAATGAAGAAAGGAGGGGAAAAGATAAACCATCAGTTTACTAACTATGTATTCATGTATTGCTACTAAGAATACTTGATTACAGTTGATTTTAAAAAATGCTAATAATAAAGTATAATTATATATTACAATCTATCTTATAATGTTATGTTTTCCTTGATGTGTTGATATTTCATTTGCTGTTGATAATGTGATTGCGTTTAATTGGATAGTTTTACCTCCAGTTGCCTTGGCAATAGGAAATCAAGTTGCCTCCCCAAGACCAGATGTGGTTGGGGTGGCAACTTGATTTCCTATTGCCTTTGTGATTGAATGTGAAACCAACCAATTGAAAACCAGTGCATAAATATCAGAAAATGCACTATTGCCACAGCAAAGAAAATCAGCCAATTAATGGTAATAAACGTTAATTTATTAATTCATTACATTATTATTACCTCGCAAAATCTGACTGAAAAGTTTACAGAATTATTACCAATAGGTAAATATACAGGCTTAAAATGCACTATGTATCAATATTTGTACTAAGTGTTAATGGCTCTCTAATATAAACACAGTCTATTTCAATAAATTACAATGAAAAAGGCCAAGTTTACAATGAATTTTATTAAACAAAATGCATTGGATTATGCACATAATATCAAAATATCAATAGTTGATGTCTAATTGCAATATTTTAATCCAATATTTACGTTTATTGTCTTTAATTTATTAATGATGATGAAAAATATGTATGCTCATAATTTTAAGCTATTTGTAAAATGTAAAACATTGTATTGATTAAGGGAAATTTTGATAAGTAAAAAGAAAGTATTATTAATTATGAATTGAAAGAGAGATATCAATTTTAATAAGTTATCACAAAGAAAAGATTTATTTACTAATCAAAGGATGGGAAGGGGAAGGAATGGGTGGAATGAACATTGCCTTCATCTGCGCCTGTGAGAGGGGCAGCATCAGAGATAGTGGGGAGGGAATGGATGGTGGTTTGGGAGTCAGGGTTGGAAGGCAGGTGGCTTGATGGGGGTTGGGGAGGCAGGGTTTGTTGACTGGGAAGGGGCAGCAAGAGCAGATTGCTTCAATTGCTTGAATTCTTCTTCCGTCACATATACTGGCTTGACAAAACAGATGGACTGGCGTGGGGGGAGACGGGGGTCCTTTCTGGACTTATCACTATCACTTACATAGAAGATGATTAGATCAGATAAATCCTGGACGGACGCAGAAGAGGAAAGCTCATACCCCTTATCAATTTGGGTGCATAGTTTGTTGTAGGTGGCAGGCTTTAATTGCCTGAGTGCAGAACCAAAATTGTAAAGACATACATCTGCAAGATGCATGTTGGCGTGGTTGATAGGGCAGGACCAGCAGGTATGCCCCGCAGCCCTGATTTCTTGGGTTGCCCATTCCTGCTGCTCCATCTTGGCACTCAGTACAACTGTGTACACTTTTTTCTGTGTGGCCCACTCCTCCAGCATGGCCTTGGGCTCTATCTGTTAGGCATACCCATCTGCAGTGTTTGATATTGACAAGTAATAATTGACACCCAATGGGGAAACTGCTAACAAAAACCTAACAAATTGATATAGGATTGGCCCACGCTTGAATACGTCAGACTGTATGCGCTTTTCTCCAAAGTCTTGAATACTTGCCAAAATCTGGGTATATAACAGGAAGATTATGTCATTACAGGCCCTCATTGACCTCCCTTTGATAAAATTGATGATGGTAGAATCATAGGGGTCAGTATTCACCAAAATGGGGCCACTGAGAACCTGATTGGATAAGAGTCTGGTGGCAACCCCAACTCTATGCATCCACAAATTCACTTTTATCTTATTGGTGAAAATGCTGTGGAGTCCCAGTTGAAGACAGACCTGGACCAGGGGCATCCGCGGGTCATGTTCCATAATAGCCATCATGAGGGGATGGGCTTTTTCACCTTCAGTTGAAGAACAGGCACCAGTTGGGGTCTTCTTGGTAGGGGGGCCACAGTTGGCGTGGGCTTGCAGGGTTGCAGCCACAGTGGACTTTGCAAACCTCATTGTAGCTGCAATTTACCCAAGGGACATAAGCATTCCTTGATTTTCAACCATTTTTGCTAACAATCTCTGGGGTGATTAGCTTTCTTCTGCGTCTTGCAGGCTGATTGGCTGGAGGTGAGATGTGTCTGTCTTGGAAACCAGATAGTGTCATCTGATTGGCTGTTTTGGGGTTCTGGGCTCTCTGAGTGACCCCATGGCTCACTTGGCCAATTTTGGATGCTAGTGTTGATACACAATCTGGGTTAACAGCTGCCTGTGCATGATGGGCAAACAGGACCATGATTGAGAACACAGGAGAAATAACACACTCCTGGATAGTGCTTGGGAAGGGGCCTGCAGGTTGGGAGTGGCCATAGACAGAAGCTTCACCGTTAAGAGACCCAGCGTAGCCCTACATGATTTTGCCAAGGCCAGGTAACAGCTTGTTGACTTGGTTAGTGTTGGAAGAAGACATAATAAATTTTTATTAAAAAAATTAAACTCAAGAAGAGGAATGTATATTTTAGTCAATTTTATTGTTAAATATTTTAATTTTGTGAATAGTAGGATCTAAATTTTAGCCATCCTAAACTGGAATAAGGTGATTTTTGAGAATGCCTATGATTCCTAAAAGAATCAGCACAAATCCACTCTAGATCCTTTAGCATCTTTTTTGAGACACCCACAAATTATATTTATTTTGAATTCACCGCAATTATGATTTGAAACTTGGTTCTTGGATTTGACAATCCTGCAATTTCAGATTTGTTAATTTTTCCATGTTGTCTATGACTTTTTAGACTTGCAGGAAATACCAAATCATACATTAGAATCCTGGAATTCTGATTCATGTATTCTTCATTTGCTTGTTGTGTTCTGTCTTTAGTTAGTTGAGTTATCTGCTCAAGGAATTTGAAATTTGCCAATTTAAATAAATTAAAAAAGTCAAATTACTATAAATTCAGAACCTGAACGTAAAAATGTGGGATTGTCAAATCCTTGGTCCAAATTTCAAATCACTTTTGCAGGATGGCCTTTTTTTAATTAAATTGAATTCTTTGTATTTTTATTTGAATATTTAAAAATGTGGGAACTCATAGACACTTTGCAAAGTTCAAGTTAAACTGCATATTTCCAATGGGCAAAATGAATTAACTGGAATCAGTTTTGAAGCGTTCAAATCCATCAACCATTTTCATTAAGTTTACTATTTTTTTTGAAATTGCGGGATTGTCAAATCCAAGAACCAAATTTTAAATCACTTTTGAATGCCACTAGTAAACTCAGATATTAGTTGCAAGAACTGGAATCCAAATTTAATGTACAGTAAGCACACTAGGAAACACCAACCCAAATCAAGAAGCTCCACCACAACTAAAATCAAACAAAAAATTCAATATCAATAACCATGTTTAGACAAAAAAAGTGATTAAACTTTAAAATCATCCAAAACTAGAAAGGATACAATATTATTCACTTCAAATAACGGATATAGAAATTCTGTTACTATTCAAGGCTAACTCAATAGAAAATAACTACCCACAACTAAACCAATAAATCCAAATAAATACATATTTAATCTAAAATATATTTTTTATTTTATTTTTATGGACCGTCAATTGCATTCCCAACCAGATCCTTCACCAGCCTGTGGGGCAGCCTGTTCACGAGGACGTCCCAGAGGGTACAAGAACAGACCCAGAACCCAACTCAAGGGGAGTCATGCCAATACACAGGCCTCCCAAGGTGTCAGCGCCAGCCAACCACCTCCCGCATCCCAAGCCAGAACTACCAGTTTGAATCCCAGGCAGAAGTCACTTTCAAGGCCTGCTACCAAAGTCTCCTACATCAGGGTCACCAGGAACACTGAGGTTACTTACACCTCCACCGTTTACCCAGTTGTCACCCGGCCCCGCACTCTTGACCCAAGAGTTGCTACTTCCTGCCCCCGCGTTTTTGATACCTCCTATCAGCCATTGGCCACAGCTGAGGAGCCATCTGTGCCTGTGTCTTATGCCATCATTGATGGCGCCACTGCAAGCAAGCGTGATCCCACCTTCTACACAAAGGTCCCCATCCCCTGTGTTGAGCCTGCTAGCCAGGATGCCGTGGTACCTGCCAAGGGCCGGCGTTGGTTGACGGATAGTGAGCGTGAAGCTCTCCTCAACTGCTTGAACAGGGGAATGCCGGTTTGGGATATTGCGTCCCAATTTGGTGTCACAGCCAGATACATTGCCAACATCAACAACAAGTATGGCAATACTGGGCAAATTGTTGAATCCACCAAGGAAAAAAGACAGCCCAAACTCCTTCAGCCTATTCACATTGACACAATCAAGCAGTGGGTAGCCAAGGATTGCCACCTGGACACACTTGCTGTCCAATTAATTCTTGCCACAGAGTTTGGGCTTTCTGTTTCCAAAGCCCTTGTATACAAAACAATGATTGATTTGGGCTTCTCCTGGAAGGTGCTTGGAGTTTCTCTGTACAATAGGAACAGTGAAAAGACCATTTAGGATTGACGCATTTATGCCAAGACATATCTGGCACTAAAGGAGACTGGGAATGTCCAGTTCTTCTATATCAATGAATTGTTGTTTTCCTCCTCACTCAGGTATAGGCATGGGTGGGTTGAGAAGGGGTCTAAGGACAACGTAGCCCATTGTGCAGCTATCCGTTCCCAGACCTATTTAATTGTTGCGCTTCTTGGTCCTCATGGGTTGGACCAATACCAAATGATTAAGGGCTCCCATAACAGCAGAACATTTCTTGGTTTTCTCCAAGCTGTCAAGGAGTACCTTTGGATAAATTACAGCGGCACAACCAATGTTGTTGTGCTTGATAATGCCGGGCTCCACAAAGTAGATCAGGTTGTGTCTGAGTTCCCCCCCATTGACAAAAACAGTCACACCTCCAGCCACTGACTTACCAATTGTCCAATGAGACTTCTCTTTCTCCCGCCATATTCCTCATTCCTGAATCCAATTGAGGAGGTGTTTGGTTGGATCAAGAATAAGGTGAAACAAGGCCTTCCTCAGGACACTGAGTATCTATTCAATATTCTTGAGGTCAGTTAATTTGCAATGCCACCCAATGTGGTGGCGGCTTTCTATGAGCACTCGGAATCCTTCCTCCCTAAAGCCCTGGCCTCCAAGCCAATCAGATAAATGGGTGCTCCGGGTTTTATTTATTTTTATTTTTATTTAGGATGTTTTTATTAGGACTCAAAAATTATTATTTATATATAATAATGTGATGTTTGATTGTATTATAGACATATAAGAATACATAGAAAAGGTAAGTAAAATTAAGTATACTAGGTAAGATGGATATAGTTTTATTATAATTCACTGAATATTATTATTGGCTTTTGCACTAACAAATAAATAAACTAAAAAAGATAGGAATATAATTAATTTTATTTAAATAATTTTGAATCCTTGTCGGTACTTTGGCTTTTCTAAGCCACAAATTGGACCTTGCAGGTCATCATCTGATCCTTGTTATTTCAGTGCCACTATAGCCACACAACACAGAAACCAATGATTTTCATATATTACTTACTAATTAGTACTTAGGACGTATGTCAAGCATATTGAATATGTTTATCAAATCATATTACAAGGGAAAGGTAATTTGAGTCATAAACAATCATTTGTTTAGAAATTAAGTGGAGCGGGCCGCATGATGCGGATAAATTCAATTCTCGTTGTTTGTTTATGTAATAAATGAACCTGTACTTGATGCGCTGATAAATAAACAAATTTATAAATCATATTTTATTATTACACATGTTCACTTTATTAAACTGTCCCTTTATTAGTATCAAATTTCTTATATATTACTATTATAATTTAAAAGTTAAAAGTAAAATATTAAAATTAAAATATTAAAATTAAAATATTAAAATTAAAATATTAAAAGTAAAATTGTAATTACTGTAAATTCAGAACCTGAACATAAAAATGCAGGATTGTCAAATCCTTGGTCCAAATTTCAAATCACTTTTGCGGGCAACTCAGCTGAGTGAAAAATAAAATATTTAATAAAATCAACCATTTATTTTGATTTTTTTTGGTTTATTTAAATTGGCAAATTTTGAATCTCTTGAGCAAATAACTCAACTAACAAAAGACAAAACTCAGCAAACAAATACAGGATACATGAATCAGAAATGTGGGATTCTAATGTACAATTTGAGATTTCCTGTATTTCAATTGAATCATGGACATCATGTAAAAATTAACAAATCTGAAATTGCGGGATTGTCAAATCCAAAAACCAAATTTCAAATCATTATTGCAAGGAATTTGAAATAAATATAATTTATTGGTGTCTCAAAAAGGATGCTAAAGGATATAGGGTGGATTTGTGCTAATTCTTTTAGGAATCATAGGCATTCTCAAAAATCACCCTATTCCATTTTAGGATGGCTAAAATTTAGATGCTTGATTACAGTAGATTTCAGAAGACGCTAATAATAAAGTAGAATTATATATTACAATCAATCTTATCATGTTGTCTTTCCTTTGATGTGTTGATAATGTGTTTGCAATTAATTGGACAGCTTCACCTCCAGTTGCCTTGGCAATAGGAAATCAAGCTGTCCAATTAATTGCAAACACATTATCAACACACCAAAGGAAAGACAACGTGATAAGATTGATTGTAATATATAATTCTACTTTATTATTAGCGTCTCCTGAAATCTACTGTAATCAAGTATTCTTAGTAGTAATACATGAATACATAGTTATTAAACTAATGGTTTATCTTTCCCCCTCTCCTTCTTCATTGAAACAAAGTTTTTTGGATCCTGGCGTAGCCAGGGGCCAAAAAACTCTTAAAAATCTCTGCATCATCAGGAGAGTAGCTCATAAATGATTATATGGTTTTATGGTTGCTATTTTAGTGATTTAAAGTGCAGAATATTGCATCATTTCCAGTTTAGATAATTTTTCATTTCACTTAATTTCATTTCTAAACATGGGTGTTTAGATTGGATTTTTCATTTGATTTTATCCAGAGTGGAGCTTCTTGATTTGGGTTGATTTGTCCTAGTTACTTACTATACATTTAATTTGGATTCCAGTTCCCGCAATTATTATTTGAGTTTACTAGTGGCATTCAAAAGCAATTTGAAATTTGGTTCTTGGATTTGACAATCCTACAATTCCAAAAAACATAGTAAACTTAATGGAAATGGTTGATGGATTTAAACACTTCAAATCTGATTCCAGTTAATTCATTTTGTCCATTGGAAATATGCAGTTTGACTTGAACTTTGCAAAGTGTCTATGAGTTCCTACATTTTTAAAAATTCAAATAAATACTCAAAAAAATCAATTTAATTAAAAAAAGGCTATCCTGCAAAAGTGATTCAAAATTTGGACCAAGGATTTGACAATCCTGCATTTTTACGTTCAGGTTCTGAATTTACAGTATAAATCTTAAAATTTAAATATTAAAGTTTAAATATATAAATTTTAACTTTTTTATTAAATCATGATTTATTCAATATTGAAATATTTGATATTAAAAATTTAAATATTATGATATGTATTATTAAAATTTTAATATTACATAGTTCTATATTAAAATTTTAGTATTAAAATATAAAAAAGTTAAAAAAAAATTAATTTTCAAGGGGAAAGTATTTATTGGGGGATGTTGATTGCAAAGGGAATGCAATTATTCCGGGGAATTATACCCCAAAATCAAATTTTCAGCTAATGTGTCTAATTGGTACAACACGCCATTTCAAGACGGCATCTCAAAAAACGCCATCTCAAATTTAATTCAAGATGGTGTTTTTTGCGTTAGTGATTTTGAATCACAAAAAAATAAAATAAACAAAAAAAAGTTAAAATTTAAATATAATTTTATAGTACAGCATCTCAAATTTACGCCATCTTGATTCCGTCACTTCGAGTCAGATTAATTAAATCTTGTTTTGCTAACTTTATTTACATATGAAAACACTTAGTGTGGGGCGTGTTTATGCCATCTTGACTTTACGACATTTTGAATTACGCCATCTATCTTAAACTAAAATAAGTTTATACCCGAACTAAAATAAAGCCTGTGGTATAGTTCCAGAAGATGTTCCTATAGTATTAATCTAAGACACTTATAAAAGGAACAACCTAAAAAGACGCCACTATGATAGTCCTTCTAGTGATTGTCATTGCTGGGTAAAAAAAACCAGTTTTGTTATATGTAATTTATAACTTTATTATACATGGATACGTTGATAAGAGTTCCCTTAATAAAAATTTTAATAGTGATTTTAATATAGAAGAGGGTGATTACGCCATTTCAATTTACGTCACTTTAAATTCCACCGAGTTTCACATCACCCAATTGATTCAAGGTGCACAATGGATAGGGAAAAATAAGGGGAAATTACCTATGATGCAAGGCTACACTATATTGATTCTCCCACCACAATTCTTGCTTTTCACTTTTCAGAAGTATAGTTTCACGTCAAAACCAACATTAATAAAAAAATGTAAGAAAACATATGAAAATTTGCAAATATATATTTTTTCATCTCCTCTAAACAACTGGGTAATTTTTAACCCCAGTTGTATAAGCTAGTTTTTGAGAAATTCAAGTTTTACTCTTTGGCCCAGTTGAGGTAGCTCCACCGTAAATTTGTTAATTTAATATAAAAAATGGTCAAAAACACTATGTTTTTGAGCTACGGCACCTCAATTACGTCACTTTGAAAACGCCATCTTGAGAGCAAGTTTTCAGTCAAAACTCAAAGTTTTGCCTACTTGCGTTACTAATAAAAAAATTATTTTTTCAAAAAAAACATTGAAATTTTGATAGTATATATTATTTGATCTTCTCTACAATTCTATGTAAAAAATTGATACTTTTATATTAAAAAGAACCCCCAAATTGCTCATATTTTGATACTAATTCACTTTTAGATGCCTCCCAAGTCCATCAACAAAGCTGCGTCCAAGGCCTCAAAGGCCTCAAAGTCCAAGACAACTCCTCCAAAGGCCAAAACTACCCCTAAAAATCAGCCTGCTAAGGGTAAAACTCCCCCCAAGACCCCTACACCCTCACCAGAGCCTGAGGAAATAAGCCCAACCCCTCCACATTCTCCTTTTGTTTACTCCCTGTCAGACCCTCAAGAGAAGTTGTTCAACTTTAACCGCCACTCTGACCCCACTTCAGAGCCTGAGGATGAAGAAGATCAGGAGCCTGAGCCTGGTGCTCCTGCAGATGAGCCAATTGAGCTCTGGGATCTTAATACCATCCATAATGTATGCAACAGAAATGGCACATTTGCTGTGCCCACCACATACCCTGTCAGCTATCCAATTATGACAAAGAAAGGGGGTGCTGGCTTTGTCCACAAGGGCTACAGCTTCAGCTGCAACAACAAGAAGAAGCCCATCTGTCAGCATCACTTCAAATGTGATAAATTTGGCTGTCCAGCTAGACTTACCACCTATGGGTTCACTCATTTTAAAGCCCTGACTATTGGGCATGACTGTGCCAAGCCCTTTGATCCACTGTATCAACTGATCTGCTGGTTTCTTTGCCAGGTCATACCAACCACCAAAGACCAAACTGCAACTGAGGTCATAAATGATGCACTTATTAATCTAAATGATACCCAACTGGCAACTGTTGGTGGCACCTCAAAACTTCATCCCCAGAGATATGCTCTGAGCACTGAAGGCGTCAGTGCTACATCAATTGACCAGTTGATTTTAACTGAAGAGCAAAAGCTTTCACAGCATGAAGAGAGATTTCTCCTTCAAAATGATGGGCAACATGCCCCAGAGCGGATCATCTGCTTTGCTACCTCCCAGGATCTTTACAACCTTTTAAAATGCAAGACCTGGCTTGCAGATGGAACATTCTCAACCTGCCCAAAGCTCTTTAGCCAGCTTTGGAATATCCATGGGCAGGTTGGAAATCTTGTTCTTCCCCTGGTCATCTTTTTTCTCCCAAATAAGAAGCAGAAAACTTATGTCCGGGCTCTAACAATATTAAAGGCCAAGTTGGATGAGATCCTCCCAACTATTGAAGAGGAGCCAAAGGAGACTAGAGGGCGCAAGAAAAAGGCCCAGTCAGAGGAAGCCACCCCAATCAAGAAAAAGCCTGAAAGCCTTTCATACCATGAATACCTGGTAGTAGATTTTGAGCAGGCTCAGGCCAATGCTTTTATTAGAGTCTTCAAGAGCTCCCCTCAGGGATGCTACTTTCACTTTTGGCAGGCACTCTGCCACCGCCTTCAAACGTGCTCTGCACTTCATGAGCTGGTCTACACTGAAGGCACAAAGGAAGCAAAGGATGTGTTAAACTGCTTTGCTGCCCTTGCCCTTGTGTGGAAGGAGGAGACAAATGCCTTCTACGACGCCCTCCTCCGCCATCCCTACATTATTGCCAACCAGGCAGCCTTTGCTCCATTCATAGAGTATTTTGAAACTCAATGGGTTGGAGTGTTTCAAGGAGCACGCCACATCAGAAAGGGTGGTAACTCAATCACAGTGGAACTGCTTTAAGCAGGTAAAGAATGGCCTAATCAAGACCACCTCTTCTCTTGAAGGGTGGCATAGTCAATTTGCCACAAGGGTCCGGGTTCAGAAGCCCAAGTTCAACAAAATCATGGTGCATCTCAAAACTCAGCAGGCCATCTCCACTTGCCTCTTTAAAACAGGCATCAAGACCAAGGATGACCCCCTAAGCAAACCAAAGCGGTGAAAAAGTATACAGAGATTAGCAAGGTGGTCCTTGCCTACTATCCCAAGGATAGCAAGCTTGAGCATCTCCAAGCTATCTCAGTTGCTCTTTCTACTAATATTTGAGCCCTTTCCTAATAAAGTCTTCTTTATCTTATCTCTAATTTCCTTTAATTTTATCATTATTTTAATTTTATTTGGTATTTGGTACAAATATATGTTTATTTTAAAGCATAGTTTATAGTTAAAATATATAAAAATGGTTGTTTTTGGGATTATTTTAACTTTTGGACTTTAAGCAACCTTGTTGCTACTAATCAACCCCATTTTTTATTACAGATTTGGAATTCTGAGGCTTTTTTAAGCCTAGAAATGTTTTTTGAATTTTTATTTTTGGGAATTTTTTGGGTAGTTTTTGGAGTTCAAAAAATCTAAAATTTTAAAACCGTTTTTTCTTAGTCAAAATGCCGTAAATCAAAATGGCGTTTTTACTAGTAAATTGAGATAGCAAAAATTTGAGATGCCGTATTTTGAGATGGCGTTTTTTGAGATGCTGTTTTTGAAATGGCGTGTCCTACCGTCTAATTAGATCCCATACTCTTCTGTATGTGGTGGACAACCCTGGATGTGATTGCTAGAGGGGTGGCGCCCTGTACCCCGGTGGTTGCTGATTGTTTGATAAAAGGCAAGCGGGTGAGTGAATCAACTAGCAGGTTTTTTTGGGGGGGCATGTAGTACCCGTATAGTGTTGCCAATGCAAATGAATCATAGAGGATGTACTCAACTTTCCTGTATCCCTGTGGTGTTTTCTGGCGGTTGAGGGCTACACAGCAAATGTTCATTTGAATAGGTACATCCTCCAACTTTTTGACGTTGGTTTTTAATATGCAGTGGAGGAGGATTCCCAGGTATACTGCAACGTGGATTCTTTGCGAGGTATACTTTTCCAAGAACATGCACAATTTTTGAATGTTTGTACTAACCTATTAATATAGGACGTTTGGCTGAATTTGAAGAGGGTTTCGGGGGGCGCCTGGCTTGAATCAGCCCCCCAGGCCTTGGCAAATGAAGTAAATAAAGGTTTAAAATTATTCACGAGGACTGCATCCCCAACTTTATTTGATAGTGCCTTAAAAACTTCATTAAAAATTGCAGATTTCAAATATTCATTTCCTATTTGAAAGTTGGTTTTTATTAAATTCTTTTCATATTTGTTGATGTTAGTGAAGGGGAATTGTTGAATGCTTTTGTATATGTATTCATCAAAGTTCAGTTTGATATCCTCGCAAATTTCATTCATTTCTTTGATTTTGATAGTTGATCCTAGTTCATATGCTTCCCTTATCCATGGCAAGCACCCTGCGGGTGGTGAATATTCCCTATCTTGAGCTTCAATATTAAAAAACATATTCATATTCTGTTGAATTATTTTTTTTTTTATTTGCTTTACAGGGGCCACCAGTGTATGGTAACCCCCGTAAAACCAACTCAACGTATAAGCCGCCACTTCCGCGACCTCATCCCCATTCCTGGTGATGACTAAAATAAATATAAGTAAAACATAAAAAGACTTACTAATTGTTTCCCCTGTGGCCCCCTCAGCCACAGGTGCCACTTTGGCAAACTTCATGAGCGTTGGATGCTCTTCATTAATTTTTCTAGGCTTAATTTTTCTTATATTTCTTGCTACTTGTGCTTCTTCTTGGTTTTCACTTGATAAAGCTTCTGTATTTCTTGAAGCGCTTCTGCTTCTTGCTTGTGTTTCATTTTCATCTGTTTCCATTTGGTTGGTTTCCTCTTCATTGGTGTTGATTTCATTTTGAATTTATGTTCCTTCAATTAGTTTGATCTTATTGTTTTCTTTGGCCCCCTGCCAGAACTCCCACAAATTGTAGGCCACATTGTTGAACTTTAGACTTGATAAAATTGTTCCCTGTAGATTAAGTAATTTTTCTTTATTCTTTTTATCTATAATATTTCCCAATTTATCCAGAGCATCTTCTTTTGACTGGATTAGTGGCTGGCCCTTGTTACCCAGCTTCCCTGTCACTATTTCCCTGATATTTCTTTCTATCTCAACAACCTTTTGCAGGTGTGCTTCTAATTTGTTGATCAAGTTATAGATTGTTGACATATTGTTTGAATTCCATCAAAAAACTGATTTTTATAGTACTATCTTCAACGCATACATATTTTTCATTGTCATCAATAAATTAAAGACAATAAACGTAAATATTGGATTAAAATATTGCAATTAGACGTCAACTCTTGATATTTTGATATTATGTGCATAACTCAATGTATTTTGTTTAATAAAATCCACTGTAAACTAGGTCTTTTTCATTACAATTTAAAATAAATTGACTGTGTTTATATTAGAGAGCCATTAACGCTTAGTACAAATATTGAAAATTAGTGCATTTTACAGCCTGTATATTTACCTATTGATAATAATTCTGTAAACTTTTTGTCAGATTTTACAAGGTAATAATAATGTAATGTGTTAATAAATTACAGTTTACTGTCATTAATTGGTTGATTTTCTTTGCTGTGGCAATTGTGCATTTTCTGATATTTACACACTAGTATCTAATTGGTTAGCTTCACATCCAATTGCACAGGCAATAGGAAAACAAGCCGCCACCCCAAGACTGGATGTGGTCGGGGTGGCAGCTTGTTTTCCTATTGCCTGTGCAATTGGATGTGAAGCCAACCAATTGGATACTAGTGCAGAAATATCAGAAAATGCACAATTGTCACAGCAAAGAAAATCAGCCAATTAATGACATTAAACTGCAATTTATAACACATTACATTATTATTACCTCACAAAATCCAACTAAAAAGTTTATAGAATTATTACCAATAGGTAAATATACAGGCTGTAAAATGCACTATGTATTAATATTTGTACTAAGTGTTAATGGCACTCTAATATAAACACGGTCCATTTTGAGAAACTACAATGAAAAAGGCCAAGTTTACAATGAATTTTATTAAACAAAATGCATTGAGTTATGCACATAATATCAAAATATCAAGAGTTGACATCTAATTGTAATATTTTAATCCAATATTTACGTTTATTGTCTTTAATTTATTAATGATGATGAAAAATATGTATGCTCATAATTTTAAGCTATTTGTAAAATGTACAGCATTGTATTAATTATGGGAAATGTTGATAATGTAAAAAGAAAATATTATTAATTATGAATTGAAAGAGAGATATCAATTTTAATAAGTTATCACAAAGAAAAGATTTATTTACTAATCAAAGGACAGGAAGGTGAAGGAATGGGTGGAATGAACGTCGCCTTTATCTGCGCCTGTGAGAGGGGCAGCATCAGAGATAGTGGGGAGGGAATGGGTGGTGGTTTGGGAGTCAGGGTTGGAAGGCAGGTGGCTTGATGGGGGGTTGGGGAGGCAGGGTTTGTTGACTGGGAAGGGGCAGCAAGAGCTGATTGCTTCAATTGCTCAAATTCTTCTTCTGTCACATATACTGGCTTGACAAAACAAATAGACTGGCATGAGGGGAGACGGGGGTCCTTTCTGGACTTATCACTATCACTTGCATAGAAGATGATGAGATCAAATAAGTCCTGGACGGACGCGGAAGGGAAAAGCTCATACCCCTTATCAATTTGGGTGCATAGTTTGTTGTAGGTGGCAGGCTTTAAGCGCCTGTGGACGGAACCAAAATTGTAGAGGCATACATCTGCAAGATGCATGTTGGCGTAGTTGATGGGATAGGACCAGCAGATATGCCCCGCAGCCCTGATTTCTTGGGTAGCCCATACCCGCTGCTCCATCTCTGCACTCAGTACAACTGTGTGCACAGTGTTTTGTGTGGCTCACTCCTCCAGCATGGCCTTGAGCTTTGTCTGGTAGGCATACCCATCTGCAGTGTTTGTTTTTGCCGAGTAATAATTGACACCCAATGGGGAAACTTCAAATAAAACCCCAAAAAAACGATACAAGATTGGGCCGCGCTTGTACACGTCAGATTGGATATGCTTCTCTCCAAAGTCTTGGATACTTGCAGATATCTTAGCATACAACAGGAAGATTACGTCATTACAGGCCCTCATTGCCCTTCCTTTGATAAAATTAGTAATAGTTGAATTGTAGGGGTCAGTGTCCATCAAACTGGGGCCACTGAGAACTTGATTGGACAAGATTCTAGCAGCAACCACAACTCCGTGCATCCACAAATTCACTTTTCTCTTATTGGTGAAAATGCTGTGGAGTCCCAGTTGAAGACAGACCTGGACCAGGGGCATCTGCGGGTCACGTTCCATAATGGCCATCATAAGAGGATAGGCTGTGTCACCTTCAGTTGAAGTACGGGCACCAGTCAGGGTCTTCTTGGTAGAGGGGCCACAATTGGCGTGGGCTCGCAGGGTTGCAGCCACAGTGGACTTTGCAAGCCTCATTGCGGCTACAATTTCTCCGAGGGACATAAGCTTTCCTCGCTTTTCAACCATTTTGACAACAATCTCCGGAGTGATTAGTTTTCTTCTGCGTCTTACAGGCTGATTGGCTGGGGGAGGGATATGTCCATCTTGTGAGCTGGTTAATGCCATCTGATTGGCTGTTTTAGGGTCCTGGGCCCTCTGGGCTCTCTGGGTGCATCCATGGCTAAAATGGCTGGTTCTGGATGCCATTGCTGATAAGGGATTTGGGTTAGCAGCTGCCTGTGTGTGATGGGCAAACAGGGCCATGCTTGAGGACGCAGGAGAAAGAACAGACTCCTGGGTGAGGCTTGCGGAGGGGCCTGCAGGTTGGGAGTGGCCATAGACAGAGGCTTCATTATTAGAAGACCCAGTGTAGCCCTGCATAATTTTGTCAAGGCCAGGGAACAGCTCGTTGACTTGGTTGTTGTTGAAAAAAGACATAATAAATTTTTATTAAAAAATTTAAACTCAAAAAGAGGATTGTACATTTTAGTCAATTTTATTGTTAAATATGTTAATTTTGTGAATAGTAGGATCTAAATTTTAGCCGTCCTAAATTGGAATAGGGTGATTTTTGAGAATGCCTATGATTTCTAAAAGAATCAGCACAAATCAACTCTAGATCCTAAAGCATCCTTTTTGAGACACCCATAAATTATATTTATTTCAAATTTCTTGCAATTATGATTTGAAACTTGGTTCTTGGATTTGACAATCCCGCAATTTCAGATTTGTTAAGTTTTACATGATGTCTATGATTCGTTTGCAATACAGAAAATCTCAAATCGTACATTAGAATCCCACATTTCAGATTCATGTATCCCACATTTGTTTGTTGGGTTTTGTCTTTTGTTAGTTGGGTTATCTGCTCAAGAGATTCAAAATTTGCCAATTTAAATAAACCTAAAAAAAGTCAAATTAAATGGTTAATTTTATTTAATATTTTACTTTTCACTCAGCTGAGTTGCCCACAAAAGTGATTCAAAATTTGGACCAAGGATTTGACAATCCCACATTTTTACGTTCATGTTCTGAATTTACAGTAGGGATATTTACTTTTTTGAAGAGTATGAATCAAATTTTATTGCACCTATACCCTTTTTAGATAAATATGCCGTTTTATATGATTGTCAACAGTTGTACTGAACTTTAGCATTTTCAAAGCTTTTGTTGCTTGT
The DNA here is from genome assembly GCA_014839935.2 of Entomophthora muscae. NCBI lineage: Eukaryota > Fungi > Entomophthoromycota > Entomophthoromycetes > Entomophthorales > Entomophthoraceae > Entomophthora > Entomophthora muscae. Next base: position 103,454 of record QTSX02006508.1, read on the forward strand.
TTTAAAGTAGTTTAACCATTTATATAATTGCTACTTGAAGCATTTTTAAAGCAAATTAATTTCAACCTCATTGATTAATCTGATTAGTAAAAAATAGTTAAAATAGTTATAACTTGATTTATATGTTTGAATTCAACACATCATTTTGGTATAATAATTTACTAAATTATAGTGCATTTAGCAATTTGTATCCAGCTTTGCTTTTGTTAATTTCAACTTCATTCAACAAGCTTGAAGAAATGGAAAGGAGGTCTGGCATTTCGAAACCTCACTTAGCAGGGACCTGGTTTCAGTCTCAGAAATATATATCTAAAGTAAAATAGCAAATTCGTACCTGAATCGGGATTGTGCCCATGAATGCCACCTCGACGGGATAAGAAGACAGCCCATCCCAGCTACAGCTTTGTCTTTATTGAAATTTGAAAGTTATTTTCCGCCGAAAAACAATAAACGTCCCCAAAATCCATGAAGCTTGTTGTAAATATAATTCCTTTAAACTAGGTTTAAACCGTACTTGTCACATCTAATCTTCTTATAGAAACAGCTGCTTATTTATCAACATGAGTGAAGAAAGGAGTCAAAGAAAAAAGAGAGCTGCTGTTGAGGCCGAGCTTCTTAAAGCTAACGCCACTTTACATGCTCTTGGTGTAACAATAATTGAGCATGAGGGAGAGCAATCAAATATCATGATAGGGAAAAGAATGTACTGTTGTATTTAATCTTTGTACCCTGAGCTGCTTTTTAAACCTTGAATAGGAATGAAATTGCTTCCTGCTATCAAAAAATCGACGAACTTTCTGAACAGATCGATATTCAAGTGCCTTTTGATTTTTTACAGTGAGTAAAACTTGAAACTTTTGCTTATTCCAAATATCCTGACGTTAAAACGTTGCATCTAAGGTATTTGGATGATGGCAAGAATCCAATGAATTCACACGAGATTATCTCGAGAGAGCCGCTTCAGAAAATCAATTCACTAAGGGAAAGCTTTCGACCTTTCAGGTATTTTCAACTTTAAGGCTTCACTATAGGTTTAATACTTGAGTATGTTAATTTGGCGTTAATGACGTGCTTTTTACATAGGACTTCGCTTCTATTCTCCAAGAAGAGATGCTTTCTTGCTCCGCCGCTATAGATGTTAAAACCGAGACTTCGCCTAATTGCACAACCCTATCCTGATCATATTTATGTACACTAAACATTTTGAAGAAGACTAATTTTTTAGGATTAGGCCATCCAGTTTCTTTTGCAGCAAAGCATTTTTATTTTATGTAAAAATATGTAATTTACTTTCGTTATCCAAGCTAAGCAGACTGGCTTAATATTTGCTTGCGAGCGCTTAATTTTATCAAAGCTGTTTGTTGTAGCAGCTTGGAGATAATTCATTCTTTTGAGTCTTAATAAAGCCAGTCGAAATATTGCAAATCTATCTGCATTTATAATCGATATTGTGGCAGATTATTTTCGTTGCAGGTTGATCCATTCTATTTATTTCAAGGTATTCGATCAAATTTTCCCACAAATCTGCTGAGCATTGAATGCAAACTTCAAGAATTTTGATATGTTCCTTTTTGGAGTCTCAAATTGCAAATAATTACTTATGTCAATATGGGGTTTCTGGGATTTTATTTGACCTCGTCACGCCCATTTTAAAAAGTTAAACTAAGATTCCTGCCAAAATCTATTTATTGACAAGTACAACTTTTGCCATTCAAATATTATTTCGTTCTCCACAATTAACAGCTTGATTTTTTAGTTCCCATTTAAATTCCGACATTGTTTTGCGTGAAACAAATATTTAAATAGCTTTGCGTTTAGCAAAGATTTACTAAATATAATTTATGAAATCTTAGAAATACAATTTACTCGGCATCAATCCTTATTCAGGTATAGATTGGTGGAAAATAGCATTCAACAATGTAACTAACATGAATTATCGTGTAGCCGTTAACTCTTTTCAATGACTTGTCAAAACTTTAAAAAAACAATTCATACAATCAGCTTGAGGTATAACAATTATTATATAGAAACATATTTGCCCAATTAATCAAATTACCACCCTTTAGATTAGAAACTTTATATACCGCTATCTTATCTCCAGAAATAATATGTTCCATATTTTTTAAACACAATTGCAGAACAGAGAAGTTGAGCATGGAAATTGTACTTCAATGAATCAAATTGGTGTAGCCCTGGGGATGACCTAGTAAAGTCTCGATTTATAAAGCATTCTCTCTACGGTTCAACTTTATGTTCCATCAACTTAATTCCCACAGGCATGTTTTCTTTAAACATATTCATAGATGTTTATTTTTTATCAACTTAATAAAGTTCCATTTTCCATAAGCACATTCTCTATCATTAAAAATAAGAAACACGTATATAAAAACACTTATTAAAAACCTTTTCACTAAAAGCAGGCTTATAATTTATCAATTAATGATAGACACTACTAAATGGCAAATAAGTTAAAAAAAATTTTTAGACCCCAGCCTTTTGTTTTTTAAAGAGCAATAAAGTAAAAGAAATTATTTAAGTACTATCAAGAAAAAATATTTTAATTAAGGAACAACAGTTAAATTAAAATTGAATTGTCATATCAAATAGTTGATGTATAGTAGTTTTCACAGCTATGGCGCTAAGCAAAAATAAGTCAGCTTTGAATGAAGCGGACTCAGATTCAAGCAAACTCCAACTATCCGTGTGAAATATACCCTCTGTTAACAGGGATTTTGGGTGTTAATAGACAAAATGGCTCAACACAACAACAAATTGCTCATGCACCAAACAAAAATATTCAAAATACAATACAAAATACATGGATTCACAAACAAAATGGTTTGAGTCAACCTTCAGTGTACATATGTGTAACAACCCATCATGTATGGGAGTACTCTAGCAAGGTACAGGATCAAGTTTGGCACTTGAAAGCCCTTCAAGGAGGTAACAATTAGATATATGGTTACTACCAAAAAACACCTTCATATGTATGTTAAGTCAACTGAAATTACCAGTGAAATACATGAGAACATAGTAGGTAATGGTGTAAGCTTATATGGATGTGATAGAGTGGGGCAACACCAATTGGGGCCAAGAGTTAATGTGAGAGGAGTTTAGTTGTGCTGGCTCCTTTTAGTAGCCCTCTTCAGTGGTATATGGTGTAGGCCCAAATGGTTTGAATATGGTTTGGAAGCCTCCAATCCCTAAGCAAGCTGTGATAACAGCAGAGAAGATGAGGTGGTTCATATTCTGTTCCTGGGAAGGGATGACAAAGCTTAGTGTCTGTACTTCTAGTAGTGAAGATTTATTGTTTTATGTGGTATTATTGATGGGTAATTTGCTCAATGATAGCACAACCTATCTCTAAAGGATGGATCTTTATTATATAGTATTTTCCCTGTAAGACAGGAATATATTAAAACATTGGATTGGGGTCCCCAGTATCTTGGTTGCAGCTGAAATTTTCTTTTGTGATTGGCATTGGCAGTTGGCATATCCAGAAGTTTGATCAACATCCAATTCATATTGGCATGGGTTTGGATAGGCCTTTTAATGCACCCAAATTCAGTTACTGAATTTGGGTCATCAATTGTTGCCAAATTGAGTTGGTTTATGGCGTCTGCTTTTGGGTGATTTCCCATTTGGGCATCAATTTGGTGTGGGGTAAATTTTAAGAAACTTTCCTTTTTGAAATTCCCAATTGGGGAATCCTCCCAAGTTGGAGAACCCAGTGCTGCCCCAGGTGCCACTGGCAGGGTAGTGAAACCCGGGCTGAGAGGGGTGGAAGTGGCTGGCTGAGGGGTCCGTGGCTGGTCAGCTGCTGCCTGGCTGGTGGGTCCCGGGGTATAAAAGGCTTTAATTTTTGAATTCTCAAATTTAAAATCATTTTTAAACTCTTCGTTTTCTGTGGCAGTTTCCTGAATTAATGGAAAATGCTGCCAATATTATGTTTTTTCCTATTACTTGACAAGATACAAATACTGCTATCTTTTTTTCTAATGTAAGGAATATTCCTGACAATATGTTTACTATGTAATTTGGTGACAAAATACACTCATACACGGTGAGTCAAAACTCAATACAAAAGCAAAACTCTATAACAACCCAACTAGTAAACAAGAATACTCAGTTGCTGTGTGAAATAAAACATGTAAACGTGAATGATACCTAGATATCAAAATAAAGCATATGATCTGAAACATAAATTATAAAAAATTGTTCTGGGTGTTTAAATATGATGTAAAATCTGGGGGCAATGGGTGGAAATTAATTTAGTGATTCTAGAATGGGTTGGGCATACCCAGAAATGACTAATTAAGAAATAAAATTCTATAAATGTGATATTGGATGGGATAAATTATAATTTAATAACCAATTCAGATAAAAAGCAAAAATTAGAATCAGGGTGTAACTTAATTTATCTTGATTTGGAATTTTATTTTACAGTAAAATGTAATAAAAACAACAACAGAGAAGCAATGCAGCCGCTGTGCGCTGTGATTGCAGATGCCCCCATAGGTCAAAAATTGAGTTAGTGAACCAAAAGCCAACTTAGAAAGAAGACAGGAGAGGATAGAATAGCAGTGAGTTTGCACTGACACATCCAGTTCAAGTAGCACAAGGTGCAAGGGCACGGAGCATAAACCTAAGGGTCCCTAAGCTGACCAGAATTCCAACCAAGGTTGTCACTTTCAAAAAAGTCAAAAACAAGGAAATTGAGCTTACTTCTTTTGTATTAGACCCCATGTACCTCCAGGAAGCAGTCTCAACAGCCATGATGAAGAAGGTTAAGCCTGTGCTTGACACTAGCTACAAGCCCTATATCAGTGACAGCAACCAAGAAGATGTCAAGAAGCCCAAATTTTATAGAACTACAGAGGGGCAGGAGGTGTTAAATAAGGTTGTAGCCTTAAACAACAAGGTTCCCATGCCTTGTGGACCAGTCCCTGAGCAGGATCCCAATTCAACTGCACCAAAAAAGGCCACCCAGAAGGCCATCCCCAACATAAAGTATATCATCCTTCTCAAGATGATGTAGGAATCTGGTGACTACAGAAGGCCACAGCCATTATTGGGGTGGAGCCAAAATATGCTAGTAAAACCTTTAAAAATTTCATCAATGCTGGGTGAATTATAAAAGCTGAGAAATTCTTACACATATTGACCCTGATCAACAAGGAGCACAAATGGGCAATTCATCAGTGGATTAACTGAGACTGTCATCTTGAACTGGTAAATATACAGTCAATGATCAAGTCAGTGTTGTGATCTAAGGCGCAGCACAGAGTCACAACAGGAAATCCTAACCTTAGGATTGGATTTGTACTAAGTCTTGGTTATAATGGCAGGGAAGACTATATGATTACCTTGTGGCCCTGAATGAATAAAATCTGCTAGACGTGGCTAGAAAAGCGCCAAAGTACATGGAGACACAAAGACAAAAATGTGAATATAACTTAATTTTATTGGAAATAAGAAATTGGGATTATATAGTGGTAGACAATACCACAAAACACTACCAGGACAGTAGGATCACTTACCACAAGCATGAGTGGGGGAAGTGAGTTGTGCAGGATCAGGAAACTGAACAATTGTATTTCCCAATTAAGAGCCAGCCTCATTTCGAAGGGCAAAAGCGAAAGAGAGAGATTTGTCCTCAAAATAACCCAACAAAGGCAAAATTGAAACATGGTGAATGGCGGCATTCACGACATTGTCCCCCTCTAGATTGGCCTTAGGGGGGGGTGATACTTGCAGAAGAACTTAGCATGCACACAAGCAAAAGGTCAACCACTAGAGAGGAGCTTTACCTTATACTCTGGTCCTTGCTTGAAGATCACTTCTAAGGGCCCAATCCACACCAAGTCTAGCTTATGAGCTTGTCCTCCCACTCTGTGTTGATAATACAGAACATGGTCTCCAATGGTAAACTCAGGCAGGGGGATCTCCTGGCATTGTCAGGGGAGAGCTCAGCAGCTTAGTCTTATAGGCGGATGTGTAGGCAGTAGCCTGTATATCAATTATGCAGTTGACTAGATCTTTGATGTGCTCATCAGGGTTCATGGACTTATCAAAGGAGAGTAGGGGGCCCCAGGAGCAACATGGTAGCGGCTTCATAACCATAAAGCATAGAAAAAGGGGAGTACCCGGTGACACAATGGTTGCTAAGGCAATAGGCAAAGAGAGCAACAGGTAAGTATAGATCCCAGTTGGCAGCGTCAGAGTAAGTAAGCTTCCTCATGATAGAAACCAGAGTTGAGTTAGCACGCTCAACTGCCCCATTGGTGGAGGATTATAGGGGGCAGAGAAAGACTGGTGAGTCCCCAGAGCTTCAACAACAGAGGTTACAAGTTTGGCATTGAAGTTAGTCCCATTGTCAGAAAACAACACTTGGGGGCAGCTGTGGCGGAAGAATACGTCTTGCAACAGAAAGGCAGCAGTTGTCTTGGCAGTGATGTCCTTAGTAGGGCAAGCTTCTACCCACTTGCTAAAATGATCAACAGCAATTAGAATAAAGCAGCAGCCAGAGCAGGAGCAAGGGAGAGGCCCTACAGCGTCAATGCTGACAGTGTGAAATGCGTGTTGAGGGGGGACTAGCTTGAACTTGTGGGCAGCGGCTTTAGGAAGTTAGAGCTGGCAATCATGGTAACTAGCAATAACATCTGGGATCAGCAAGCAAAGGTTTTCCCAGGAGTAATTCTTCTGGAGCCAGGCATGGGTCTTGGTAGCTCCTCCATGTCCTGTCTCCTTATGGGCTTGCAGCACCAACAAAAGGCAAAGACTAGGCCTTACATAGGGTAAGTAATGGTCTTGTACCTTCTTAAAAAGTTGATTGTCACAAATGAGGGTGTCTTCAGATAGCTTAGCAAGGGCAATTTAAACTTCCTCTGTCTTGCTTTCCCATGATGAAGGGTATCCAATTAGATCATACAACTGGTCAGCTTCAGCAGGGTGTAGAGCAAGGATGGGCATTCTGGACAGGTGTCAGGAATATTCCTGACACTTATAGTTGTGTAATCAATAAACTGTCACCTTCACCCGGCCACCAAGCAGATGTCCACTGTCAACGTGCAGACATCTGCTGTCACCAAGCAGACATCCACCACCAATGTGCAGACATCTGCCGCCATAAAGCAGATGCACACTGCCACCATGTGAAAGCCTGCCACAACCAAGTGGTCACCTGCTGTCAACATGCAGGCACCTGCCGCCACCAAGAAGATGTCCACTGCCACCGCGTGGGCCCCTGCCACCACCAAGCAGATACATGCCACCGCCATGCAGAAGCCTGTCACAACCAAGCTGTTGTCCGCTGTCAACGCACAGGCGCCCGCTGCCACCAAGCAGACGTCCACTGCCACTGTGCAGACCCCCACCACCACCAAGCAGACATCCACCACCACCGCAAGGGCCCCCGCTGCCACCATGCAGAAGCCTGTCACAACCAAGCCATTGCCTGCTGTCAACATGCAGGCCCCCACCCCCCCCCCCGCCGCTGCTAAGCAGATACACACCACCACCATACAGAAGCCCGGCACTGTCATGAATGACATTTCAATACTTTTATTGAAAACCCAAGAGTTGAACCCCAGTCCCTTGAAGGCGGATAGGACCCCCCAGGACGGTCCAGGACCCGCCAATCCAATAAGTCACAGACTCAAATTGTTGAATTACTCCGCAGCCCACTGGTCTAATACTGAGGATTCCCCAAATGGCTGCCAGATTGCCACCAAACTGCAATGCCACTGAAGACCCATGCCTACACAGGTGATGTGGTCTGCCTAAAGGAGGCTGGGGAAAGACCCATCACTAGCCCTGCCAACAAACACCAGCTATTGCCAGTTGCCAGTCCAAAAAAAGTATTGCAATTGGCCAGCTCAGGTGACGTGGTGAACAACAACAGCAAAATAAACCATTGCCACTTCTGTTCCCCAGAGCCAGTCCAGCCAAGACCCGCCAAACTGGTGCCACTGAGGGCCCAGACCTACGCAGAAGCAGTGGCTTGGACAAGACCCACTATTAGCCCTGCCAATAAGCACCCACTGCTGCTGGTCCCTAGTCCAGAAAGGGGAATGCAATTAGGCTGCTCAGGTGACATGGTGAACCAAAGCGGCAAAAGTAAGCATTCCTGTTTGCCAGAGTGTTCCCAACCAGGACCCAATGCCCTCCAGTCCCCAAGCCAATATCCATGCCCTACCGGCAAACTGCCCATGGACCCAAAGCCTGCAAAAGGCAAAGAAGCAAACTTACATAGTATAAAAACGCTGGCGGTGTGGTGATGACCACATCATCATTCTCAATAATAAAGTTTATGAACCTTTGGTTCAAACAAATTCTACCCTATCTAATCTTAGTGATCTTCCATCTTAATTCCAGCCAAGTAGACAACCAGGCCGCCGCCCCCTCCAGAGACCAACCTGCTGAACCGCCCCAGGCATTATACTGTCCCCTGGGAGTCCTCTTTGGACCTGTGCACTTTACTGAATACCCGCCCAACCTGGCCTATTCAGAGTACAACTTGGAAACCATCCTCATTGCTGACCCATTGGCAAGGAGTAGAAGTACCAAATACTCAGGACACAAATGAAAGAGGATTGAGATACTGCCCTTATTGTTCAAGGACAAGTACAACTACCTCCCAGTGTACTTCATTCCCATGACTCTGCCATTAACCCCAAGACCAGACCGCCCACTGAAACCCACTGCCACAGCCAAGACCATCTCTACCCAACTGTTTGAAGTACTCTACGTTACTTTGACAAGATTGGTGGATTCCATGGTCCCCAACTCCAGACCCTGGTCCTTGCTCAGCAATCTGTATCTTACATTTTCAAGTTAGCACCCATTCTATGGTGGGCCCTACCTGCCGGCTTGGCTGCACCTCATCCCAAGCCACCCAATGCCTCTACCTATGACTGGCTTCCTGACATTATGACAATATTTAAAAACATGGTAACCTGGGCCCCAAGATGTTGTTAACACTTGGGGCAACTTGTATGATCTTTTTTGTGATAATCACTTATTACACCCATAAGGCAATTACCTCCCTGATACTCTCATGGATGAAGAACCAACCCACCAAAGAATTGAAAGACCCTGCACCTGGTGCAGAACCCCAGAACCCAGCCACATCACAAGTGCAAAATGTGATAGTGAACCAGAACACAACCAAGGTGGATATGCCCCAGATGGGCAAACTCACCTTAGAAGAAGCTTGCCAAGCCATGCCTGTCCTCCACCTCCACTTCCAAACCAACGCCAACGCCTACCCCAGTGACACTGAGAAAGTCTTGGGGGTGGTTGCCATGCTATCAGGAGACACACCTGATTGGTTTGGGAAAGCCACCACTGAAGATGTTGAATTTTGCCTTGACTATTTGAAATTTGAGGCCAAACTCATGAGCACTGGCAATGACCAAGACACCAGATACTATGCACTAAACTCTATGTTAGAGATCCAGCAATTGAACTGCCCTATCCAAGCCTATATTGATGATTTCTTTAAACTTAAGACGCGCACCCAACTTGAAGATGAATTATCCACCATTATCTTCAGAAAGGGAGTTAATTCAGCCATGAAAGACCTGTTGAAGCACCACCCGCCTACACTGAGCCTGGAGGAACTACTACACCTATGCAAAGGCCTGAGTCTAAACCAAGGAGGACAGAACTTTTACCCTGCCTGAGCCAGCAGGGCCATGACGCCCAATTGACCAGGAATGTCCCCTGACAAGTTAAAATGCTACTATCAAGATGGGTTGTGTTTCTACTGCCATGAGGCCGGACACCTAACCAAAGCACGCCCTAAGAAGAATACACTTCCTGTATCCTTGGCACAAATAAACACCTCTGCGCAATCTTACAAATTCATCCAAGTGACTATAGACTGCGTGGGGATCAAGCACCAGATTGAGGCCTTTATTGACACAGGAGCTGATGAAAGCTTCATTGACGCCAACCTAGTAAAGGAACTAGGATTAACAGCTTCAGAGGGCAGCTTACAAGTAATCATGGGAAACAGTTCTCTGGACACTGGCTACAAATATGAACAGGAACTTCCTTTGACAATTGGACAAAACATGTATCCAACCCCCTTGATCCTCTTGCTGGGATTGCCACATCCTCCAGTACTGGGGGACTCATGGTCCAACAGACATGGCCTGATTCTAAACTATTGTGAGCAGACTGCCACCTTGGGACGACCTGAGTCTTGTGATACCGTTCCATTCTGTATAAGCCATGGCGGAGCACCAAACAACAGACTCTTAACCATAAAGATGGAACCCAGAGTTGGGACACTACCTATCCCCCTGAAGAAGCGGGGCCATGTATTTAGCAAAGAAGAGGCCACAAAACTACCCAGCCACTCAATCTATAACCACACTATAGATCTGCTACCAGGTACCCAACCACATCACAGCCCCATCTATAGTTGCAACCACCATGAGCAAGCAGCTTTGAAAGCTTACCTGGAGGGTATGACAAAAAAGGGCTTCATCTGAGTGTCAAAGGCCCCCTGCTTGTCACCAATGCTGTTTGTAGGGAAGAAAGATGGCGGAATTTGTCCCTGCGTGAACTACCAGAAGCTGAATGATATTACTGTGAAGAACTTCTATCCCATCCCCAACACCAACAACCTTTGCAACGTACTAACTGGAGCCCAGGTGTACTCAAAAATTGACCTGAGAGACGCTTTCAACCAGATCAGAATCAAGGAGGGGGACAAATACAAGACAGCTTTCAAAACCAGATATGGGTTGTACAAATACCTAGTAATGCCATTTGGCCTATGAAACGCCCCCAGCACTTTCCAAAGGATGATTAACACTGTCCTAGGGGAATACCTGGACCTTTTTGTGTTGCGTACTTAGACAACATCCTCATCTACAGCAAGACTCATGAGGAACACCTGCACCACCTGGACCTTATACTCAAAAAACTCTCTCAAGAAAACTTACAAGCCAAGCTTAAGAAATGTTAATTCTTCCAGTCCAAAGTTGAATTCCTGGGATACATAGTAAAGACTGGCAGGTTTGCAATGGCACAGGACAAAGTAGAAGCAATAACATCTTGGCTGGTGCCTAAATGCAGGAAAGATGTGAGAAGTTTTTTGGGCCTGACAAATTATTGCAGGCATTTCATCCAAAAATTTTCTCACATCACTCTGCCCCTGAACCGCCTGTGCTCTGACAAGGTCACCTCTGCCTGGACTCCGGAATGCACCACCGCCTTTGAGACCCTGAAACTTGCCTTCACCTCTGCCCCCATCCTGGCCATGCTCAACCCATCCAAGCCATTTGTGCTGGAAACTGATGCGTCCAACTTTGTGGTGGGCGGGGTCCTTCTTCAGGAAGGAGGGGATAGTATGCTACATCCTGTAGCATATTACTCCAAGAAGATGCTGCCTGCCAAAGGAAACTACCCAATCTACAACAAGGAGATGTTTGCTATAATGAAGACCTTGAAACATTGGCGCCAATACCTATGTGGTGCCAAGTTTCCAGTAAAGGTCCTAACCAACCACAAGAACCTGGTTCATTTCTTTAAACCCAGACAGCTGAACCAAAGACAGGCCAGATGGGCCTTAGAACTGGACAACTACACCTTGATCATCAACTACAACCCCAGAAAGGTGAACGTGGTACCTGATGCCCTGAGTAGAAGAGCTGACCTGATCCCTTCATCTACAGAAACCAAGGACCACAACACCCATGTACTCTTTGACCCTGCCAGCCTAGGCATCCAACTGATGTACATGAAGATCATGGCCCACACACCTGACATAATTGAGGCGCAGAAACAAAACAAATACTCAGCAGAACTTGTTGCTGACTTAATCTCAGACCCAGAGAGCCACCACCACAAGAAAGGATTATTGCTGAAAGGAAACACCCTGCTATTAAACAACTGGATCTATGTACCAGAAGGTGAAACAAGGACCAAGGTACTCATTGAATATCATGACTCAGAGATGGCTGGCTACCCTGGCAGACTCAAGACACTCCAAGGAATCAAGAAGAATTATTCTTGGCCCTGACTAGACAAAGACGTGGCTGCCTACATTGAAGGCTGTGAGACATGTGGAAGAACCAAAACCCATAGATCCAAACCTGAAGGCCTGCTAAGACCACTAGACATACCAGCGGGACCCTGGCAGTCTGTTTCAATGGATTATATTGTAGAACTGACCCCCTCCAATTTGTTCAACGCCATCCTGGTCATGATAGATAGGTTTACTAAGATGACCTACTTTGTTCCTACCACCACCCACTGCACTGCTGCAGAGACAGCTAGACATTTCCACAACCGCATCTTAACCCAACATGGCACTCTGGCGGAAATTATCACTGATAGGGCCCTCAATTCACCTCAAACTATTGGACTCAAGTGATGAAGGACTTAGGGGTAAAGTGCTTTGTATCCACTTACTACCACCCACAGAACAACAGCCAGACTGAACAAGTAAACCAACTACTTGAACAATATTTACAATGATATTCCAACGCTGACCAAGACAACTGGGCTGAGATGCTATCCATGCACAGTATGCCTACAACAGCAAAGACCACACATCTACCAGAATGTCCCCCTTCAAAGCCAATTATGATTTTGACCCATCTTGGGACCCCAGTATTGGTAGTAAAGAAATAAACCCATCAGGAAAAACCTGGATTGAACAGATACACGGCACCTAACAAACCTTTCTTAAGAATCTGACCCATGCTGTCCAGACTTATAAGGCTTTTGCTGACAAAAAAAGGATCCCTGGGAAATTTTTAAAGGTAGAAGACAAAGTCTACTTGGACTCTCAAAATGTGCCTCTGACTGTCCTCTGCCGGAAGTTAGCCCACAGAAGAAGTGGCCCCTACAAAATCACCAAGCTAGTAGGTGAAGTAGCATTTGAACTAGAATTACCCCCTTGTGGAAAATACATAACATCTTCCATTGTGCGCTTCTATTCAAGAAGGAAGGAAAATCCCTCCCCCATCAGAAACTCAAGACTGAACCTCCACCCATCCAAGTAGGGCGCTCTGAAGAATACAAAGTTGAATATGTTCATGGAGACTGTACCCACTATAAAACTCTCCAATACTACGTCAAGTGGAAGGGATATCCACCCAAAGAAAGCACCTGGGAACCATTGAGCAACCTGCCCAATGACCAACTAGCAATCCAACAATACCTTGAGAAGAAGGCCAGGAAGGAAGGGGATGATGTCATGAATGACATTTCAATACTTGTATTGAAAACCCAAGAGTTAAACCCCAGTCCCCTGAAGGCGGATTGGACCCCCAGGACGGTCCAGGACCCGCCAATCTGATAAGTCACAGACTCAAATTGTTGAATTACTCTGCAGCCCGTCAGTCTAATACTAAAGATTCCATTAATGGTTACCAGATTGCCACCAAACTGGCGCCACTGAAGACCCATGCCTACACAGGTGATGTGGTCTGCCTAAAGGAGGCTGGGGAAAGACCCATCACTAGCCCTGCCAACAAACACCAGCTATTGCCAGTTGCCAGTCCAAAAAAAGTATTACAATTGGCCAGCTCAGGTGATGTGGTGAACAACAACAGCAAAATAAACCATTGTCACTTCTGTTCCCCAGAGCCAGTCCAGCCAAGACCCGCAAAACCGGTGCCACTGAGGACCCAGACCTACGCGGAAGACGTGGCTTGGACAAGACCCACTATTAGCCCTGCCAATAAGCACTCACTGCTACCAGTCCCTAGTCCAGAAAGGGGAATGCAATTAGGCCGCTCATGTCAGGGCCCAGAGGCTCTTGACTGGTTTCCATCTGACTGAACTTAATATTTAAATCAAACTAAATTAAAATTTTATTTCAAGGCTAACTTAGAATGATCACAAGGGGATCATTGTGAGCAACACATTTATATACCATTCCATTAGATTCTTTAGAATCCTCCTAAATCTGCTAGACAGTCTTAGGGACTCTGCTGGTGGCATCAGGCTGGGGTTTTGGGGCATCTTCTGAACAGCATGACTCATGTTTCTTTGAAAAATCCCGCACATCGGGCTTTGCATCTGTATTTTGTCTAAATTTAGCACATATTGACTCTCCTGGTGTTTGGCTTCAAAATGCGTGTTTGGAAGTCCAAATCCGTCCAGTGGTTGCTGAGTTATGCTCAAATTAAGATTCACATCAATTCTTGTGCCTTGGTTGCATAATTTTGTCATTTTGCACTGGTTAGGAAGTTCGGCTGGCAGCCAAACTTTAAGAAGCCATAACTCATTGTCTAGAGCAGCTAGGAGAGTCATCAAACTAGCATTAGGATTGTGGAGAACAGTAGAGCTTCCCAAGGCATTTTTGTAACACAAGCTGTGTCAGGGCGTTTCCTGACAGCTCAGGTGACATGGTGAACCAAAGCGGCAAAATTAAGCATTCCTATTTGCTAGAGTGTGCCCAACCAGGACCCAATGCCCTCCAGACCCCAAGCCAAGATCCATGCCCTACCGGCAAACCGCCCATGGACACAAAGCCTGCAAAAGGCAAAGAAGCAAATTACATGGTATAAAAACGCTGGCGGTGTGGTGATGACCACATCATCATTCTCAATAATAAAGTTTATGAGCCTTTGGTTCAAACAAATTCTACCCTATCTAATCTTAGTGATCTTCCATCTTAATTCCAGCCAAGTAGACAACCAGGCCGCCGCCCCCTCCAGATACCAACCTGCTGAACCGCCCCAGGCATTATACTGTCCCCCGGGAGTCTCCTTTGGACCTGTGCACTTTACTGAATACCCACTCAACCTGGCCTATTCAGAGTACAACTTGGAAACCATCCTCATTGCTGACCCATTGGCAAGGACTAGAAGTACCAAATACTCAGGACGCAAAGGAAAGAGGATTGAGATACTACCCTTATTGTTCAAGGACAAGTACAACTACCTCCCAGTGTACTTCATTCCCATGACTCCACCATTAACCCCAAGACCAGACCGCCCACTGAAACCCACTGCCACAGCCAAGACCACCTCTACCCAACTGTTTGGAGTACTCTACGTTACTTTGAAAAGATTGGTGGATTCCATGGTCCCCAACTCCAGACCCTGGTCCTTGCTCAGCAATCTGTATCTTACATTTTCAAGTTAGCACCCATTCTATGGTGGGCCCTACCTGTTGGCTTGGCCGCACCTCACCCTGAGCCTCCCAATGCCTCTACCTATGACTGGCTTCCTGACAGCCACCACCAAGCTGTTGCCCGCTGCCAACACGCAGACGCTTGCCGCCATTAAGCAGATGCCCACTGCCACTGCACAGGCGCTCACCACTCTTGCCAGCCCCACCTGCAAGCCATCTGCCAGCCTTTGCTCTCCCATTCCAGCAGGTCTCTCTCCATCCAATCCTTTGGGAAATAGCCAGATTGGGAAATCAGGAAAGGCAATTTCCCCAAAGCCAAACTTGGGAGGAACTGCTGTCCAATTTGGGAGCCTACCAAATGGGGAATGGACTGACAGGCTATTCAACAATGGAAATCATGTTCCAAATTCAGTAAATGAATTTGGATGCATGAAGAAGACCAAACTTGCACTATGCCAATGCAAACTTGGATCCAGTCAAACCTTCTCAATTGCCAGCCACCCAAGCCAATTCAGAAAAGGGAATAACAGATGCAACTCAGACTCTTGGTTCCCTAATGCTATGCCTTCCAATAATCATGCCTTGCAGGTCCACTAGTATAAATAAAGACAGACCCCTAAATGATAGTTTGTGCTATCATTGAGTGAATATCTTCCTCAATATTATCACATTAGTCAATCCTTTACCCATGCTAAGCAAGTAGCCTTACTAAAACCCATTAACCCTCCTCAAGTCAGAAGATGAACTACATCATCTTCACAGCTGTCTTGACAGCTTACCTTGGGATAGGGGGCCACCAGCCAACCAATGCTCAGTTTGGTCCTGAACCACAGGGACCAAAAGTGATATCATACAATGAGCCAGCTTACCTCAACTCAATGGTTTTGAACCTGTGGGCACCTCTGGCGTCATCTTGCCCAACTCCCAACTTGGCTACTTATGTGATCCTGCAGCTATGCTACTGTACCTTGTTGTCAGCCTTAGACAATGAAAAATCCTTGCCAAAGCCTTCTGTCAGGAATTAAACTTCTATCCAATTGTCTACGCCTTGAATGGCTTTGAGCCGCCTAACCTGCCATCTTATGTTACTAAAGTTTTACCCTCAATACTTGGGTATTACAACAGGCCATCCACATTTTGATGTTGAATCCTGGGGCAGTGAAGCACAGTGAAGCCGTACCCTTGCAGGCAGAGAGCCCATCTAGCTAGTCGTCATTTGGGTTCCTTGAGTTGTTGTAGCCATTTAAGCAAAGCATGGTCAGTAACCACAGTGAAGTGGGTGCCATACAAGTAGTGGCGGAACTGCTTGACGGCATGCAGCACAGCAAGGCACTTGTTGTGAATTTGGCCTTGGACAATGTCTTGGGGATTGACGTCTATAGTGCTAGCTTTGAAGAGTATGGTTTCAGGCCTATACACAAATTAATACAAGTCTTAAAGACTCTGAAGTCTTTACCCTTAAATCTAAGGTAACAAATAAGTAGAGTGTAAAAGCAAGTAGATAATGTGTGTAAGTATAAAAGTTTATTCATTAGGAGAAAGAAGGGAAGTTTATATACTGGAAAGGCTGTGCAATGGATGCAGGAGTGTTATTAACACCTGCATCATTGTAGGAACATTACAGGATCTTCTGGTGTCTACCAGGCTCTTGCATTTGCATTCTTTCCATCTTGGGATGATCCAGACAATTCAACAGAGAAGAGTGGATGTGCATTACCCCATAGTGGCTGCATCTTGCAGCTGCCCATTACAGAAGCTTCTTTCAGTTCCCAAACTCAATCCAACTGGATGTAACAGGTCAGCCAAATCATTGTAACATCCAAGATACAATTGGAATTGCAAATCTGTCAGATCCAACAAATTTGGGTGCAAATCAATTAGCCTTGACTACCAGGATTAATTCCACTGATAGTCTTGACCATTCTAATATGCATCTAATTTACAACAGCACTCCTTCTTGGTCACACTGTAGTTCTTCTCATGTTTATTCAGTACACAAGAGGTATAGGCTACAGGGTGATTCACGCCCTCATTGTCTAGTTGAGCCAAGATAGCCCCAATAGCCAGATCACTAGCATCAGTATATAATATGAATTCCTTATTTTAGTCAGGATATACTAAGATGAGAGCCTCTTTGAGTTTTGTTTGAGGGCTTCAAAGGCTTTTTGTTGACTGGCAGTCCATTTGAAAGGGACATTATGCAGCAGCTGGACCAAGGGTTCACTAGAGTCTGCAAAATCAGGGATGAATTGTCTGTAGTATCCCATCATGCCCAGAAAGACTTGGACTTCTTGCAGGTTGGTGGGCAGAAGCATTTTGTCAATGACCTCAACTTTTTTAGTCATGGGGCAAATTCCTGTCTGAGTCACCTCATGCCCCAGAAATTCAAGGTGTTCCTTGAAGAAGGCACACTTAGATGGTTTTAACTTAAGTCCAGACTCACAAATCTTTATGAACACCTCCTTAAGATGAGCCAGGTGATCAGTGAAGGTGGCGCTGAAGACAGTTATATCATCTAAGTACACTAAAACACATGAGAGCTTCAAGTCACGGAGGATGAAGTCCATGGATTGCTGGAAAGTAGCTGAAGCATTGCAGAGCCCTTGCGGCATTTGTGTAGGCTCAAAAAATCCTTCAGAAGTGATGATTGCAGCCTTCTGTCTATCTTCAGGAGAGAGATCAACTTTCCAGTATCCAGAATCCAGAATCCAGATCCATGGCAGAGAAGAACTTGGAGCCCCCAAGGCGGCAGAGAGCATCATCAATGCGTGGTAAGGGGTAGGGATCCTTTTTGGTTAAGGAATTCAAGCATTGGTAGTCCATCACAATACAATGACCTAAATACTTCTTCTTCAGTATGAGCAAGGGGGAGGCCTATGGGCTTTGGGAAGGAGCAAGCAGTCCAGCATCTAGAAGTTGATTAAGCTCTTTAGACACCTGAGCATCCTCTACTCAACTGCGGCGGTAGGGTTTAGCACAAAAGGGGGAGCATCAACAGTATCAATCTGGTGAATGACGCCTTTGACTAACCCATAATCTGTACTATCTTTAGCAAAGATATCCAAAAACTGGTCCAGTAGGTCAAGCACCTCTTTCTGTTGAACCAGAGATAGTTGCCAGAAGTCTTGGTTGGTGAACAATGATAGGACTTGTGGCTCATCCTCAGGTAAGTTAAAGTCCTGGAACCTACCAAAGAGATGAGAGATAGGACATCAGGAGCATTCAACAACTTGCCATAGCCAATGATCTGCCCTCTAGACACATTTATGAGGAGAGCAGTCAAGTTGGCAACCAGCAGTTGAACAGGGTCTTTATGAGAGATATCCAAGATTCCTGGACAGAGATAGGGTTTGTTGCGTCCTAGCAAGGGAGGAGAGTACAACTCTAGGAACGTACACCTAGGAAGCTCATACAATATTTGGGAGTCTAGGATAGCCTGAGACCCAGGAGGAATACTCACCACAGAAGCGGCGCAGAGAGAAATCCCTTCTGACGCGGGACAAGCCATAGGAGGACACTTCATGTTGGAGGAATGGGTTTGGTATTTTAAAGTAAAAACACCAGTGGGATATTCCAAGGCACATGTCTTGAGGCGCTTCCCGGGAACTTTAACTGGCTCTTCAAAGATCAGAGGGACCTCATACCCTAAGATAGAGAGGTAGCCATCCTTTAAGTTGATGATCCCATTATATTCCCTAAGGAATTGAGTACCAACTAGCAGGTCATAGCTCTTGTTGTCTAGGACAACAGCAGGTGCAGCCAAGAGCAGCTTGCCAAATTGCATGGGCAGAGCAGAATAAGCTCCTATAGCGCGAGTCATGGACAGCCCAGCTGTTCCATACAATTGATGATAGTTAAGGTTGGGGCAAGTTTGAGCTTATTGACAAGCTTCAAGGAGACAACATTAACAGGAGACCCCGTGTCTAAGACAGCCTTAATTTTTACCTTTTGGATGGACATTTCAACACAAGTGGTGGTGCAACCAAAGGGAGGGAGGACAGCCAGAATATCTTGGGCTTCTGTTAGTTCTTTGTCCCACTTTTTAATCATGCATTTTAGGCCTGGAAACTCCTTATAGACTGTCTGGAGAGGGAGAAAGATGAAGACGTTTTTGAACACAGCCTCAGAGACCTCAGCAGCTTCTTCAGAAGGCTTGACAAGCACAGGAGATCTCTTGGCTTGGGTGAGGTAAGGGCAAGAGACAACCTCCTTGGCTTCAGGAAGATGCTTGGCGGTTGTAGTAGTCTTCCCAGAACGTAGCTTATAAAAAACTGCAATAGTTTCAGGGACAGCCAAGACAGAGTATCCATAGGCATCAGGATCTTCTACATCAGAATCATCCATGTCAGTGTAATCAGATATGTCATGAAATAGCAGCAGAATGGAAGGAGCCTCATTGTCAGCAGGCTCAGAGTCAGCAATGGAGGGGGTAATTGGAGGAGACTGGGAAGAATTGTCAACCAAGAGTGTCTCTGCCTCTAGGTTGACTGTTATTTTCCTGCCTGTTCCTTGGGATCAGCTTCTTCAACTTGAGGATTGGTGCAGACTCAAGAAGAGTGACCTATTTGTCCACAGTTATGGTAACCCTGTTGTTGAGGAGGATTCTACGAGTTCATGATAAATATACACAGACCACGTGAAGACAAACCAGAGGTAGAAGTAGCACAATTATCCTGCACAACTGCCCCAGAATGGGTAAGGTGCATATCCTTTAGCAGTGTCTTTATGCTCTTCATGGAAGAAAGCATGGCTTTATGGACCTTGAAGTGAAGACACAGGAGCTGGTTAACCTTGAGGGCTTGAACACAAGCCATGTACGCTTCATGTGTGGTGTACTGGCGGCTTGTGATCAGTTGTTATCCTTCCATGTAGAATCTATCTTCAACCTCGGCTAGAGTTATCTTGGTTTGAAAGCAATGTGCATGAAGGCGTCCTTCTTCACTTTCAAACTAAGGTCACCACTGAATTTGTCTATCAGAAGGTGCTTCATATCTTCCCAGGTCTCAATGGTGGGAAGCTCTGGCACTACTACCTCTTGACAGGTTGGGTTTAGACAGGTTAGAAGGTGTTCCTTCTTAACCTCATCCAAGGCTCTTCTCATGGCAGTTTCATAGATAGTTAGGAAAGCTGCAATGGTTGAGGTTTTGGAGTCAATGACTTGCTTAAAGGTAGGCTTGAAATGTGCTTCTGGAGTTGGGCCACCATTGTTGCTATCAAGTACATTTATGAATGGGGAGAAATTCTGCTTCTGACTCAATGGGGGGGCTGCCTGGCCCACAGCTGGCAAACACTATCTTCAAGAGCAGTCAAGGTGTCAGCAGTGCGGGTGCCTGTATTATTAGCTAGGGCGGTCTGTTTCTCAGTAACATCCAGGCGCTGGCCCTGTGCGGTTACTATCAATGACAGCTCAGCCAGTTGGGAAGTAAGTTATGGGCCCACCAAAAGGCAAGGGGCAAACCTGTCATTTACTGAATTGACCACTTCACTTAGTTCTTGTATGTCTTTATCAAGCTCAGAGTGATCCTGCTTCAGGAGGTCCACTTCATTGGCTAGAGCTATCAACTCTCTAGCACAATGAATGTGGGGGGCTCCTGACAAGCCAGGGCAACAACCATCTTTGCCCACAACTTCAGGTGGACTAACTACAGACACCATTGCCTCACAAAAAGTAGCAACCTCTTGCTGTAATTCAGCAACCTGAGCCTTCAGCGCAAGCACTTGAGGGTCAGACTGAGGGACTTTGGGGGGGGCAATCCTGACTGTGGGTAGATGCTCTTAAATCTTGAATGGCATCCCAGAGCCTCTGTTCTCTATCTGCTAGCTTGTCAGATGGAGGAGAAGGCAGGGCATCTGCTTTGGAGGCAGACAGTTCATTTACTTGAGTCTGAAGTTTGACAATGGTAGCAGCAGTAGCAGCCCTTTCTTGATTGAATTCCTTGCCAAGTTTGCAGAGGCCCATTGCAGCATGGACCACAACTTGCTGTAATTGGTTGAAGGAGTAAGCACTGAACTTGTTGAGTTGTTGTAAAAGTTGTTCAAAGTTGGTGAGATAGGTGTTTAAAGTAGAGTCTACTTGGGCACTACAGGGCTGTTCCAGCTGATGGAACTCATGAAGGCGCTCTCTGATATACTTGGGGATGGATTGGCGCATTCTTTCAGTGGAGGTGACCAAACTAGACTGGGAGGTGATAGAGTTGCACTGATTGTTGGATACTAAGGAAAACAGGGAGTGGATCCACTTCTGGTAGGCCGCAAACTGATCCCAGTGATGGGTAAAGGCGGCTTGCAGTGATGAAATCTCCTGTACATGGAGCCCTAATACCATTTGATGGTGGGCTAAAGCGGGTTGTACAAAGGAGGACAATTAATGTTCAGCAGAGCCAGCCGCCGAGCTGAGATGCTGGTGAAATTGTGGTTCTACACTCAATTTGTAGTGTTCTGCCTGATTGAACTGAAGCTGGAGGCAAGGGATGGCTCCATTGCAGGCTATCCTGAGGGCTACCGCCATGAATTGTTCCAAGTCAGGGGTACCCAAAGGGTAGGCCACTAGGCAGGGACCACTCCCAAGGTTCAGCACAGTAGGGACAATAGGCAGGTTGGCAATGCCTTCTTTAATAGGAGGACTGGTAATTTCAGGCAAAGTTGGCTCTTGTATAGGTGGAGGCAAAGGTCTTGAAAATGTAGTTGCAAAGGGGGTAACCAAGGGGCTTACAACCCCTGCAGTGAGCACCATTTTTGTTGTGATATAAGGCGTGGCACAGAGTCACAACGGGAAATCCTAACCTTAGGATTGGATTCATACTAAGTCTCAGTTAGAATGGCAGGGAAGGCTATGCAATTACCTTGTGGCCCTGAATGAATAATATCTTCTAGACATGGCTAGAGAGGCGCCAAAGTACGTGGAGACACAAAGACAAAAAATGTGAATAGAACTTAATTTTATTAGAAAATAGGAAGTGGAATATATAGTGGTTGATGATACCACAAAACACTACCAGGACAGTAGGATCACTCACCACAAGCATGAGTGGGGAGAGTAGGTTGTGCAGGATCAGGAAACTGAACAATTTTATTTCCCAATTTGGAGCCAGCCTCATTTTGAAGGGCAAAAGCAAAAGAGAGAGATTTGTCCTCAAAATAACCCAACAAAGGCAAAATCAAAACATGGTGAATGGCAGCATTCACGACAGTCAGAATTTGGAATTGAGGCTTCAATTTCTTTTTACTACCATCTGGTCAAGGGTATGTGGTTCTCATGGAAAAACTTGGGGTATCTCTGTACAATCAGAATAGTCCAACCAATATCAAGACCAAGAAAAACTAAGCAGAGGTGTGCACTGTGCTCAAAGAAAAAGGGACCATCAAATTCTATTACACTGATGAATCAGCATTAACCTTGTCTTTGCAAAATGAGTATGGATATGTCCCCAAAGGTTTCAATGTCAGAGTAGCTTGGTGTGCTGCAGTCCACGCCACAGCATATTTGATGGTGGCTTTCTTTGGTCCAAAGGGGATTGAGCTCTATCAAATGATATTAGGATCCCACAACAGCTGGAACTTCCTATCATTCCTCCAATTGGTCCAGGAGCACCTGAGGCGCACAAGCCTAGGATTCAGCAATGTAATTGTACTAGATAATGTTGGACTCCACAAGATGGTAGATATTCTTAAGGAATTTCTAACTAATAACATCAGCATTACAGTTGGCCCCCAACAATTGGCCACATCAAATCTGTGCCTATTATTTCCCCCTGACTATTCCCCATTCCTAAATCCTACTGATGAGGTCTTTGGGTGGCTCAAGCAAGACTTCAAGTGGGGGACACTAACTGGGCCCAAGGACCTCTTTGATTTTCTGCAGGCCGGGATCCACACCCTTTCAGCAGAAAGCATGGCCAAGTTTTATGGCCACATCAATTTGTTTCTCCATGTGTGTCTCTATAAGCAACTAATCAATTAAAGTCTTAGCAATTCAAAAATATATTTTTTAATTATTAAATTTACTCCTTTATATTTATGGATTATTGCTTTTTTTTAGATGACTCCAAGCCTGCAATTCCATACAGCAGTTTCAGGAAATCCTGATCTATTAGGGTTGACTGATCCATATTCCCATCAATAAAGCTACAGTAGTTTTAGAAGCTATGGCAACAACCAAAAATACCTCAGCTTTAAACAAAATGGTTTCAGAAGTAAACAAAATCCAAGTTACATGAGATTCAGGATTCAATTAATTTATAAAATTTCAGTTAATAAATGAACTGTCAAACAAAAAACAAAATTTCACTAGCCCATTATACAAAATTATATCAAACATCAAGCGGTGTAGTTCAAACCACAAACAAAATGAACTGACACAACAAGTGAAATGGATGGATGCTATTCCAGAGTATATTATGATCCAATCAGGATTCATATGAGGCATTGTCAGAAGGACCAAGATCAAACAAAACTTGAGCAATCTAGAAGCAAGATTCAACAAGCATGAAACAAAATGAAGTCACACAAGATGTGTAGTGTGAGCAGCCTAAAATAGAAATATACCAGTTTAACAGCCAATCAACAGCTATTTAATTTAGGAACAGAGGCATTTTTATTCATTTTCATGGCTCCTGATTTGTATAAAATGGTTTTGAGAACTTTATAAATATGGACTCAAGATTACAATAAAAATAAATCATAAAATTTTAAAACTGCTACTTTTAGCAATTTTATCCTAGGTTTTCTTTAACAGCAATATCTTTGACAGCACCAGCAGCCAAGCCAGCTTCAATGGAGGCAAGGCTCAGGGTGTGGAGGCACCTGTTTATACCCAAGTCTTTGAGGCAGGTAACAAGGAAGCTGACCTATACCTGACCCCTGGCCCATATGGTTTTGGATTGTTCAATAGTCACTTTGTGTCTAGCTCTGCCCTTGCTCCTGTACCCACCCCTGCACAAGCTGCCCACTAACCAACCAATCAGGATGGAAACCCTGATTCAGAACAACTTCCTGCCACTAAGCCAACCTGCCCCCCCCTTACAGCCAATCAGGCTTTAGCTCCCCCAACCTAGCACCCCAAACACAGAATAATTACTGCCCAAATTCTGCTAAGAAATTGTGGCACTGAACCTGCAGGGTCTGTCCTGGGAACAGATTGCAACCCAATTGCAATTCACCCAAGCCACAATAATGTGGGAATTCAATAACTTAATGAATAAAGGGAATCTGATTGGGACAACCAAGAAGCCAAAGAAGGCCCCCAAGTCCCAAATCACCATGGTGTACCCAATCATGCTTGACCTCCTTAAGTGGGACCCCAAGCTTCCCTTGACCCAGGTCCAGAAGCAACTTTTGCATCATGGTATTTGAGTGTCTGAGCGCATGGTGCAGCTCTGGATGCATGGAAAGGTGGCTTCAATATGGATTCTTACCAATTTTTCTGGTGACCAATGGGATGGCGCTGAGGATTCCCCATATGATCCCGCCATCAAATCCACCCTGGTCTAATGCTTGACTAGTCTAACAGATGACATCATGTTTGTCTCCTATTATAAGCTATCCATAGCTTTTGATGATTTTGGCACCCAAAGAAAAGCCGCCACCAAGAATGGAAGGAAGAAGGTCAAGAAGGGGACTTTCATTGGTGCATTTCTGGCTGTTTCAGCCAAGGGTTTTGTCTACTATTGGACAAACCCAGATTTTATCAATGGGTACTCATACGGCCACATCCTCAGTAGATTGCTCGACTCCTGGGATGGCTCAAATTCCCAATGCCGGGTTTTCTTGAGCCACCAGATGGAGGGAAGCTCCACCGCCCTTGAGGCCATCCAGGAACGCGGGCACCAGGCCTCAGTCTACCCTGCCGGCCATGCAGACGTCCATCTGGCTGATGTTGTCTTCTTCAACATTGGAGATCCACACTACGGGAGCGCCACCATCAGGCTTTCAACAACCTCTATCTTGGGGTCCTTGATCACAATTTTCTCTTTGGTCACCAAATGATGGCTGACTTGTTCGCGCAAATGGTCTTTCATGTGAACATGGGCAACCAATCACACAAGTATAAGCGCCTCCCACCCCGTGCCACAGCCACCTACCAGCCCATCCAGCCAATGACTGATGAGGAGTACAATGAGCAGTATATAGCGGCCATCACGCGCAATCCTCCTGCCTACCCCACCCCCGCCACCAACACCCCCCACCTCCACCCAAACCCAACCCACCCAATCCCAGACTCCCCAGGCCAGCACTGCCTCTACGTCCTCCTTCCCGCGCCATTCTGCCTACTAGGCATCACTCTTCCCCGCCCCAATAAACCCCCTGTCACCAAACATTTTCTATTTATATTATCTTTATTTTGAATTTCAATTGTTCATGTTCTCTTTGTTTATAGTTGGTTTTATTCTTTATGTTCAGCTTATTTCTATAAAATCATATATTTACTAAGGTGTGTATCTAGATCCTGAACACAGTTATTTTTAGTGCTTGACATAGCCCCTTGTAAAAACATTAACAACAATTTGGTGATCAGCTAAATTTGAATTAGAAAATTATAGGTTAACTTTTTTTAGATAAAGTTGTTACTGATCCAAATTCAAAACCTTAATGATAAACATCCAGCCAATCATATTAATTAGCGCACATGCATCAAAGAATTATTGAATGACTCTTTATGTCACAACAATCACTTTATCACTTGTCTCCTGATTGGCTTAAAGTTTATCATTAAGGTTTTGAATTTGGATCAGTAACAACTTTATCTAAATACAATTACCCTATAATTTTCTAATTCAAATTTAGTTTATCACCACGTTGTTGTTAATATTTTTACAAGGGGATGTGCAAAGTGATAAAAATAATATGGCAATTAAGGGAAAATGCCTTCACAAAGCAAACAACACATATTGAGTTGAGTGTAAAACATATACACAATGGGTAAAAATTGGGATATTGGAGTAATGTGAAAACAAACAGGGATAAACAAAGAGGCAATTATATCATAATAACACAAGGTTTATTGGGATGAAAGCTATACAAACATATGGAAAGGTTAGTAAAAAATCAACGAGAGAATTGGATAAGCTTTTGAAGGACCTTGACTCTTCAATTGCAGAGATAAAAAGAATCAGCTGCAAGGTCAAAGCAAGAGTTAAGTCTGCCATCCTTGATGGAGACAAAAAAGACAAGGTGACCGCAAAGGCCCTTATGACTAAAATACCAGACACCCCTGAGAAGACAATTGAGCGCTTACTAAACATCCAGAAGACAGTGGTTGAGTGTAAGGTCTGAAGGCTTAGGGAAAATTATTATAAACTAAAGCCTTTAACCCAAAGATGTTTATATTGATCAAATACAAAAAGGTAGGCAAGGTTTGCAATAGCAACTGAACTAAGGCTCCTAAGAGCTTATATGAAGTAAAATAAGGACTAAGGCAATTTATTAACCCTAAGAAAATAAAATAGAGACCAGTCTTAATGACTGATAATTTGGTTAAAAATTCAATTTCTAAGCCTGGGAAATGGTCTGCACTAGCAGGGGGATTAAAGCTATCAACAATTAAATTGTGGTTGCTACTATAAAAGCTGCCTAACTGGCAAAGTATAAAGTCAAAAGGAATCATGGACTAAGATTAAACTAAGATTAAAAAATTGAAGAATAACACAAGCCACAAAACCTAACAAGCACCTTTTTATGGTGCAAGTCAAACAATCTCAACTTAAGTTGAGACCGGAGAGAAACATAAACTTTTATTTCAGCTTGGGTTTTTGAGGTAAAAGTGGGGAGAGCAACTAACTAAAGGTGGTTAGATGTCCTTGGTAGTGGTAAAAATTATTTGGGAGCATTTGTTCTTGTCTTAGCCTTTAAAATTTAGGTAAGGGAAAACAACATAGGCAATGGCTACAGTTTAGCAGCTGCAAATAGAGCAAGAAGCAAGCGGGAAGGCAGAAAAATAGAGTCCAAACTGCTGGCGTAAGCCAGAGCAAAAAGCAAAAGGTAAGCGGGTCTGGAACTGTTAAAACTAACTTAGTTATTAGTTCCCGGGCTCAAAAATTGCCCAGGATTAAAAGGTAAATTCAAACTCAAATTTTAACCATTAATATAGCTAATAATGAGCTGCAAAGCAAGAGAAAGGATATGAATTGCTGAATAAATGAAATTGATATGCATCTGACCAATGGTTGAAGTAGAAACTGATGTTGGTAATTCTGAATATTACTAGCAGCTACAAAATAAAAAGGAGAATCCTGACATTGAGGGCCTCCAGTTTAAGGCATACAATCTTTCTGCTCTGTCTTTCTGGGTTGACAACCCTGAAATTTATTCCCACCTGAAACCTGCAAAACGCACAAGGAAAGAGGATAATGAATTGCCCACTCAACTTCTTGTGCCAATAATGGCCAAGCCTGTCAAAGCTGCAGGCAAGAAGGAAACCTGCAAAGGTAACCTAAAAAATAAAATTAATAAAATTTCCAAATACTTACCTTTTTTTTGTTAGAAAACGTTGACAGTGAACTCCACTGGATCCTGGTCCCTTTTCCCCCCACCTTCTACGCCAACTACACCAATCATGTGGCTAGGCAGCTGTTTCTGTATTCTCCTGTCTTGCAGGAGCTGGAGGACTGCATCCATGGGTCCTTTCCTATGTTGCAGGAGGCATTGGCTGAGCTTACACATGCTGAGGGGGCATCCAATTGGGCAGTTACTGCCTACAAGGATGCCCAAATGGTCCGCCTGGACCTGGTGATTCTCAGTAGAGTTTACTGTGTAAACTCCATTGAGCTTGCTTGGGACATCCTGGCAACGCTCCCATTCAAAAATATACCAGAGATGGGCCAGGCACATGCTTCTGCTTGCTTCTGCTTCCAGTAGAGCACACCATATCTTACCTGTTGGAGAACTTTGGGTGCATAGTGGGTAAATTGGCTGTTGCAGACGCAAAAGCCGTAAAGAAGACTAAGACCCTCCTGGCAGACTTTGGGCAGGCCTGGAGTGCTGATGAGACAGGGGTCCCTCTGGCAATGGAACTCACCTTTGCTAAAACAAAACATGAGGAAAAAGTAGGCACTGTGTTTAATAAATTGGGCAAGTTTACAAAAGCCTTTTCTGGACAAAGGCTTCATCTGGTGGTTTACCTTGGGTATCTCTTCTATTTCAGAATGGGCGCCAGCGTGGAGGACCTAGATGGGGTCCTTCTTGGGATTGATGAGGCCTGGCTCTCCCCAGATGGGAAGAAGGTCCCCCCAAATACAACTTGGTTGATCATGTGATCCAGGACGCCCTGGTCCTGGCTGGGATATACGGTTCTGCAGCCCCACCTGAAAAGCTGCTGCTTCACTCCCACCTGACCCTACTGCATTTCACCAGCAGGCAGGAGGATTTCAATAAGGGTGTATCCACTGTTCACAGTGTGGCGGTGGAGGTTGTGCACTACCTCCATTGCGGGGTGGGAACATACCGCCAAACCCATTACATGTGCCCTTAAAACTCTCTTTTTCAATAAATACCTTTACACTTTAGATTATTTTTATTATAAATAATTTTTATAAAAACATATTTTAGCAAACAATTTTTGCAAAATAAACCCCAGAGAAGGTTTTCATAAAAGCATAATAATATATGTTACTAAAATACAATTATACTTTGTACCTTATACATTTAACTTTTTTAATTTGATTTTTATATTTATTTGACAAAAGTGATATAAATATATTTGCATAATCCAGTACCAAGTGTTTGGGATAACCTCAGATGGCAGGGGCACAAAAACAAAAGAACACAAAAAAATTGAAGAACAAATTAAAAAAAAACTTGTTTAAAGAATTTTGTTTAAACTGAGCATTTGTTAAACCTAAGTTTTGCTTCAACTTAAAATATTTAATAAAAAAATCAATATAAAATAAATAAATTACTAACCTCCATTGATGGTCCTGCCAAATATGATTGTGGGCTTAGAATCTTCTAAATATAAAATGATAATTAATAAATCTTAAATAATAAATTAGAGAATATAAAAAAGTCAGACAAGCTAAGCCTCTAATTGATTGGCTGTTTGATAAGGCACACAGGGATGAATAAATCAGTGTGGCCATAGAATTTGACCACGGTCTCAGCTGGGAGGGTGTGTTCCCAGCCTGCAGCAAATCAAACAGGTCCTCAGTCCCAGTTGGGGTCCCTCGCTTGACAATCTTCTTGAGCCACCCAAAGACTTCCTTGATGGGATTTAGGAAGGGCAAATAGGCAGGGAGGAAGAGAAGGCGCAAATTTGCCATGGCTAATTGCTGGGGGACCACAGCAATGCTAGTGTCAATCATCAGGAATTCCTCAAGAATATCAGCCACCTTATGGAGACCAACATTGTCCAGCACAATAATATTGGTGAACCCCAAACTAGTAAGCCTCAGGTGCTCCTGGACCAATCAGAGAAAAGATAAGAAGGTCCTGCTATTTTGGGAGCCCAGTATCATTTGATACAGCTTGATCCCCTTTGGACCAAGGAGAGCCACCATTGAATAGGCTGTGGCGCAAACTGCAGCACGCCAAGCCATCCCGTCATTGGAGCCTTTGGGGAATAGTCATATGCATTGCACATAGATGAGGCAAATGCCAATTTGTCAATATATTAGAATTTGGCAGTCCCTTTGTTTTTGAGGGCAGTGTACACCTCAGTGTATTTTTTCAGGTCTCAATATTGTCAGAACTGTTTTGGTTGTAGGGAGATACCCAAAGCTTTTTCCAAGAAAAGTGCATTCCCTTGAACAGATGGTAGTAAAAGGAAATTGAGGCCTCAACCCCAAAAGTAGATTTGACCATGGCCTGTATAATTTCCAGTTCAAGATGACAATCTTGGGTTATCCACTGGCAGATTGCCCATTTATGCTCCTTAGTGAGCATAGTGGAAACACGCAAGAATTTCTCCGCGGCAAGGACTCAGCCAGTATTGATGAATATGTTGAATGTCTTTGAGGCGTACTTGGGATCCACCTCAGCAAGTGCTGCAGCCACCTTGTAATCACCAGATTCACACATTAGCTTAAGCAGGATGATATGCCTTAATATTGGGGATATGCTTCTGGGCAGGCATTTTGGCTGTGGGGATTGACTCTTTGGCATTGGGCACAACACAGGGCATGGGCACCTTGCTTTAGAACACAGAAATCTTTCTTTAACACTAGATGACCCTCATCAGTTCTGTAGAACTCTGGCTCCTTGTCCTCCTCCTGATTGCCATCACTGACGTAGGGCTTGTAGCTAGTATCAAGTACCAGCTTCACCTTTTCCAGAATAGCTGATGAGACCAACTCTTGCCGGTACACAACGTCAAACACATACAAAGTAAGTTCTACCTCCTTGTTTCTAACTGTTTTTGTTGTGGTAACCTTGGTGGGCTTCCGGGTCAGCTTGGGGACCCAAAGAGTTGATGCTCTGCACTCTAGCAGCTTGTGCTCCTTGTTCCAGCTGTACCAGTGCAGCGTCACTATCAAACTCTCCTCTCCTGTCTCCTTCCTGAGTAGGCATTTGGGTTACACTAACTCTGTTCTTTGACCCACGGGGGCAACCACAACCGCAGCACACAACAGGTGCATTGGTACTCTGTTGCTGTGTTCCTTTCATTTTGAGAATTTAATAAAATATCAAATAAATTTCAATTAAGTTACCCCCTAATTCTATTTTTTGCTTTTATCTGAATATGGATATTTAATTAATATTTTTTCTCACCCAATATCCCAATTATAAAATTTTTTATTTCTTATTTAGTTGTTTTTGGTTTTATGACGCCCATTTTAGAACACCCAAAATATTTTCCACCCATTTTTCCATATTTTATGCCAAATTAAGCACCCAACCCAATATTTTTTAAAATTTATGTCTCAGGTTGTGTGTCTTATTTTAGATACCTTGGTATCATTCTTGAGTATAGTCCATTGCACACAACATTTGAGTGATTTTGTTTACATAGTGAGATGCTATTGTGTTTTGTTTATGGGTTTAGTTTTGACTCACTTTGCCTGAGTATATTTTATCACCAATTCACACAGTAAACATATGCACATCAAAAGTCAACTCACACCATTTTTTTGTGAACCCATGTATTTTGGATTGTATTTTAAATGGTTTTGCTTTGCGCGTGAGCACTTCTTTGCTGTGTTGACTCATTTTGCCCATTAACGCCAAAAATCCCTGTTGAAAGAGTGTATATTTTAACCTGACATTATTTTTTTAAATCTGAGGTATTTTTGATTGTTGCCATAGCTTCTAAAACTACTGTATGGGTTAAAAATAGACAGAACACAGCAAAATTGAAACATCTATTCCAGAATACAGAGAAACTATATCAAGACTGATATAATTTGTAATCCAGAAGACACCTGAGACATTCCAGGTCTCAGGTCATTGATTAATCCAGAAGCTTCTGCTATACATTCCGGATCCTGAAATAGACACAAACCCAACCTAGAGAATAAAGGCAGGAAATTACAA
This sequence comes from Entomophthora muscae, assembly GCA_014839935.2. Classification (NCBI taxonomy): domain Eukaryota; kingdom Fungi; phylum Entomophthoromycota; class Entomophthoromycetes; order Entomophthorales; family Entomophthoraceae; genus Entomophthora; species Entomophthora muscae. Next base: position 135,020 of record QTSX02006508.1, read on the forward strand.
CATTCTGTTTCACCAAGAAATGAGATGGAAGACTGCCTGCGCAAATTTTGTACATTACACCAAGCGCAAGACAGGATTGGCCCTATGGATGTCAATTTAGTTGCCTCAACTAAGTCAAGGGATATCTAGGCTGGAGAGGAGAAATCAGCAGCCTAGAATATTACCTCATTCTAAACCCTTATTCAGATTTAGAATCCAACTCTGGGGGTGAAACTAGTAGCTTGGGGATGATAGGCTAGCTAGTAAGAGTTATCTGCAGCTAGACGCCAGTTTGGCTGCAGGCTTCACACTATAAAAGTTCCTTCCAAGATCACTTGAAAGGCAGACAAAAATAAGAAAACACCAACATTACTACTAAGCCAAATAGTAGTAGTGTCAAGTACAATAAGAGTTTATTATTGTTACTTCAGAATCCTGCAAAACCACCACAGATGGTGTCACGTCCCAAAGACCACATGACTCTCCTTTACTTGGCTCAAGCAGCAACAGAACCCAGCCTGCTGCAGCAAACACATACACCAATTGGAAACACATCTGTCCTCATACAGATATCCCCACCCCAACATGCATAATACACCTCCTAAAAACAACATCTCTTCTTCTTCAAGAACCAAAAATCTTGACAGTGGTGCACACAACAAAAATGAGTTTCCATTGGTGTTAAGTCAAGGCGCTGCCTTGCCTCTGTTGACCCCCGGCTTCATTGATAAGTATGGGGGGATACACGGAGACCAGCAAAACAGTGCAAGACAAATCCTTCTGTTTAGAGCTGACTCCATATGAAGCACTCATGCTTTCACTGGATATGATCCATCTAGACATTACAGGTACTGCTGTTTCCATGGACCAACAACAATACAACACAGAAGAGGTACACACTGTCTTTCAAGCTTTGCAACATGGTAGACATAACCTCACCAATCCCCAGGGCAACGCTGAGTTTATTTTGTTCCAGATTAATGGCACAATCAACAGCCTGAGTAACAATTTCCAAAGATACCAGGATGTCACTTGCACCCAACTGGGGCAGCTCCTCCAACTGGATCAGAGCAGGGTCCAAGAGGTGCTTGCATATTTTGTGCACCCAGCAATCAAACATCTTTAACAACTGGTTGCCAGGCAGGAGCTGGAGTTGAACAAGCTCAACTGCTTTTGCTCCAAGCTACAGTTGGCCAACTTTAATTTGGTCAGTCAACTGAATGTCAGCTTCACAACTGTACAGACCGCTGTGACAGATCTATGTAACTCCACCGCCTTTGCACATTGTAGGGTAGAAAAGATAGTCAACCAATTCAACAACCAGGTTTCCAGCTTGTGGGTGGTGTCCTGGATAATTAAGGCCTGAGTGCACAATGGGTTGCAGATGTAACCAACCATTGTGTAACCTTAAGCCATCACAGTGCAGACATTGACAAGCAGCCAAGATCATGACAGATCTTGTTACCCAGCAGGAGGACTTGCACCAGTCAATTAGAGACAACTGCACCAAGCAGGACACCTGTCACTCAGGTAGTCAATTAGGTCAACAGAATTGCGGAAATGGTCAACATAATGAAGACCACTAGCCGTAGCCAGGGCAACTTCCAGAATTAACTCATACAGAATGGAACATCCTCCATGTTGAAAATTCTCAAAAATATTTTTCTTATTTTCAATATTAAAGATTATTTTTTTCTTGATTAAATAATTGACACTGATAATAGAAGCAATGTTTGATTTTTATTTTGAGCTTTTAATTGAAATTATAAAAGATAAAGCAAAAACAATTTTTGAAATTTTCAACATGAAGGATGTTCCATTCTGTATGAGTTAATTCTGGAGGTTGCTGTAGCCAGCATACCGTTCATGATGGACAGGAGGACCATCAGTGCTGCCTGGATCATGTTGAATACGCCAAGGACCAGAAGAAGCTATGGGATGCAGTAAAAGATGCAAATAATTTAGCATCTGAGCTGTATGAAGACATAGCAGGGCTCCATCGTGATCTTGCCGCTGCTGAATTCCAGACCAAGGAACTGTTAACCCGCCAGGATCTTTTAGCCAGTACAGTATTAACAGCGGAGAACAACTACAGTTCTCTATTAGAGCAGGTATACAGAAATAAAACCTCAAGTAAGGAGTTTAAAGCTAATGTGTTATCCAGACTGGCTAGATTGGAAAATATAGCCTCTTCTGAAAGTAGCACATCTTTAGGCAGAAGAGCATTGCCTGTACTAGCATCAAGTCCACAGCAGAAGAAAAACTCTTCATCTGCCAGACTTCTTTGACCTCTCTCCTGAACATGTGAGCAATGATTCAGGTGACACCTGTAGAGTTCCTCAAGGAGTGGCAGCCTTGCCTCCTCTTAAACCCTTGTCAGTACCATGTTCTAGTAATACCCACACCACTAGAAAAGAAAGCCACAGAACCAACTATCCCTGATCATAAGTTTAAGCCGCTTAACCTGCCAAAATTTGAGTCGAAATGAAAACATTCAAACTTTCACCTGCCTCTTTAAAATGTCCATGAGAGGTGCAAGTGACCATATGGAGGCAACCACCCTCATAAACACTCTTGATCCCACCTGCGTAGACGTCATCATGCCCTGCCTACCACTGGACAATTGAACTTATGAAGACGCACACCAGGCTGTTATCAAGGAATTTGGTAGTGAAACCAGATTACAAGCTCAAAAGGCAGAGTTCATCAACATCTTGTTCAAAAAATATGAGTCTGTTCAGGACTTTGCCAACTGCTTCTATCATTAAGTGCAGGTTCTTTTAGGCGCTGGTGTCCTATCTGAGTTGGACTACAGAATCGCCCTGGGACATGCACTGCAGCCTACAGAGAACTAGCTAATGTCAGGTTCCCCATTTTGGATCAATCCAGCTCAACCCAACGTATCACCAGCTATTTAAGCCGCCTTGGGGCCCAGTTTGGAGCCCCAAATAAGGGACAGAATAATTGGCCATATACCCCCACCAAGGATAATACTTGCAAACCCAAGTCCAATGATGCCGCTTCTGAGTCCAACAATAAATCAGGAAATAACTACAAGGCCAAGGAACCGCCAGGCCCTTGCCACAAATGTGGTAAGAAAGGATACTGGGCCAGTGTTTGCAAGGGGAAAGGGTGTTATCCCTCAGTAAATGTGGTGGTCACCCAAAAGCAGGAAGACCATGGAAAAGCCAAGGCAAGCCAGTAGAGGAATATACTGAGTCCGCCACTTCCCCTATTCCAAAAGAACCAGACTGCCAGTCTTCAGAGGCAGCTGAAATTAATATAGCTCCCTCTTAGACAACAACACCAGAGACATCACCATTAGATCCACCTTTGGCCAGTCAACTATCCCACTTTGCCCCAAAACAGGAATTCAAAGAAGATCCTTTACACATGCTTGTGTCAGACAACCTTTATGCCATTCCTTCCAGAGGTAGGGGACGCCCAAGGAAGGTTGCACCAAACGCTATAGAGACATTTTCCAAACTGTACACAGCTCAAGTACAGGAAACTTGCCTTGCCTCCGATCCTCAGAGTAGCCAGTGACCTACCTTCCTTGAAGGGAGTCCAATTCTCCCTTCCCATTGAGTCAATTGAGGCCAACTTCCCTGAGATTGGCCAAAGTCTCAAGCAGTACTTTGATTTTCTGGCACCCTTGGGTGTACATGTACTAAACTTACACTCTGAACTCTACTCTGAATGTACTTACACAGATATTTCTGTTAATAAAGTCAAGGTACGCGCCATAATAGATAGTAGCGCCCCTATTAATATTGTGTCCACCTGCCTTGTCAGGAAGCTAGGTATTGCCCCTGACATTGCACACACTAGGGTATATGGTACTGCCAGAAAACATACCACCACATCTGAAGGAGCTTACAGCGCCCTGCCAATGCACTTTGGCTCCATTACAGTGTCCTCTCCTGAAGTGGTCCTTCCCAGTGAAAATTACAACATGCTCATTGGTACTGCATTCCTACATAAATACAGGGTTAGATTGGACATGAAAGACAACACTCTGACTATCCTTTTCCAGACCATCCCACTGTACTACACACAGGATGCAAAACCACCAGCTAAGGTAAAACCTAGCATTAATTTGGCATATAAGGACAGTGTGGTGGCAGCTCCCTACACCTGTACAGGGAAAAAGGGGATATGGTTTCCCACCCAGATCAAGGAGCACAAAGGAATTCCTCTCTGTTCACAATCAACTCTTACTCTTGAATCTGGCCAACAGTAGGTTGTCAACACGGGTTTAACTTTAGACATCCCCACAGGACTATATGGTGAAGTTCCTCAGCCATGGGGATGTTCAAGATTCAAACCATGTATTGCCCCCAGGATAATCATTCCTGGCTATGGCAAAATCCATGTCCTACTGGCCAATCTCCAAGGGCACAACATCCTCATCAATAAGAACCAGATTTTAGGATTTGTCCATCTTCTGCCAGTTGAAGAACTGGACAGTTTTGAGTGTATTAGAGACTTGTCAGAAATGGGTCTTCTTGATCAAGTTGAAGCTGCCGCATATGTAACCACACCACTGGCTGACCTATCTTCCCTAAATGATACTGAATGGGAGTAAGCCAGTGCGCTTTTTGAAAAATACTGTTGCATATTTGCAGAGGACAACTTTGATCTTGGGTGTACAAATGAGGTCACTCATCACATAGACACAGGAGATAACAAACCTGTCTGCCTGCAACCAATTTGACGCTCAAAGGCCAGTGAAGAGACTGTGAGCAATGAAATCCAGCAACTTCTAGACAGAGGCATGTTGATTCCATCCAAGAGTCCTTGGGTGTCACTCATCCTGACAGTAAAAAAGAATGATGGAAGTAACCAGGTAGTCATAGAGTACCAACACCAGAACTTAATTACAAAGAAGAACTCATACCAGCTGCCCAGGATTGATAACACACTATATTGACTTGGAAGAGCCAAGTACTTCTCCGCCATGAACCTTATACCAGGGTGCTGGCAGATCAAACTTCCACCAGAGGAACAAGAGAATTGCACAATAATCACTTCTCAAGGCCTCTTCCAGCCAACTCAAATTCCAAAAGGGCTATTTAATGCACCTGCAACCTTCCAACAGGCCATGGTCACTATCCTAGGTGATCTCAAGCTCTTCTGCGTCCTAGTTTATCTGGATGATATCAACATGTTTTCAAAAACTTTAACTGAGCACCTTGAGCATCTGGAGGCTGTCTTTAAGAGATTAGCAGACGCCAACTTGAAGATCAAACCCCAAAAATGTCAATTATTTAAGGATCAGTTGGATTACCTTGGATTTGTTGTGGATACAGCAGGCCTCTGCCCCCAGCCCACCAAATTAGAGGCAACCACCAAGATGAAGCGGCCAGAAAGCAAACACAATATCCAGGTCTTTTTGGGGATGGTGGGGTACTACTGTTGCTTTATTCTCAATTTTGCTTGTACTGGCAGGCCCCTGTTTCATCTACTGAAGAATGGGGTCCCCTTCCTATGGAAAACAGCATGCCAGGACGCTTTTGATGCCCTTTTTTAAATTTCAAGGCTTTTATTTTAAATTGATTGGGGGTAAAATGGGGGACGCCTCATGGGCTCACCCAATACGCATTTGATGCCCTCTACACCAGCCTGTCCTCCAGTTTGGTGTTAATGTATCTGGACTTCAGTATACCTTTTGTTGTACATACATATGCTTCATTATACGCTCTAGGAGACGTCCTTTCCCAGTTGGACAACACAGGGGCAGAACACCCAGTGGCATATTCTAGCCGCTCTCTGAATGTACATGAGCAAAACTACACAGTCACTGAAAGGGAATGCCTTGCCGTGATATATGCCTACAAGCAATTTAGGGTATACCTGCATGGGGTACACTTTACTGTGGTCACAGACCATGCTAGTCTCAGTTGGCTAAAAAACCTTAGGGAGCCAGAGGGGCGTCTGGCCCAATAGGCATTAAACCTCCAGGCTTTTGACTATACCATAGTCCACTGCCCAGGCAGCAATCACCAGAATGCAGACTTCTTATCAAGACTACCTACAGTTGCCATAGTAGCAACCCAGGCCAACCTACTGTATGATAAGATGTTCAACAACCAGTTTGAGGACAAACCAGACAATGTACAGGCCATCCTCTGTGAGCTCTGAAAAGACTGTAAGGTTGAGAACCAGAAATTGTATAAGTACCACAAGGGTGCTAAATACAATTTTCCAAGACCTTCAGGACGCCCAGACTTGATCATGGCCGCCCACAAAGCTGTGGGCCATGGTGGCTTAAGAAAAACAGTCCACCAACTTCAACAACACTATTACTAGGAGTCACTCCTATTTGACGTAAAGGAGACCCTGACTTATTGTAAGGAATGCCAACATGAGAAACCTTTTACTGGTAAGCACCAATACAAAGCAGTAGAGCCCAAGTTTGCTTGGCATTCTGTTAGTATAGACCTGATTGGGCCTCTGCTCATGTGTGTTTGTTGTTTTTGCTACATCATTGTGGCAATTGATCACCTTACAAAATGGGTGAAAGCCAGAGCTCTCCAGCACATCAGCGCCAAATCAACAGCCAGGTTTGTTTTGTAACAGGTCATTCATCAACATGGATGCCCTCAGTTCATTCTTACTGACAACAGAACAAGCTTCACTGCTCATGTGATTCCCAAATTAAATGAGCTCATGGGCGTGAGAGGAGTGCTCCCCACACCATATCATCCTGAATCTAATAGAATGGTTGAGAGAGCCAATGGCACCTTGGTCAACATTCTGAGTAAGTTGACAGACGCCCAAACTTCAGAATGATGTCTCTTCCTGCCTGCTGTTGTGTTTTCATACAATATTTCAATCCACAGCACAACTGGCTTCTCCCTATTTCAACTGACAGTATGGACAACATCCAGCCATCCCACCAATTCTGTTTTCAGCAATGGGGGACCTGGGTAACATCACATATCCTCAATATATTTCTAGATTAGCCAACACACTTATCAAGCTTCAAGCCAAAGCTTTCACCAAAACCTCCCTCACCAGGAATAAAGGTCGCAAGACTGACAACAAGAATTGGTGCACCCTAGCCAAATTTAAATTGGCACCCAGGTTTTGTATCACAACAGAGTTGTGGGACGGGCTCATAAGCTTGACAGCATTTGAAAAGGCCCTTTTGGAATCATTGAAAAGACCTCTCAAGATGCTTACACAATCAAGGATCTGGCCAATGAAAAACTCATTAACAGAGTCCTTGCCAGATTCCTCAAGTCACATTTATCTATTACAAATATTGGCTCACAATAAAGTTTATTAATTAAATTCAAAATTCAAAATAGGAATAAGAATTTTATTTCAGGGGACTCAAGGATCACCCTCCTGATACTCAGGATCCTCTTTATCCTCTTCAGGATCAGCCACTTTGGCGCTACCTCTCCAAGAACCCTGCACCACCTGCTGTAGGCTCCAGATAGACACGAAAGGGAATTTTCTCCCCTCAGCAAACCAGTAAGTTGTGGCCTTCAACCAGAGACAACGCTCCTTTTGGAACTATTTGAGAAAACCAAACAAAAGGAATGGGAATTTCTTCAGAGACAGCATCAACCTACCAGAGACCAGAGTTTAGGAGGAAAGCACACAAAAAGACCACACAGTCCAACATAAAGTTGGAAATATACCAATAACAACAAGGCAATGGCACCTTCAGACTGCCCAGCTTATTATGGACCTTCTCCCATTGTGCTGCCATATCATCAGCATTAGCCATTGACAGGCTAAGATCAGGGGTAAGAATTATGTCCCCACATAACACCATCCTGCAAACTGCCTGCTGCTTAGCCCCACTGTTGATGATGGTGTACACACTATAGACTACACAACAGATACAACTGTCCCGTGCATCTGAGTTGTCAACACCCAGTGATGAATACAGCAAAGAAAACCCCTCCAGAGCGCCAAACCAAGAAGAAAACACCCGCAAGCCAAATTCCAGAACATAGCTTTGGCAGGCCTTGTCCACCCTGCCAGCATCACCAGTCCCCACTAAGAGTGTGAGAATTGGGGAGCAGGTTAAGAGAAATAAAACCAAGCTCTCAACCGCAATAAAATTGTGGTTTCAGAAACAACCAAAAGGTTGTTGCCAACAATTTCTGGGCGGTCAAAGGGGGCAAGGAGTCAACAACACGGTGAAGCAACAGATAAAACCAAATGACCAAAATTACTAACAAATTTTGAACTTTATTAGATTAGAGAATGATGAAGCAAGGTCTTTTACAACCTTGCATTCATTTAAGGGATGGAATAGGATTGGGGTGGTAGATCAAATGTCATAAACCAATTGACCAATGATATGAGCGGATACAAATGAATTTCTTGAGGCAGGAAGATCTTGAAAAATTTTGAACAGACATAGTTGAAAGGAAAACTGAACCAACTAACATCAGGAATATACTTTGGATGCAATCACTACTGCTCCCAGCCGCTCTTGCACATGATATTTAACCAGAGGTGTCTCTTGGGTGGTTTAGGTGGAGGCATCTTCTGAATAATTCCAAAATATTAAATTAATGGCTTTTCTTGGGCTTTTTGGTAACTTTTTAGATAAATATTCAAACATAATTTGGTAGAAATTCCCAAGCATTTGGCAGGAATTGAAGTGGAGGCCTAAGGGGAGGCATAACTTTATAAAGAGCTCCGCCAACTGCTCCCCCAGCCACTCTGCCAGGTCTTCATCATTGACACTATAAAAACCCTCACTAGAATGGGTAATGCGCCACTTAAGATTGTGGTGCAAACGCTGGCCCATCACCACAAAGAAGAATTGAGGGATTATATACATTCCCAAATAAAGTTGGGAAATGGAGAAGTCCTCTTCACCCAATTGGAACAAAGGCACAGAATCAAGGCTGGGCAGATTACCATCCACCAAGCAATAAAGTAAAGGTACCAGAATGTGGGTCCACTACCAAAGGTTCCCTCTCAAAGTTACAAGGGCGGGTACTCACTGAGCTAGCTTGGGCCTCACTAAGGCGCTTTTTACCACCAACAGAAGAATGCCCAGCAGTTGAATCCTCCACCAGAATCTCATTGCTGTTCTCACCAGGTACTGAACTTTCTAATCCATACCATAGCAAGCCAGTATCTGATTGGCAAAGTCCACAAAGCAACGTCACCTTGGCCTCTTTGGAAAGCCCAAGAAAATGGTGATGGTCTTCTTCTGACATCTGCGCCACCATCTGGCAGGCATCAGTCTTAGTTGCTAATACCAGAATAGTTGGAATTGCTACTCATATTCCTGTGCAAAAGATGTTATCCAATACTATATAGCTCAGTTGAGTGGGGGGAAATGTCAGGAAATCCTGATATATTAGGGTTGACTGATCCATATTCCCATCACTAAAGCTATGGGTTAAAAATAGACAGGACACAGCCAAATCAAAACGTCTATTCCAGAATACAGAGAAACTATATCAAGACTGATAAAGTTTGCAATCCAGAAGACACCTGAGACATTCCAGGTCTCAGGTCATTGGTTAATCCAGAAGCTTCTGCTATACATTCCAGATCCTGAAATAGACACAAACCCAACCTAGAGAATAAAGGCAGGAAATTACAACATCCTGTTTCACCAAGAAATGAGACAGAAGACCGCCTGTGCAAATTTTGTACATTACACCAAGCGCAAGACAGGATTGGCCCTATGGATGTCAATTTAGTTGCCTCAACTAAGTCAAGGAATATCTAGGCTGGAGAGGAGAAATCAGCAGCCTATAATATTACCTCATTCTAAACCCTTATTCAGGTTTAGAATCCAACTCTGGGGGTGAAACTAGTAGCTTGGGGATGATAGGCTAGCTAGTAAGAGTTATCTGCAGCTAGACGCCAGTTTGGCTGCTAGCTTCACACTATAAAAATTCCTTCCAAGATCACTTGGAAGGCAGACAAAAATAAGAAAACACCAATATTACTACTAAGCCAAATAGTAGTAGTGTCAAGTACAATAAGAGTTTATTATTGTTACTTCAGAATCCTGCCAAATCACCACAGATAGTGTCGCGTCCCAAAGACCACAGGACTCTCCTTTACTTGGCTCAAGCAGCAACAGAACCCAGCCTGCTGCAGCAAACACATACATCAATTGGAAACTCATCTGTCCTCATACAGATATCCCCACCCCAACATGCATAATACACCTAATAAAAACAACATCTCTTCTTCTTCAAGAACCAAAAATCTTGACAAGCAGCACCATGGACACAGAGATTTAATTTTTAATTTTAAGTTAATTATATTTATTATATTCTGTGATGAATTTCCCAAACACTTAATACCAAAGTATAATAAATATATAATGCATGTCACTACTGGCACTTAAATATATAAAGTTAATTAAAAAAGTAAAATGTAAAGCTAGCAAGGTATATGTTGATTTTTTCTTAATAAATATTATTGTAACTGTAAAACATCTGCTTTAAAATATTTCTGTTTTAGTAATATATCACTGAAATAAAAAATTGTTTAAAAATTAATTATAATTAAAATAATTTAAATTTTAATGTAGATATATTGTAGAAGATATTTTATTAGCTGCACCAATAAAGGGTTATGTGGTATGTACCCACCTGGCAATAGAGGTGGCACACAACATCCACCGCCATACCATGCACAGTGGATACTCTGGTGTCAAAATATTCTTGGCAGCTTTTAAAAGGAAGGATAGTAATGTGGGATTTCAGGAGCAGCTTTTCTGGTGGGGCTGCAAACCCATAGATGCCAGCCAGGAGCAGTGTGTCTTTTATCACATGGTCAACCAAGTTGTACATGGGGGGACCTCCTTCCCATCCAGGGAGAGTGTCAAGATACCAGGAGTACTGCAGATGCTCCTGTAGGTGATGGAGGAGTTGAGGCTGGTACCGGCATGGCCCACCAGATAATGGGATCTAACTTTACCAGGTAGGAAAGGGCCTTTCCCAGCCACAGCCCAAGGTCCAGCTGCTGGCAAGGCAGAATCAATCAATCCTGTGAGCGCCAAGTAAAGCACTCCCAGGAATTGACTGTTCTGGTCAGTGGCGTCAGAGGTGGGTGGGGTAGAGATGGTTGGTTTGGGTGTCAGAGGTGGCTCTATGGGACCAGGTAGGCAGCAAGATTGTTGTACTTCCTGTTAAAGATCAAAGGGTAGATGGTGATTGCTTTGCCGTCATGGACAATCTGATAGGGTTCCTTGGGTGCGTTTGGATGGGTGTACCACTGCAAGTCTTCCAAGGTCCAGGGTTTGTAGTCAGAATTTGAGGGTACTCAGTGAAATGCACAGGGCCAAATGGAGCGTTGGGCGGATGGTAGTAGTCAAAGGCTTTGGGTTTGTCAACTGAATTCTGGCTGTCTATCCCAGTGGATGAGTACTGACGCTTGGGTGTATGCAGATGGAAGAGTATCAAAAATAGGTATGGAAGCAGATTGGTGAACCAAAGGTTCATAACAACTTTTTATTTGGTAAGGATGACAATACAGAACTTTTTCAGGTGCTTCTTGTTTATATACTTACTCACATGCAAGTGCCTCTGGGAATTCTTCTGATGCTATCTGTGTGGCAAGGCTTGGCATCTCAGGTTCTGCTGTTTGGTTGGCTGCTTCATGGTCATTTTTGGGGTTTTCAGGAACAGCTTTTTGGCTTTTTGGTGGTCCATCTTGGCTTGGCTGGCCATTGGTTCTAGCAGATTTGGCTTCTGGGGTTATGGGGTTTTCCCAATTTGATCACCTTTTTTGTACTGGCTTGACAGGCTTTCCTGAGGCCAAGGAACTTGATTAAAAAGGGGTCCCCAATTGGGGACCCCAAATTACTTAATGGAGGGTGGGCTTGAACTGGGTTTACTGGGCAGCTAAAAATAGCCTGCCAAGGCCAAGCCAAACCCACCAAGGCTTGAGCGTAGCTTTTGGGGCCCAAAATGGGCCCCACAGCTACTGCCAGGGTGGGAATAGTTCCTGCACCTGGATTTGCTTCGAAAAGCAAAAATCCAGGTGTGGGCAAATCTCCCCTGCCCACTAGCCCCGCCTGGTGGCTAGGAGCGGGTTCAATTCCCGCCTGGGGCATCAAACTTGTTACTTTTGTAACAGAGAGCCTGGTCTTGTTGATCCCAAGAAGGACCCTGCCCAGGTCCTCTATGCTGGAGCCCATCCCAAATAAGAAAAGAAATCCCAGGTAAACCACAAGGTGAAGCCTTTGCCCAGCAAAGGCTTCTCTAAACTTGCACAATTTATTAAACACTGCACTTAGTTTTTTCTCATGTTTTGTTTTAGCAAAGTTCAGCTCCATGGCTGCAGGGACCCCCATCTTGTTGGCACTCCAGGCCAGCCCAAAGTTTGCAAGGATGATTTTTTAGTCTTCTTTACGGCTGTTGCGTCTGCAACAGCCAATTTACCCACCATGCGCCCAAAGATCTCTAACAGGTAAGATATGGTGTGCTCCACTGGGAAGCAGAAACAAGCAGCCACATGTTCCTGGCCCATCTCTGGTATATTCTTGAATAGGAGTGTTTCCAGGACGTTCCAAACAAGCTCAATGGAGTTTACTGTGTAAACTCCATTGAGAACCACCAGGTCCAGGTAGACCAGTTGGGCATCCTTGTGGGCAGTATCTGCCCACTCATATGCCCCCTCAGCATGTGTAAGCTCAGCCAATGCCTCATGCAACATAGGAAAGGACCCAGGGATGCATTCCTCTAGCTCCCACAAGACAGGGGAATACAGAAACAGCTGCCTAGCCACATGAGTGTAATAATTTGCATAAAAGGTGGGGGGATAAAAGGGACCAGGACCCAACAGAGTTCACCATCAACGTTTTCTAACAAAAAAAGGTAAGTATTTTTAAAATTTATTAATCTTATTTTTTAGATTACCTTCATAGGTTTCCTCCTTGCCGGCAGCTTCAGCAGGCTTTGCCATTCTTGGCGCAAGTAATTGTGCTGGTCAATTCAGTGTCCATGGTTTCCTTGCGTGCTTTGCAGGTTTCAGATGTTCATACATCTCAGGGTTGTCAACCCAGATGGACGGCGCAGAGAGGGCAAAGGTCCACCTTGAACTGAAGGCCTTCCACAACAATGTCTTCTGGACATTTAGAAAGCCATTCAATTTTTGCTTCTCGGGGGTGTCTGGAATCTTAGCCATGAGGGCCTTTGCAGACACCTTGTCAATCTTGTCCCCTGTAAGGATGGCAGCCTTCACTTTTGCCTTGACCTTGTGGTCAATGTCTTTTATTTTTGCAATTGCCAAGTCAAGGTCCTTTAGCAGCTTCTCCAATTCTCTCATTTGTTTTTTTACTAACCTTTCCATATGTTTTTATAGCTTTTTCCCCAATAAATTCTGTATTATTTTGATACTGTTGCCTATTTGTTTATCCCTTTTTGTTTTCCCATTTATCACATTATCCCATCTTTTTACCCATTGTGTATATGTTTTACACATATCTCAATATGTGTCGTTTGCTTTGTGTTGGCATTGTTTCCTTAGTTACCATATTATTTTTGGCGCTTTACATAGCCCCTTGATAAAATGTTAACAACAATTTGGTGATCAGCTAAATTTGGATTAGAAAAATTATTGGTTAATTATGTTTAGATAAAGTTGTTGCTGATCCAAATTCAAAACCTTAATTATAAACTTTAAACCAATCAGGAGCCAAGTGATAAAGTGATTGTTGTGACATAGAGGGTCAAACTTGGGCATGGTAAATAATGATTGGCGGAGCTTTCATATGTGCATGTGTGTGGAAGTGTGGGACTAGCTAAACCAGAGCGATGGGCACCCCACACTCCACAGTAAAGCAAAAAAACACCACAACATATTAATTACACACACAAAATATGAATGACCCATCCACACCCCCTCTCCCTATTTAAAGTTTATCATTAAGGGTTTGAATTTGGATCAGTAACAACTTTATCTAAACACAATTAACCTATAATTTTCTAATTCAAATTTTGATGATCACCAAATTATTGTTAATATTTTCACAAGGGGCTGTGTTTGAGTACCAAAAATAACTGTGTTCTGGATCTAGATACACAGAATATTAAATATATTATTTTATAGAAATAAACTGAAAATAAAGAAATAAAACCAACTATAAACAAAGAGAAAATGAACAATCAAAATTCAAAATAAAGATAATGTAAATAGAAAATGTTTGGCGACAGGGGGTTTATTGGGGCCAAGGGAAGAGTGATGCCTAGGAGGCAGAATAATGCGGGAAGGAAGACGTGGAGGTGGTGCTGGCCTGGGGGGTCTGAGATTGGGTGGGTGGGGCTGAAAGGTGGGGGGAGGTAGGGGTAGGAGGATTTCACATGATGGCCGTCATATAACGCTCATTATATTCCTCATTGATCATTGCCTTGATTGGCTGGTAGGTGGCTGTGGCACATGGGTGGGAGGTGCTTGTCTTTCTGTGATTGGCTGCCCATATTCACATGGAAGACAATTTGGGCAAACAAGTCAGCCACTATTTAGCAACCAAAGAGAGAATTGTGGTCAAGGACCCCAAGATAGAGGTTGTTGAAAGCCTGAGGGCGGCGCTCCTGTACTGTGTCTCCAATATTAAAGAACACAACATCAGCCAAATAAATGTCAGCATGATTGGCTGGGTACAAAGAGGCCTGGTGCCCAAGTCCTTGGATGGCCTCAAGGGCGGTAGAGCCACCCTCCATCTGGTGGCTCAAGAAAACCAGGTACTTGGAATTCAAGCCACCCCAGGAGTTGAGTAATCCACCAAGGATGTGGCTGTACTTGTAGCCATCAGTTAAATCTGGGGTTGCCCAATAGTAGCCAAAACCCTTGGCTGAAACAGCCAGAAAAGCACCAATGAATGTCCCCTTCTTGACCTTCTTCCTCCCTTTTTGGTTGGCGGCTCTTTCTTGGGTGCCAGAATTGTCAAAAGCTATTGATAGCTTATAATAGGAGACAAACATGATGTCATCTGTTAGACTAGTCAAGCATTGGACCAGGGTGGATTTGATGGCGGGATCATATGGGGAATCCTCAGCGCCATCCCATTGGTCACCAGCAAAATTGGTAAGAATCCATATTGAAGCCACCTTTCCATGCATCCAGAGCTGCACCATGCGCTCAGACACCCAAATGCCATGATGCACAAGTTGCTTCTGGACCTGGGTCAAGGGAAGCTTGGGGTCCCACTGAAGGAGGTCAAGCATGATTGGGTACACCACGGTGATTTGGGACTTGGGGGCCTTCTTTGGCTTCTTGGTTGTCCCAATCAGATTCCCTTTATTCATTAAGTTATTGAATTCCCACATTATTGTGGCTTGGGTGAATTGCAATTGGGTTGCAATCTGTTCCCAGGACAGACCCTGTAGGTTCAGTGCCACAATTTCTTAGAGAATTTGGGCAGTAATTATTCTGTGTTTGGGAGGCTGGGTTGGGGGAGCTAAAGCCTGATTGGCTATAAGGGGGCAGGTTGGCTTGTGGCAGGAAGTTGTTCTGAATCAGAGTTCTCATCCTGATTGGCTGGTTGGTGGGCAGCTTGTGCAGGGGTGAGTACAGGAGCAGGGGCAGAGCTAGACACAAAGTGACTATTGAACAATCCAAAACCATATGGGTCAGGGGTCAGGTATAGGTCAGCTTCCTTGTTACCAGCCTCAAAGGCTTGGGTATAAACAGGTGCCTCCACACCCTGAGCCTTGCCTCCATTGAAGCTGGCTTGGCTGCTGGCACCATTGAAAATGTTGCTGTTGAAAACCATCTTAAAATAAAACCTAGGACAAAATCACTAAAAGTAGAAATTTAAAATTTTATAATTTATTTTTATTGTAATCACCATTCCATATTTGGAAGGTTCTCAAAACTATTATACACAAATAAGGATCCATGAAAATAAATAAAATGCCTCTATTCCTAAATTGGATAGCTGTTGATTGGCTGTTAAACTGTTATATTCCTATTTTAGGCTGCTCATACTACACATCTTGTGTGACTTCATTTCGTTTTGTGCTTGTTGAATCTTGCTTCTAGACTGCTCAAATTTTATTTCATTTTAGTCCTTCTGTTGGTGCCTCATATGAATCCTGATTGGATTATAATATACTCCAGAATAGCATCCATTCATCTCACTTGTTGCATCAGTTCATTTCAATTGTGGTTTAAACAACACCACTTGATATTTGCTATAATTTCATATAATGGGCTAGTGAAGTTTTGTTATTTATTTGAAAGTTCATTTATTAACTGAATTTTTTTAAATTAATTGAATCCTGAATTTTTGTGTGACTTGGATTTTGTTTAAATCTGAAATCATTTTGTTTAAATCTGAGGTATTTTTGGTTGTTGCCATAGCTTTTAAAACTACTGTAATAAAATATGCTTTAGCTAGCTTGTGAGATACAGTTAGCTAAAAACAACTCCTTGCTTTCACATACGATACAAGCTATACACTGTTATACTTCCAACAAGGTAGGCAGAGGAAACTATATTTGATAAGATTTGGATGAGAATAAAGCCATTTCTGGCATGCCAACTACTTTGAAGGAGGAGGTTGTATATCGGAACCAAAGTTAACCCATTCGAAATTTTATACTCCTTGCTTGGTTGAACAAACGTGACACCGAGATATAAGCTTTTAAGCAAGTCACTTTAAGAGTACCACAAAACCAAAATATTCAGAAAGTTGTGGAGAAGATACCCTTATTAGGGGAGTTGTATAGAAGCGGAATGGCTGATTGGGTGACAAAAATCTAAGAATTAATTATTTTTATCATCTCAGCGACGTCGATAACCTTTTCTCTTGGCTTATTTAAGCGGGCTCCAGCTTCAAACTCATGCTGTTCTAATCGTTTCCAATCAATATATGACGTAGGGTTTAGCCTGGCATCGCTAAAGCTTTTCACAGAAAGACCCGGGCGCCCAGGAACCAGAGTTCCTTGTTTGAAATCAGAATAAATAATATCGGCGGTTTCGTGGGCATGCATAAGTGTTGTTGCTATTACTCCAACGGGACCTGTTTTGAGCCAACCTGATACATATAGCCCTGAAACCTGAAAATCAGAGCATTCATGGAAGCAATTTACCTCAGAGGCTTCTCCTAAAACACGTCCAAATTGATTGGGAACTCTTCCAGAGCTAGAATCAAATGGAATATTAGCTAAAGGGAGCGAACGATAACCAATTGCTCGAAGGACTAATCCAGAATCAATCCATT
This sequence comes from Entomophthora muscae, assembly GCA_014839935.2. Classification (NCBI taxonomy): domain Eukaryota; kingdom Fungi; phylum Entomophthoromycota; class Entomophthoromycetes; order Entomophthorales; family Entomophthoraceae; genus Entomophthora; species Entomophthora muscae. The sequence goes on from QTSX02006508.1 coordinate 152,175, forward strand.
CTCTAGCATCGGTAAGAATGGCTTTTGGTGGCTGGCCTTCCAAAGTATTTACTCCCAAATGCACTTTTTGGACGGTTTTGTCGCCGCAGAATTCTAAAGGGCTGCGAAGAAAAGTAAAGTGACAAGATTTGGTTGGTTTGTCGTTAAACTTGGCACAGTTCTCTTTGTAGCCCTTGGTTAAAAGGGCCATCAAGCGGGACAAAGGCCTGTTTTTTGCTATCACTTCCTTGTTGCTTTCTAGTTGATAATTTAGCAGGGAGGGGTCCAAATGAATTTTTGTGTCGGGGAGGGAAAATATTTCACGGAGTTCTTTTGCAGTAAAAGCAGCTTGAAGCGGCCCACGTCGACCAACAATGTGGACATGTTTGATTGTGCTTTTGGATAGCATTTCTAAAGAGTCTGAAGTGATATCTGTTTTTGCTAACACATCAACTGGAGAAAGTAGAATTCGTGCCAAATCCAAAGCTACATTTCCTTGGCCAAAGATCACTGCTGTATCCGAGCTCGTCAAATTTGGTGCTATTGCCCCAAATTGCTCTGGGGATCCGTTATACCAATTCACAAATGATCTTGCTGATAAGACTCCCTCGAGGGTTTCACCTGGGACGCCAAGGCTTTTATCGGCTGCTGCGCCGTAAGCCATTACAACTGCATCGTATTGGCTTCTCAATAATTCAACAGGAAGCTGAGTACCGACCTCAACATTACCGAAAAACCGGAATCCTTTATGACTAGCTACTTCATCAAATTTGTTGATCACTAGCTACCAATCAAGTTAGCAAAGAGATTATGTTAGATTTCACGGAATAAATTTGTTAAATATAAAAACAACACTTAAGCCCCCTAAATCATAATCAATTCTTTTGACCATATAAATTTTCTAAATTGCCAATTCAAACCAAATATTTAAGTAAGGAAATTAAAATCTATGCATAAAAATACTACATCATCAAAATAGGTCGCAAAGGCCAGAAGTAAAGTAATATAAACTCCAAAAAATATCATTTAGTTATATATTTTTAAGCAAAATATAATAACCTTGGATAAACTTCTGAACGAAAAAAATCAAAAAATGGAATGATTTAAAGGTAAATTAGGTATATACCATACTTCGAACCCAATATCAAGCTACTGCTTTACCACTTACCTTAACTTCAGGATGATCAGGGGCGACACCATATCTTACAAGTCCATGAGGAATGGGGATTTTTTCAAACATGTCCACCAAAACCCCCCCACTGGGAAAATTTTTAAACAATCTTCCAGCAGTATAAAAACCTCCAGGACCAGACCCTACGATGGCAACTCGCAGAGGAGTGGCATCAGCTTTTGGAGTGGGGGTGGATATGGCAGAGTATTTCCTAAATACGATAGAATTCAACTGCCCCTTGGATAAGAATGGGGCTAACCCTTTGTTGTTGAAGATGGACGGATATATCCTCCTTCGTGTTAACTCTAAAGCCATGCTGCAAAATAAAAGAAGTCACAAGAAGCTCAGCTGCTGGGATTGGAGCTTTCGATTCAACTCTATCCACGATCTAGCTGACTTCAACCTGAAGCGGGCTGATTATTTTATCAAATCCTCGCATTGACCAGCCAGCGGATTTCAATTTGGAAGTAGGATCCGCACTAGTAAGTTGAGCGTGAATTTTTTCCTATCCTAAAAAAATTGGAGCAGGCAGATATTCCGCCAATTTTTGTTCCGTCAACCAACAAAAAGCACACTAGTTTTCTGTCACTCTAATTAAATACAAATAAAAACAAGTAAAATTTCTGTCAAAAAATTAAATCCAATCAATTGCTAACTTTGAAAGTTAATAAAAAACATAAAAAACATATAAAATTAGGCTTAAATTTCTACAACAAATAAAAACAACTAAAACTATTAATTTTAATAAAAATTAAACTAAAAACCTAAAATATAAAAATTTATTATTAAATTAATGAAAAGTAACCAATTTTTCTAGAATAGATATAAAAAGATAAGCAAATAGTTTATTGTGTTAAGTATATACTTCTTGAAAGCATAATAAACGAGAGAAAGGGAAAATTAAGAAGAGAATGATACTTTATTTGGTATGAATATAAGATAATATAGTATCACAGGAAGCCACATGCTTTCCATGTATGTCATGGTAGTCATGGGGATTCCAAGTGATTGTTCCTCTTGAGGCATGAGGCTTGTCCAAGTTGTGTTCTTCTTAGGGTTCAAAATGTTTGATCCCTGTAATAGATGGTCAAATGATAGTAGTGCCACCAACCTAATGATTAGTTGGGGAATCATTTGGTGAGTTGCTTGAGGAGTTAATTCCCCAAGAGGGAGTAATCAAAGATGTTGCAATAATTTTAAAATATTAATAGCCATTATTCAAACCCAAAGTTCATGGCATTTGCAACCCTCTTCAGGTATTCCAGTATTTCATTCCTCTTGTATCCCCTATGCACCAGAGCATAAATTTTATCCTTCTTCAATTCATGCCAGCTTTTCTTGGAGGAGGTTGGGACTCCATTTTCAATATCCCTTAATAACTCATCAGCCCTATCCATTGACTTCTTCAGGCCCACAAACAACTTGCAAACAATGGCTTGCTAACTCCAACTGGCTTGGCAAAGTGATTATACCATCCTTCCCAAGAAGATGTGGTCTTGATCCCCTCAGCCTGGACAGAACCCATGCAGTTCCAGGTGATTTTATTCTTCCCCGGCCCATATCTCTTCTCAATGAACTCCCCTATTAACTGATCCTTGAAGTAGTCAATAAACCTAGCCATCAGCTCCTTATTATCCACATTTCATCCATCCACATCCAGAAGCTTCACTGCCTTAAAAATATCATCTTTCTTCAGAAAAAAGATAGCAGGGTACCTTCCAATCATCTGCTTGATGATCCCTGAGGTATATGAGGTTTACTTCTTGTAAATTTCCTAAAAGGTTTTCATCTTTCTAAGGTGGGTGTCAGGGAGCCAACCTGTAGTGGGTTTAGACAGGTCAGCAGGGGATTGTCTAGCAGGCATATAGGGGGGCACCACAGGATAGGTGCTAACTTCACAATATAAGAGAACAATTTGCCTAGCAAGGCCAAGGGCCGTTGGCAGATGTCATAACTGTGCTGTTTTAGCAGAGTTACAAGGGGGAAATATTTATAAATTAGATAGTATTCTTTATTGAGAGGTAATGATTATATAGTTGGTGTGAGTCATAGATAACATGAACATGATAGTGTTGATCACATGATGAAATGATGAAGGGGGTGGCTTGATCCTGGTAATGAGTCAAGTGTCAAAACAAGGTATAAATTGTAGGGGATCATCATTTTTTAATGTTGTTAGATTTGGAAATTTGAGTTGACTTCCTAGTTTGGCTCCAAGTGACTGGATAATCAGATTGCAGGTCACAAACCTGCTTAATTAGAACCTTGCTGGCAGGTCAAGCCTGCTGTTTTGACACAGGTACCATGGAATTGAGGAGGCCAGTGAGGGTAATATAGAGGTCACCAAATAGCTGAGTAGAGATCATGTCAGTAGCGGTCTCAGGTTCCATAAGACAACTGGGTTGAGGGATCACTAGCGGTGTCATGTGTAACAAGCAGGCTGGCTTAGTAGAATACTTGGAGTGATATGCTGGGTCATGGGATGTTACAGTAGGACATTATGACTCTGGCAGCTTGTCAACTGCTTCTGGTAATTAGTAGGCCAGAAGAGAAGGGTCAGATTAATTAACCTGTGAATGTAAAGGTGCTTGTCAGGATACCAGGAGTACTGCAATGCTCCTGCAGGTGATGGAGGAGTTGAGTCTGGTACCGCATGGCCCACCAGATAATGGGACCTAACTTTACCAGGTAGGAAAGGGCTTTTCCTCCCACATCCCAAGGTCCAGCTGCTGGCAAGGCAGAATCAATTAATCCTGTGAGCCCCAGGTATAGAACTCCCAGAAATTGACTACTCTGGACAGCGACATCAGAAGTGGATGGGGTTAAGATGGTTGATTTGGGTGTTGGGGTGGTTCCATTGGGATCAAGTAGGCAGCAGGGTTATTGTATTTCCTGTTGAAGATCAGAGGGTATATGGTGATTTCTCTGTTGTCACAGACAATTTGGTATGGTTCCTTGGGAGCGTCTGGGAAGGTGTACCACTGCAAGTCTTCCAAGGTTCAGGGTTTGTAGTCTGGGTTGTGGGGATTGTTGCATTATTGAATTTATCATCCAAAACATAGTCTGTTTATGTTAAGGGCAATAGCAAAATTGCCCAATTGCCCAATTGCCCACTCTTTTTTGCCTTGTTTGCTATTCTATGCCTGTAAACTCATTTAATTGTACCTAAAATGCACTATTTGAATCAAAGATATATTGGCATAGAGATCATTCTTTACTTACAAAGCTAATAATAGATTTAAAGTATTTAAGAGCCACTTTACTCCATTTGGCAAGGCTTGTGAAACCGGTTGTTTTCTTGCCCAGGCACTTACCAATGCCATTTCTACACTACCTCTATATGGCAAGTCCTTCTTTTGGTGCCTCTTTCCTTTGGCAATAATTCCCCTGCCCCCACTATATAACCTTCTAACATATCAAATAAAGAGCCAGTCTTTTATTATATTCTTATATTCTTCTGTCCTTATCCAGGCTGTCATATACCACAATAGAAATCAACACCTAGGCTGCATATTTTACAATATTAGCGCTCATGGCTTCTACAAACCACAGATTCCTCTCTTCCTACCCCTGTGGCCCTGTTTTTGTTGAGGGGGAGATGTCCTTTCTTATACCTGTGGCTCCTTCTGCCTAATCCACTCCAGGACCAACCTTCACTGCTTCTGGCTCTCTATCTGGTAGACTCCATGGCTCTTCCTATGGTTAACCAGGACTAAGCCAGCGGTTACCTAACTGCCAACAACTTTCAGAAATTGCCAGCTCCCATTCAAGTATGATCTCCTGGATGAACTCCATTGAAGAAGCCCTTACCTCCTTGATACCAATTCAGCCTGACCCCATGGCTGAAAAAACTGGCATGAACCGCATCTCTTTCTCCTTGGAGCCTGCCTTGGTGAAGTAAGTATGCTGCCAATATTTTCCTCCTTCTTCTTCTGGTTGTTCTTCTGATAAAATCCCCCTTAATTCTGGCAGCCTCCAAACTGGTAGCTGCTCTGGCCCCTGCTCTTGCCCCCCCAAACCTCGCTCAAAATATTTCAGAAGCTGTTCACTCCCACTCTGGATTGGCTCTATGGATGAGCAAGATAGAAGATGTCTTTTCTTCCTTGGTACCCAACCAGATGAATCAGCATAATGCCCTGGAGTTCTATGGTCATCAACAGAAAACTCCTAAGCCAGAAGACATCCATAATGGCTGCACCATGGAATTCTCTGCTCTTCAGGATACTATAAAGGCTCAAGAGAGACAGATGGGTTTTCTGGAAGAGGAATTAGTTCTGGCCTTTCAGGAAAAGAAAGAGTGGCTAGATGAGTTTGATGCTCAGCCTTCTCTCCTTGAATCCCTTCAGGACCAACTAAGCAAACACCTTGAAGATGCCTCAGCAATTAGTACCCCTGAGACTCTAATGGGATTGCATGGTAATACTAAAGCTGATGGTTCCCTCTCTCAGAAGATCCATACTTCATTGCCCCTTCCTGACTACCACCACTGTCATAGAAGCAATGAAGAGGATATCTTCTTTATTGAACCTTCAGAAGGTACCCTGGGGTCTCCCTGGGAACCTGATAGCAATTCCTCCATCACTCCTGATGGTTCTATAACAACTCAACCTCAGGCTATTCATAGCAAGAAATAATTCACTGATGATTCTGGCACTGAGGAGTACAATGAGGATCACTCAAAAAAACTATTAAGCAGCCAGGACAAGGAGAAATCCTTGGCTGCATTTGTGGTTTCACCTCCCTTCTCCCCCCATTCCTCTCCCCCCTGAAAATCCTGTGTCTGACCCTGGAACTTGTTTTTCCTTTAAAACAGAGCCTTCTGATGCCCCTCTGCTGGTTAACTTTGCCTCTCAATCATGATCATTGGATTCTTGCACTGTGAGAATCCAAGAAGATCTTGTCTACTGGGTCCCCACTGCCAAGTTCTTCTCAGCCATGGACCTGATACCTGGCTACTGGCAGATTGATCTCCCTCCAGCTTACCCATAGAAGTATGCCATCCTTGCCAATCAAAGGCTGTTACAACCTACCAGGATGCCTCAGGGTCTCTCTGATTTCCTAGTCACCATCCAAAGAGCTATGGACTCTGTGATGGGGGACCTCAAGCCCTCATGTTCCCTGGTCTATCTGGATGGCATTAACATCTTCTCTTGCACCTATAAAAAACACCTGGAACCCCTGGAAGAAGTGATCAAATGTCTTCTGGCCGCTACACTTAAGCTGAAGCCAAGGAAATGAAACTTCTTCAATGAGCACTTGGAGTTCCTTGGGTTCATCATCAGTTGTGATGGCCTCTGTCCTATACCTTTAAAGGTAGAGGCCATTAAGAAGATACAGGTGCCTGTAAGAAAGAGGGACATACAGGTCTTACTGGGGTTTGTTGGCTATTATTGCTGCTTTATCCCCAACTTTGCTTCCCTGGGAAATACACTGTTCCAACTCCTTTGAGCTGATGTGGACTTCTTCTGGAGCCTGGCTTGCAAGACAGCAAGTGCTGCTCTCAAGGGAATACTGAATGCAGCCCCAGTACTAGCTTACTCTGACTTTGCCAAGCTGTTTGTGGTTCATCCAGACAATATACTGACTGCTATTGGTGGTGTTCTATCTCAACTGGACTCTGAAGGACTCAAACATCCTGTTGGATACTGCTTGCGCACACTCAATGTTCATGACAAGAACTACACTGTCATTAAACAGGAGTGTCTGGCTGTAATATACTTCTACCAGCAGTTCAGAGTGTATCTTCATGGGTTACACTTCACAGTGGTAACAAAACATGCCTCCCTGAAATGGCTGAAGACCCTCAAGGATCCTGAAGGGCGTCTGGTGCCTTGGGCCAGTAAGCTCCAGGCCTACGGCTACAAAATCATTCATTGAGCTGGAGCTGTCTACCAGAATTCTGATTGTCTCTCCTGCCTTCCTACTGTTGCCTTAGTATCCCCCATGGCTGAAATTCTCTATGACAAGCTTATGGAGGATCCTTCTTTGTGGGGGGGAGGAGACGGTAGAGATACAGAGAGCTCTCAAGAATTTAGCTGTCAATACCAAGGTCTCTAAGGGACAGCTTCTGAAGCCTTGTAGAGACTTTTGGCTAACATACATACACCCATCCCTCCATATGAACTCAGTGATTATGACATAAATTACTTGATAGTATGAAGATGTTTCTAAATGGTGTGGATCTACTACCCAAATCCACATAGAATTAATGATTAACCACTAACATGGCTTCATATATTGTTTTATGAGATTTCCAATTGAAACTCCAGGATTAAGTAGAACAATCAATCCTAACCAGAGTAAACCAAAATAAATGACCTGGGAAAGCATCAGAGTATCTTCAGAATAAAATTCAGGACATTGAGATGCAACACAATTTGGTAGGACACGCCATTTTGAAAACACCATCTCAAAATATGCCATCTCAAATTTCTGCTATCTCAATTTATTAGTAAAAACGCCATTTTGATTTACGGCATTTCAACTAAGAAAAAACAGTTTTAAAATTTTAGATTTTTTGAACTCCAAAAAGTACCCAAAAAGTACCCAAAAAATTCCCAAAAAATAAAATTCAAAAAACATTTCTAGGCTTAAAAAAGCCTCAGAATTCCAAATCTGCAATAAAAAATGGGGTCAAACTAGTAGCAACAAGGTTGCGTAAAGCCCAAAAGTTAAAATAATCCCAAAAATAACTATTTTCATCTATTTTAACTACAAACTATACTTTAAAATAAGCATATAATTGTACCAAATACTAAATAAAACTAAAATATGATAAAAGTAAAGGAAATAAGAGAGCAAATAAAGGAGTGTTTATTGCAAATAGGCTCAAACATTGGTAGAAAGAACAACTGAGATAGCTTGGAGATGCTCAAGCTTGCTATCCTTGGGATAGTAGGCAAGTACCACCTTGCTGATTTCAGTGTACTTTTTCACCGCTTTGGTCATCTTGGGGGATCACCCTTGGTCTTCATGCCAGTCTTGAAGAAGCAGGCAGAGATAGCTTATTGGGTTTTGAGGTGGACCATGATCTTATTGAATTTGGGCTTATGAACCCTAACCCTTGTAGCAAACTGGCTATGTCACCCTTCAAGGGAAGAGGTGGTCTTGATCAAACTGTCTTTGACCTGCTTGAAACAGTTCCAGGTGATTGAGTCACCGCCTTTTCTAATGTGGCATGCTCCTTGGAAGATGCCAACCCATTGAGTCTCAAAATACTCAATAAAGGGCGCAAAGGCTGCCTGGTTGGCCTGGATATAGGGATGGTGCAGGAGGGCATCATAAAAGGCATTTGTCTCCTCCTTTCTAACCAGAGCAAGGGCAGCTTTCACAAGTGACAAACTCCTGTCAATTATGATAACCAAAAGGCCTCAACTATGGGAGTCAAACCCTGGCATCTTGCGGGCTGCCAGCCCACAGGGTCAGCCGCCCAGCCGCCCACAGTTTTTGGGGTTTGAATCAGGATCAGATTTGACTTTGGAGAATCTCCTGAAGTTTGATGAGCCAAGTTTGCCTACAATGATGCCTCCCGCGCTAGGGGTTCCTGTTAACCCAACCAATCAATGGGCTGGATTAGCCACAGACCCCAGAATAACCCGGGCCACATTGGAAGAAGAAACAAAGATACCTTCCATGAGAAGCGGGCCACCCAGAGATGACCTGTCCCGTGACCTGGTTAAAGAATTGGAGTGCTCTAGTTGCAAGTCAGCCAATGAATTAATCCCCGCAATTGTTGCCACCAAGGACTGGGAGGACCAAGTAGATGGGGAAACCTGGGCCATGAAAATCTTTGAAAGTTTTGCCATGACAGATGGGCATACTTATACCCTGGGCCGCCAGGAAGATGCCCATTGCCATCCTTACAATAAAGTGACATGAACCTTTGGTTCAACCAGATCATACCATACTTGTTATTAGTTTTATTTCATCTTCAGTCTACCCCTTGCAGCCCCGTTCCCTGTGCTCACATATCCCTAGAAACCGCGGACCAGCCGCCCAAACTTTACTGTCCACCAGGAGCTCCCTTTGGCCCAGTACATTTTACCGAGTACCCACCCAACCTGGCGTATTTGGAGTTTACTCTGGAGGAGATCCTTATCCATGACCCTGAAGCTAGAACAAGAGAGACTGAAACTGTGTACAGAGAAGGCGTCAAAATCATCATACCTCCTCTTCTATACCAAGACAAGTATAATTTCCTGCCTGCATATTTAGTTCCAATGACGCCGCCCCACACCCCGCAGCCCAACCGCCCGCAAGATTCTGTTGCCACTGATGAATCCACCTCCACCTAAATATTTGGAGTGATGTATATCACCCTCACTGGGTTGATTGATTCCATGGTGCCTACAAGCGGACCTTGGGCAATACTTGGAAATTTGTTATCTTATATTGTAAAGTTAGCCCCAATCCTGTGGTGGACTCTCCCTTCTGGGCCCGCGGGCTGTCTGCCCGCGAGTTCTCTGGAACCCCCCTCAGGTTGGATCCCTGACAGCAGCAAAGCAATTAAAAACGTTCTTTGCTTCTTTGGTGCCTTCAATGTAGACCAGCTCATGGAGGTCAGAGCACTTTTGGAGGCAGCGGCAGAGTGCCTGCCTAAAGTGGAAGTAGCATCCCTGAGGGGAGCCCTTAAAGACACAAATAAAGGCATTTGCCTGAGCCTGTTCAAAATCCACTACCAGATATTTGTGGTAGGGAAGGCTTTCAGGCTTTTTCTTGGTTGGGGTGGGAGTGTCTTCTTCTTGGGAGATGTATTTTTTCTTGCGCCCTCTAGTTTCCTTGGGCTCCTCTTCAGTTGTTAGAAGGATTTCATCCAGTTTGGCCTTTAAAATTGTGAGTGCCTGGACATAGGTTTCCTGCTTCTTATTTGGGAGGAAAAAGAAGACTAAGGGAAGAACCAGATTTCCAACCTGCCCATGGATATTCCAAAGCTGGCTAAAGAGCTTTGGGCAGGTGGGAAAGTGCCATCTGCAAGCCAGGTCTTGCACTTGAGGAGATTGCACAGATCCTGGCTTGTTGCAAAGCAGATGATAGGCTCTGGGGCATGTTGACCATCATCATGGAGGAGGAATCTCTCTTCATGGCAAGATAGTTTTTGCTCCTCAGTAATGATAAATTGGTCAATTGAGCTTGCACTGACGCCTTCAGTGCTCAGAGCATATCTTTGATCAGTAAATAATCTCTGTAGTTTTGAGGCGCCACCAACAGTTGCTAGTTGGGTATCATTTAAATTGAGGAGCGCATTGTTGACGACCTCAGTTGCAGTTTGATTCTTTGTGGTTGGGATCACCTGACAAAGAAACCAGCATATAAGTTGATATAGAGGGTCAAAAGGCTCAGCGCAGTTGTGGTTAACAGTAAGGGCCTTAAATCTGGCAAACCCATAAGTTGTGAGCCTTGCTGGGCAGCCAACATTATCACATTTGAAGTGATGTTGGCAGATGGGCTTCTTCTTGTCATTACAGCTGAAGCTGTAGCCCTTGTAGACAAAAACGGCACCCCCTTTCTCTGTCATAATTGGATAGCTGATAGGGTATGTTGTTGGCACAGCAAAAGTGCCATTTTGATTGCATAAATTGTGGATGGAGTTAAGATTCCATAGATCAATTGGCTCATCTGCAGGAGCACCAGGCTACTGCTCCTGCTCCTCTTCATCCTCAGGCTCTGAAGTAGGGTCAGAATGGCAATTGAAGTTAAACAACTTCTCTTGAGGATCAGAGGGGGAGAAAAAAATGGAGGATGGGGAGGGGTAGGACTGTTTCCCTCTTGTTCAGGTGACAGAGTTGGGGTCTTGGGGGGAGCTTTGGCCTTAGAAGGCTGCTTCTTTAGGGTTGTCTTGGCCTTGGGCAGAGTGATTTTGGACTTAGAGGCCTTGGAGGCCTTGGGTGCAGCTTTGGCAGTTGACTTGGGAGGCATCTAAAAGTGAATTAGTATCAAAATGTGAGTAATTTGGGGATTGTTTTTAAAGAGAAAAATGAGAATGTTTTTAATATAAAAGTATCAATTTATTTTACATAGAATTGTAGAGGAGATCAAAAAAATATACTATCAAAATTTCAATGTTTGTTTTTGTAAAAACAATTTTTTTATTAGTAATGCAAGTATGCAAAAATTTGAGTTTTGACTGAAAACTTGCTCTCAAAATGGTGTTTTCAAAGTGACGTAATTGAGGTGCTGTAGCTCAAAAACATAGTATTTTTGACCATTTTTATATTAAATTAACAAATCTACGGAGGAGCTACCTCAACTGGGCCAAAGAGTAAAACTTGAATTTCTCAAAAACTAGCTTACACAACTGGGGTTGAAAAGTACCCAGTTGTTTAGAGGAGATTAATATATATATATTTGCAAAGTTTCATATGTTTTATTACATTTTTTGCTTAAGTAGTTTTAGACGTGAAACTATACTTTTGAAAAGTGGAAAGCAAGAATTGCGGTGGGGGAATCAATATAGCGTAGCCTTGCGTCATAGGTAATTTCACCTTATTTTCCCCTATCCATTGTGCGCCTTGAATCAATTGGGTGATATGAAACTTGGTGGAATTCAACGTGACATAAATCAAAATGGTGTAATCACCCCCTTCCATATTAAAATCACTATTAAAATATTTTATTAAGAGAACCCTTATCAACGTATCCATGTATAATAAACTTATAAATTACATATAACAAAACTGGTTTTTTTACCCAGCAATGACAATCACTAGAAGGACTATCATAGTGGCGTCTATTTAGGTTGTTCTTATTATAAGTGTCTTAGATTAATACTATAGGAACATCTTCTGGTACTATACCACAGGCTTTATTTTAGTTTGGGTATAAGCTTATTTTAGTTCTAGATAAATGGTGTAATTCAAAATGACGTAAAGTTGAGATGGCGTAAATATGCCCCACACTAAGTGATTTCATATGTAAACAAATTTAGCAAAATAAGATTTAATTAATCTGACTTGAAGTGACAGAATCAAGATGGCGTAAATTTGAGATGCTGCATTATAAAGGTATATGTAAATTTTAACTATTTTATTGTTTATTTTATTTTTTTGTGATTAAAAATTACTAACGCAAAAAATGTCATCTCAAATTAAATTTGAGATGGAGTTTTTTTTTGAAATGGTGTGTCCTACCACAATTTTCAGTTTCCAAGACAGGAAGAAACACTCCAAGATCAGCAGGCATGAAATTAACATTAGGAGGTGTTAACAACAAAGTTCCAACTGCAGGGCCCCATCTTCCAGTAATGATCTGGCTTAGAATCAGATTGTAAGGAATGTAGCGCAACAATCCAACTACAGGATGCATTTTAAAAAGTAAATTAGACCAAGGGATATTTGATTTTTATTGAGTAAATTTTTGGGAGGACTCAACTCTTAGAGTTGAAACAGTGAAAACTTTTTTAATATATATCAGAGAATTGACTAAGTAATATCACCTGAGTCTTGACCTCCTATTCCTTCCCCATTGTCAAGTGAGTATCTAGTCCAGGTTGCAAAGAACCCTTGGGTGACTAATTTCTGACAACCATGCTGATAAATAAGACCATATCAGGTGACCCTCAAATTACATCAATTTATCAACATCAACTTACAGGGGGGATTGGATTCAACTGACAAACTGGAGCAGCCATAAACCATTTTTGATCAACCATTTGATTCAAGTCCATTAAAACAATTAGCTTTGTTAAAGGTTTCCCGGCTTTCTGAGCTTTCCTACTCAGCCAAATAATCCCCATCATTATGGAACTTACTGTGATAGTGATGGCTGCTCACAAGACTACGGGTCATGTTGGTATACAGAAGACGTTAGCCCTGCTACAACAGCACTGCTTCTGGGAAGGAATGTACACTGATGTAGTAGATACACTAGCCACCTGTCATGACTGAAACATTGAGAGACCTAAGGTGGCCAAGTTCCAACAATGACTTGTATGCCCTGGATTTGCTTTCCACACAGTAGCCATTGATGCAGTGGGCCCCTTGCCAGTTACTAACAGCCACAACAAGTTCATCATTGTGGCTGTTGATTATCTGACAAAATGATTAAAGGCCAAGGCAATTCCCATCCAATCTGCACTGGTGACATCTACTTTCATCCTGGAGAATATCATATACAAGCATGGTTGCCTTCAGATTCTGCTGACAAACAATGGTACCAATTTCACCAGTCACATCATCCCCTGCCTCAACCAACTGATGGGAATCCATGGGACACTATCCACCCCTTATCACCCACAGACAAATGACTTGGTAGAGCTCACTAATGGAAGCATGGTCCAGATAATCCAGAATCTCAGTCACTAACATGAGACAGATTGGGATATCTTCTTGCCAAATGTCGCCTTTAAATACAACATTGGATGTCACCACCCTACTGACAAACCACTCTTTCAGTTAGTATATGGACAACCACCAGAACTCCCACCCTTGTTATACACTCTGGTGGACCCCAGCCTTGTTGCATCTCCAGAAGCCTATCTCCATGAGCTTGTCCAAACCCTTATTTGCTTGCAATTGATAGCCTAAACAGTAAACTTAAACCATAAGCTGCAGGACCTAGAAAAAGCTGCATCCAAACGCCCCACCTTACCCACTTACATGGTAGGAGACTCAGTCTACTTCTTCAGCAATAGAGGGTACTGTTATGAATCCAAACTGGCCTCCCTTTGGCAGGGCCCAGTTCAAGTTATCCAGAAGACTGGCCCCAACTCCTACACCCTTAAGGAGCCCCATTCTGGGCAATTGATCACTAGAGTACACTATCAGTATATGCATGCTGCTCCTAGTGACCAAGAGTAAGCCCCAACAAGGACAAAACCCAAAAAAACAAAAGCCCAATTAAAATATTCCATGGGTTGTTGTCCTGTTTGTGATAGTTAGAAGATATAAGTTTTAAGGAACAAGGAATAAGGAACAAGAAACTATTGAGGACTGACAAGACTCTGCCAATAGTTCCCCAACTGTTTCATCACTTTAACTGCAGCCAGGAAACACAACTGATTGCTGTTCTTTGGGGTTTCTTTTTATATCAGCCTGTCATGCCTGCAACCAAGGATGCCACACAATTTAACCTGTTTGTATGATCCAGTGGGGGGAAATGTCGCATTATTGAATGTATTATCCAAAACATAGTCTGTTTATGTTAAGGGCAATAGAACAATTGCCTAACTACCCACTTGTTTTGCCGCATTTGCTATTCTATGCCTGTAAACTCATTTAATTGCGCTTAAAAAGAGCTATTTAAATCAAAGGTTATTTGCACATAGAGCTTGGTCTTTACTTCCACAGCTAATAATAGAATTAAAGCATTTAAGAGCCACTTTACTTCCATTTGGCAAGGCGCGTGAAACTGGTTGTTTTCTTGCCCAGGCACTTACCAATGCCATTTCTCCACTGCCTCTATATGGCAAGTCCTTCTTTTGGTGCCTCTTTCCTTTGGCAATAATTCCCCTACCCCCACTATATAACCTTCTAAAATATCAAATAAAGAACCAGTTTTGTCTTAATATCTTCTTATATTCTTCTGTCCTTACCCATGCTGTCACTAACCACAGCAGGAATCAGCACCCAGGCTGCATATTTTACAATAGGGATACTCAGTGAAGTGCACAGGACCAAACAGAGCATCAGGGGCGGTAATAATCAGGCACTTCTAGGTCTCTAGCTGGGGCTTGATTTTTACTCCTGAGGTAGAGTTCTGGTGCTTTGGTGATTGCAGATGGAAAAGTATCAAAATTATGTATGGGATTAGATTGGTGAACCAAAGGTTAATAACAGCTTTATTGGTAAGAATGACAATATAAAATCTTTCAGGTGCTTCTGGATTATATATTCATTCACATGCAGGTGTCTCTGGGCATTTTTCTGGTGCTATCTTAGTGGCAAAGTTTGGAAAATCAAATTCTGCTGATTGTTTGATTGCTTCATCATTATTTTTGGGGTCTTCAGGAACAGCTGCTTGGCTTGTTGGCTGCTCATCTTTGCCTGATGGGTCATTTGTTCTGATAGGTTTGGCTGCAGGATCATGGGTTTTTTGCAATTTGATAACCATTCTGGGACTGGCTTGACAGGCATTTTTGAGATGAAAGAACTTGATTAAAAAGGGGTTCCCAATTGGGAACCCCAAATTACTAAATGAAGGGTGGTCTTGAACCAGGAGCACTGGGCAGCTAAAATTAGCCTGCCCAGGCCCAGCCAAACCTACGAGGCTTGGGCATAGCTTTTGGGGCCCAGAATGGGCCCCACAGCTGTTGCCAGGGCCAGAATGATTCATGCATCTGGATTTTTGCTTTTTGAAGTGAATCCAGGTGCAGGCAAATCCCCACCACCTGCTTGCCCTGCCTGGTGGCATGGTGCGGGTTTAATTCCTGCCTGGGCTTTGAAACTGTTTCTTCTGCAACAGTGCTAATAGTGAGTATGAAATAAATTTGGTGAACCAAAGGTTCATAACACTTTAGTGCAAGAATGGCAATGAGCAACTTCCTGGTAACTCCAGGGTCTAAGTAGGCCCATCTTCTATGGAAAATCTTTTGCAACTTCCTTTAAGTCAGGTGATGGAGTTTACTTGGGCTTGGGAATCCTCAGTGGCATTAACTGACAGTGATGTGTTACTGGCTGAAGTTGGAATAAGGATTTTGGTTTCTATCTTAGTCTTAGGAGATTTGTCATTATCCCACACCCGCCGGGCCACATAGTCAGGCGTGGCCTTTGGCTATATTTTGTATCATCTTATTGGCGGGGTGTTGGTAGTCCACAGAAAAACTGTCTAATTAAAGGCATCTAATTACTAGGTTGGGCTGGTCCATGTAAAGGCAAGGTCCGCAAGTGGTTGGTGTTTCATTAGTCAGGGTCAGTGATTTCTCTGAGGTCAGGTCAGTTCCTGGTTTGGGTCTAAAGACCCACGGGCTGGAGGTTCCTAGGAATTTGGGGGTTGATTCAAGTGATGTACTGCCTTTTCCTTGTTGGTTGAGTCAATATTAGGATCAGGGTTCAAGTCACATGGGCAGGTTTGCTGTCCTCTTAATGGTTAGTAGGCAGGTGTCACTTGTGACAGTGGGCTTGGCAAAAGTGAAAGTAGTATCCTTGGGCTGCACAGCCAAAAACCCCCACATACACTATAGATTGGACAGCCTCTAAGCCAAGCAGGGCTAGATCTGGGTTCTTGGGTCTGATCAAGCTGCCAGGATCCTTGGGTGGCCCTCCTGCGGATATGAGCCTTGTTTCCTGAATCTCCGGGACAATCTTCTGTATCTCCTTCTTAATGACCTTCAGAGTGCAAAATTTTTCCTGCCTGGTCCCAATCATGAGGCAGTAAATGAGATGCACCACTTTCCCCTCTACTTTTGCATGAGTGGCCAAGAGCTGGTCAAAGATCTTGGGGCAGCTGGAAAAGGATGCATTGGATATCCACACACCCTAACCCTTAAGAGGTGTTGGATAACTCTTGGCTGCATATATTATCATCCTCTTCTCAACCTCATTAGAGTCTTCATGCAGAAGAGATAGGGGCTCATCATTGGCATAATTTACTTGATCATCAATAAAAAAGTATTTTGCTATATCTGGATTGTTGGATGAGATTGAATCATCTCTTCTTTTGTTAGTTACAAGCCTGATGATTTAATGATAGGCATGGACCATTGATTGTAATGGATCATTTAGATTTGATTAATCATGGGTGGCTATATCTGAGGGGGACATATTTGATTTCAGTGGGATGCTATTTATAAGGTACCACTCTGTTAGTCACCTTAATAGATCTTTAGAAGGATGATGTACATGGCCTTCAAAGGGAGTTTTAAGGGATTTAGAACTATTGATGACAACTTTCAGGGATCCAACCTGTGGGGGGTTCTTGGGAACTTGCAGGCAGACAGCCTGCAGGCATAGCAGGAAGGGCCCACCACAAGATTGGTGCTAACTTTACAATATAAGATAACAGTTTTCCCAGGAGGGCCCAAGGTTCAATTGCTGGTACCATCAAATCTATCAACCCAGTAAGAGTGATATACATTACTCCAAATATCTGGGTGGACGTGGATTCATTGGCTGCAACAGATTTTTGCAGGCAGTTGGGCTGCAGGGTGAGAGGTGGGGTCATTGGCACCAAATATGCGGGCAGGTAGTTGTACTTGTTGCGGAATAGCAGAGGAGGGGTGGTGACTTTGATGCCCTCTCTGTAAACGGTAGCTGTATCTCTAGTTCTAGCCTCTGGGTTGTAGATTAGGATTTCCTCTAGGGTGAACTCCAAATATGGCAGGTTGGGTAGGTATTCAGTGAAATGTACCAGGCCAAAGGGAGCTCCCGGTGAACAATAGAGTTTGGGCGGCTGGTCTGCGGTTTCTCAGGTTGGGTAAGCGGAAGGTACAGAGCCACAGGAGGTGGACTGCAAATGAAATAGAACTAAATCAAATATGGAGTAACCTGGTTGAACCAAAATTTCATGTCACTTTATTGCAAGAATGGCAATGGGCAACTTTCTGGCGGTCCAGGGCATATGTATGCCCATCTGCCATGGGTAAGCTTCTACAAATTTCTTTGGCCTGGGTGCTACTGTCTACCAGGGTTTCCCGGTCCTTAGTGGCATCCTTTGCGGGAGTTAATTCATTGGCTGATTTGAACTGAGAATACTCAAATTTCCTTGTCAGGTTGTGGGGTTGGTCATCTCTAGGTGGCCTGTGTTCTATAGGAAGTTTCTTTGTTTCCCCTTTTGTGGTGGCCTGAGTTATTTTAGGATCTATGGCTTGGCCGGCCCACTGATTGGTTGGGTTAACAGGAACCTTTAGTGTGGGGAGTATCAATGTAGGTGGTTTTGGTTCATCAAGCTTTAGGGGATTCCCTGAAGTCAAATCCTGCTCTGATTTGAGCCCAAAAATCTGCAGGCAGCTGGTCCTGCGGGCTGCCAGCCCGCAGGGTATCAGGGTTCAAATCCTGTAGTGGAGGAGTTCCTATGAGTATGGTCAACAGGAGTTTGTCACTTGCAACAACAACCACTGAAGGACATCATTTATGCTCACACTTGAACTGTTTAAGGGCACCATATATGAATATGTTGTTGCTATATAAGTAATAGCCTTTATACACAACAGCTGGTCTTTCCTGGGCAGTCAAAATGAATAAGAATGGGGGAAGCTCATCTGGGATGCTGAGATTTCCATCCTTGTCACAGAAGTTCTTGATTCTCTCCAGATAAAAGACAGGGACATCTTTCTTAGCCTGGCTTTTGGTTGAATTTCCCTTTATCAGATTTGCTGTTGGTGATGATATTTGGGTAGCCTTGTAGGGGCTTGTTTCCTTATTTTGGTCATTGTTTCTATTTGAAATCTCCTTTTCATTATCCTTTTGTTGAGTATATAAATTAGTTTAAAAGCTATAGCAACAAGCAAAAATAATTCAGATTTAAATAAAATGAACTCAGATTAAACAAAAATTTTAAAAAATTATATTAATTTACAATAGATTTGGGTTAATTTAAATTTTGTTTACATCTGAGTTCAGTTTAAATCTGAATTATTTTTGCTTGCTGCTATAGATTTTAAAACTACTGTACTTCTTGGAAGTATATTATACAAAATAAAGAGGGGAATTAAGAAGAGAATGATACTTTATTGATATGAATATTGAGGGTTATAAGTATCATGAAAAACCAAATGCTGTTCATGTACGTCATGGAACTCATGGGACTTGTCTATGTAATGTTCTGCTTAGGACTCAAAGGGTTGATCCCTGTATTAGGTGGGCAATTGATAAGAGTGTCACTGGTTTAATGATTAGTCAGGGAATCACTAGAGAAATTACTTCCCTGAGAGAGTAATTGAAGATGTTGCAACACTTTGATGCTTCATCTTGAGTATCTTGGTTGGATCTCTTTGCACTATCTTCACCTTTATTCATGTCTTCCTTTGATGTGTGGTTTTTATGGGAGTATCATCCCCTGAACTATCATAGAATTACTGTTCTGAGGATCTTCTGATGGTTTTGTTTGATTGCCCACTTTAGAAGATTTAGTGGATTCTTTATTTTGGTTACTAGCTTTCTTAGCCTTTTTGGCTGGCTTGAACTGATTTTTGTGTGGTATAGGGTAATAAAGACTATTGTTTTGTATTGAGATCTTTTTAAAGGTTTGATTTATAAGTATGTATTTTTGTTTGTTTGTTCTTTTTTATTTGTTTTGCTTTTATTTTTCTTGTTTTAATTGCTGTAGATTTACTAGTAAAAGTATTCATATTCCTTGTTAGCTTCAAAAGAGAGTTTTTTGACAATGGTTTCAATTGATGTGTTTGGGAGTATATGGTAAGTTATTTAAATAAATATAAGAGGGGGTTTAGGGGGCTTTCATTGTATAACTCTGGGGGTTCAATATTGATTTTTTTCAGGTTTTGATTGATCAAGCTTTATGGAGCTGATTTGGTTCTGAAAATGGATTGCCAACTTCTATCTTGGTCCAAATATTGCTGCTGACAGAAAATTGGTCTTATATTTCACTAGTCTAAAGACCCTTAGTTAGCCAAGAGTCTTGAGGCTTGGGGTAGCTAGCCTGTAAGGTTTTCTGGGAGAACAGCTCTGGAAAAGCCAAAAACATTTGGTCTGTACCAAAGACATAATGTCTGGACCCTACTGTTCAAGCTTTATTGGATGGGGGTAGATTGCTAATATTGATACACTACTACATACAATATAATGAGATGGGCTCTAATTTATTATATTTTGATGTAAAAAAGCTTCTTCTTATCATATTGACTTGAAGTTCAATATTAAAGTTAAAAATCAAAAGTAATTATAGATCTGTATTTTTATTAATGTGGATTAGAGAGAGGAGCTCAAGCTTACTAGGGATGCCAGGAAATCTGTCCTTCTTTAATCAGTATTTGTCAGGGATTTCTCCCATGACTAAAACAATCTGTATTCAACTATCAATCTTTTTAATCCACAAATTGGGCTGTTAAAAGCCAACAAAGAATCTAAATTGGTACCAAGTAACTTCACAAAGGATCCATACAGGATTCAAACTCTGGATCCCCTTGAAACCATTATTGTTGATGTTAGTAAAGAATTGAAATATATATTGACTATTTATATTCAATCCATTCAATAAGTATTTACTTTTGCTCTTTAACCTAAGTTAAGCAAGTTTAGTATATCTGATGAAGATGTCACCAACTGCTTGGGTTTTGATTGGCTGCTCTGCCAGCAGTTTTTGCTCTCATCTCCACTAAACACGCCAGCAGTCCTTAATGTTCTACTCAGCCAAAAACTAGGTAAAATACACTTCTTTCTGCTCTCGCAGATCCAGGAATGGGTCTGTTTCCTCTATTGTGTCTGTTTCTTCTTCTCTTTGACGTCCTTAACCAACCAGGTTAAGAGATCACTTATGAAGAACCTGTCAAAGGTTTCTTCTTAACAGAAACTTGGGGGTTCACCCCTCTGGTTTCAAATTCATTTTTACTTTGTTTTTTATGTCACAAGCAATATTTAAGCAAGCTTGATTCTCTTTTTACCATTGTTCCAGAAATAAAGATCATCTTTCTATTTCAGCTTGCTCACACCCATTTTCAAATTCCTTTTTGAAGCCATGAAGGGGAACTATTCCCTGTTCTGGTTTCTAGTTCTTTTCCTGTCTGTGGTACTTGCTCTGGAAGATCTGACCTGAACTACAGACTGGCGTAACTCCTCACCTGATAACTCCCACCAGGAGGAGTCCTTGGCTAAGGGATGGTTTAAGTATCCCTCAGGACACTGGGGAAGAAAGTTCCATTATAGCCGCTACACAACACCATCTCCACCAGCCAAAACTTCCTTGGTTAGACCCAATGCATCTTTCTACTTGTTAACGTACTTGGTAGGGTATTACCTATTGGGAAGGTTCAGATCTATGATGGGAAAATTTGCATACCTAGAACACTTTGGAAACCTTGCTACAGTTACGGTTCCTATTGGTTTGGTTATTGCAGGGCTTAACTTAGGGGCCTTGGCTCACAAGATTGGGAACTTAGACTGCTTTAAGCGGGTCCTGGAAAGGATTAGATCCCATCCTGGTTTTTAGTCTTCATCCATTTCCATATGAAATAAGGCAGGAAATCAGGATTTAGCCTGCTGACAGAAGATGTCTTGTGGAGCTTAAAGATAGGGGTTTATATTAAGTTAAGCATTGTTGGGACAAGGCCAACCAAAAGGGAAGTAGACCCAAAGAAAAGATAGAAAATGAGTTCTGTCAACCAGTTCCTAACACTTCTGTTGCAGCTGAACCAATAATAGTTCAAATTTTAGATCAGGAAAGACAACAGCCCAATAAAAACAAGGATATGAATAAGATAATGTTTATTTAGAGAATGTTATGGCAATATACTATCTTGAGCATCCATAAGTCCACCAGGGAGTGACAGGTTCCACATAAGGTTTTGGTTAGGAATATCTTAAGTGAGGGATCAGCAGGTTGAATTGACATTGCTCTTAATATGAAGATGATGCCTGTAGTTTGACACTTCCCAGAGGATCCTCTATACCAGAGTTACGTTACAAAGCGGCTCTTTGAGCGCTTCCTGTGTATTGTGAGATACGTTAGCGGGCGGGGGAGTAACCTTGGTTGCCACATCATGCCAACTGATTTCCCATCATTCTGAAGGGAAATCAGTTAGCAAGACAAAAATTGACAGAATATCTGACTGCCCCAGCACCTCCCAGCTCTCCCAGAGTGGCCATCAAGCTACCTCACTATAGGATAAAGGGGTATGACCTCAATCAACCTGGAGATGCAATGATATAGCATAGTCTCATTCAACGGATAACCCAAACTTTAAACTGAAGATGTATAGATTTATCCCCCAAGTCTTGTTGATCCCTGCTTGGACCAGAGCCCTAAATACTACCCTTCAGTGGAGATGAGATTTATGGAATAGTCCAATAGTTGCTTGTCTTCTCAATAAAGGTAGAGGTGCTATGGATCTATTTGTTGTCTTTCCTTAGTCAGTTAGCTTTCCCAAATCTCCCAATTGCTGGAATATAGACAGTGCAGCTGCAATGATCCCTGAAAAAGCTTGAGCAGCTGGGTTTTTTTTGGGTAGAGTATGTGATTATGGTATGGATGGTGTTATGGATTGAAGAATGGTATGTATAGTAAATCCCAACTGGGGGGGGGTCGTGGGATGGCATTTGGAGTTCTTGGATATGGTGATGGCTAGGGCACAGACATGGCTTAAAAGTATAAGGTAAAGATTATATGGGCTGGACAGGAGGGAGTTGGTGGCAATTTTGGTCACCTTAACCTGGACTTATGAGCTAGTGAAGCATCATTGACTCAGGCAGCTCTGTTTTGATTCAAGTATCTTTGATGTAGAAACATCTGTAGATAATTTTATATTTAAGGGATATTGTCAAGTATATGCTTATGAGAAGTATACAATACAAATAAGGGAGAAGTTAAAGATAATAACACTTTATTGATATATATAAGTGTGGTTTTAGTGAAGGAATGGACCACATGGCATCCATGTAGATCATGGGAGTCAGGGGTTCTGGGAAATCTGGAATCCCTTGGAACTTGAATGTTTGACCCTAGTGTGTTATATGTCACCTTTAACTGTTGATTGAGTTATTTCTAAGAGGAAGTAATGAAATATGTTTCAATACTTTAAATATGTTTATTTTCTTTTAAGTTTGATGATATAAAGTTGTTATAAGTAATGTATTCCTATGGAGCAATTAAATAGTTGGAAATGCCATTATCTGAAATATTTATATCTATACTTAAGCCAGTACCATTTGATAGTGTATATTAAGATATTGGGATAATATATTGGTATGCATTTGAGGTGTAAGCTGTTGTTGGAGAGCATAGATGGGTGCATTTTCCATATTTTTATGAATTTACTGTGCATATTTAAGGTTCAAATAAAAGAAGCATCTTTAAAGGGATGAAGTGTCAATTTGGTGCCTGTCTAGGAAGAAAATCACCGGGTTATGAGGATTCTTGGCCAGTGAGATGCCAGGTGGTAAGCCATGCCTTGGAGGCAAGTTGGTGGGAGGGGGCAGTGGTGCCAAAAGTCAAGGGGGAGAAGTAAAGGAATGTCATGACAAGAGAGAAGAAGGTTGTTAAGAAGGCATGGTCCAGTGATTTTTTTGATAGGTTGAGCAGTTTAAGCAGGTGTTCCAGGGTGAAGGGAGTGACGATGCACAGGAAATAAAGGGCGGGCAAGTAGTGGTGGAGGTAGAGAACTCTGTCAATGAAAAAGAATGGCAGGTAGTGCATGAACCATCCCCCAATGAAAACTTTCCCGACAAGGGTGAATTGGCGCCACTCCACTACAAAAGTTAGGGATGTGATGGATTGGCGTTACCTTGTTGCCATTCTCGGATGTTACATTGCATGCGAAGCCGATAGCAGAGGAACAAGACGCTGTATGCCAGCAGACCAAATGTTGTTCCCCACCAGACAAGGGGGTTTCCAAGAATGAAGTACTTGACGGAGGAGTCGGTCCAGGCGGTGGCACGGATCCCGCGGCGCATGAGGGGCCATTCCCATGGCTGGGAGGAGAGGTGGTCATACTTGTCATTGTCGGGAAGAAGGATGCGGTTGATGTTCCACATGGCGAGGTTCACTACAAGAAAGTCTCTGAAGAAATGACGTGGAAATGTGCGCTGAGGCGGCGGGAATTCTTGGGGTGAGTTGAGGAATTCAATGTTCCATAGAGTGTCAGCAGTGCGGCTGGTGGGGTCTTTGGTGCAGTATACTTCGTTTTGGAGGAACCCCCATGCAGGGTATTTGTTGTAGCCGCTTGCCAGAAGGCAGCCCGTGATGGGATCTCTTAACTGAAAGCGAGACACTAGCGTCTGGACAACGGACGAGTTTCTGGGGATGTCTTCGAGGATTTCGATGCGCCAGTCATCGTAGATAGATTCTCCATCCTCACAGCTAACTGGGAATGCACTTGGGCCTGAAATGTATGCGTCTCGAGAGACATCCAAGCGAAGCCGTCTTCCAGTGGCGGCATGCGAAAGCCGGATGATATCGCCGTCGTGCACTTTGATGGCGGAAGGCGTGGACTGCAGGCCTTGCGGAAACTCCCTGGCCAAAAATGAATTGGCATTCTGAAAAGTGGGAAGCCATACAATCCAATCGTTGTCAGGGTGGATGTGGTCGTAAGTAGAAACCTGCCTTCCTTGAGTCTGGGGGTAGGTATTATTTGATGAGTGGAGCAGGGCACCGAAAAGGGAGGCTGATCTCAAAGTAACCTTGGACATGAACATCAACTCAGAGTGGCACAGCGAAAGAGGACTGTCTTTAAGTCTTGCCTGGAACAGGGACGGCATCACCCCATCCCCTGTTCCTGGTTTATGGAGGATAGCAAAGTGCAGCCAGAAAGTGGCGAGATAAATCGTCACTGGGACCAGAATCAGGCAGAAAATACGAGCCACCAAATGCTTAAAGAAATCTACCTCACTTAGCCTAGCCCATAGATCTTCAAGCGTATACTGAACATTAGAGCAACTGCACTAGACTTACCAGCCCCACCAATCCAATAACGAAAAGCCCAATCCATTTCACGCTAACAAAGTCAACTTGGATCTCAACCAGCTTACCTCACTACAAGTCCCAGCGAGATTCCCAGACCAAGCAAAGTCATATACCATTTCTGAGTAAATGGCCTCGCTCGTGAACCATGGAATGCCACTAAGAAATAGACCGAACATGCATTGAAAAACAACAGAATGGCATCAAGGATAATGAAGCGACTCAGAAGAGTGATGGCATTATCTACGAAACATAAGCCTAGGGAGTTTGGCGTCACTACCAAACAGGATCAATGAGGCTGAAGCCAGACTGACGCGGCGGGAAAGCCCGAGCTGGTCACAGGTAAAGTAAGCCAACGGCACCAATCCAATCCCAAACAGGGCATGGAAGAGACGCATACACGTATAGTTAACATTGGGAGGAAACTCGGAATGCTTGAAATCAAACGATCCGTCGTACCCGGCCAGCAGGCCTCCCAGCGCCACCAGCAGCTTCCCCAGGGGCGGATGGACGTCGTGGTAAAAAGTTCGCAAGTGGTAATGCGAGCCAAACTACACCGTCAATAAGCCAAATCCACTTTACAATTACCAATCCAAAATGAATCTAAACCAATCAAAACTAGTTAAAGTATGCGTTACCTCATCCCAAACAGGGACATTCACCAGCCCAATTCGAAACACGCGTGTGAAAATGGTTGCAACCATCAGCAGTCCCAAATAAAAATGATTCTCCAGCAACTCATAACCCCACCACTACAATGTGGGTTAGCCCACACTTATGCACAATCATTAAATTAAACACATTAGTTATACCTACATTAAAAATAATTAACCCCAAAGCATATCAATCAACACAGAACCTTATTTAAAAAACATCATTTTAAAGTGAGTTTAAATAGCAAGAGTAAAGAAATTGATCGACTAGTGTACCTTTGCGTCAGCAACTCCAATAAGCTGGGTTCTATCGCTTGTCTCTAACAGGAAGTAACTATTTATCTCTAAATCTGAATCATTGGTAGTATTTGAATCAGACAAGCAATGGAAGGTATCGGTCAGGTCTTTGCCAGCGATATTCAAACTGCGCGCAGAGTACCCGTGTCGACGACGTGAAGTAAGCATATCCATCTAATCCTACTGATCCTCGATATATACCTGTTGGTGGGTATGTATCGTCTAGGGGGCATGTAAGTTAAATTTTAATTGCGACATAAAGTGCCAAGAAAGATTCCTCACTTGGCTCAGGGGTTGTGTTATATACACCACCCAGAAGGATTTCTCCGGCCGAACCAATTGGCCACCCCGTCTCGAATCCATCCCTACAACTGGAATCAATAGAGTTAAGCTTGCTGAGCTTTCCAACCAACCAGACCCCGATCCCTTTGAAATCCACCGATCCCCTCCTTAGAACCCAAGCTTATTATAAAACCATAATCTAAAAAATCTATGGCATACAATCCACTCAGCCATATCGCCCTCAGTCTAAACAAATAACCCGATCCAGGATCACTTTACCACCAAATTAATCCCTCAAACCATAACTGCTATCCAGCCAATCCTCCACCTTAAAACGGCATCAAAACACCTGAACCCAACCAAGTTTCCCTCAAAGGTTCCCCGTTTACTTACCCACACACCATTTTATATTAAAACCCCACTCTTCTCAACCTATACAGCTGCCCACCGCTCAAGATCCCCTACCCTATACCGAAATTATCAACCCAATCTACTCCACCAACAACTCCATCCAACCCTTCTCAGAACCACCACTCTAAACAAACCATACCAACCCAATTCAGCTACCTCCAGGAAGCTATCCATCCACAAAACCACATTCTATACTTGGATGATCTAGGCAAAGCCACCCACCCAGGAGAAGACATAAAAGGGGGTTTGGAACCATACTATCTTCATCTAGAACAAATAGTTACACCATACCGCTAAGCCAGCAGGGCAAACACGATGGTGCATACATGTCATGAATTTGAGTTCACTGGGAATTTTCATTGGTCCAGTTTATGCCGATTTAAAAACCAGTGGATGCAAACGTGGATCCCTTTGCTTTCGACCTGCAGTACCCCTCATGACCGAACTTGGGTCGGCATCGATACCTGACACTTCTGGATCCTTGCCCAACATTCGCTACCTGGAACGCCTTCGCCAAGGCAACTAGGGTTGAACTTCCGAGCATGGTTTTATTGGTGCTTCCCCAATAGAACTAAGTTCACCTCGGCTCATTGATCTTTACATTATATCTCCAGCCCTCATCTTCCATTTGTTAGGCCAATCATTTTTACTCATGTTCAGATCAAGCAGGCTTAAATCCAGAACCTAAAGTCTTATGTATCTAAGACCTTTTCCCAAGTTCTCTGTCATGCCAAGTACCAAGGCAAAGCTCAACAAGATGATGCTCACTACAGGGATAACCCACCCCTCTTTCACACCTCACAGTGCCGCCTTCATCAGTTCTTCCCGCCCCCTTCTGCTGGCAGTACCCTCCAACTATCTCTAGCCCTCTATTCAAATAAGACATCTATGGCTCTCTATCACTCTAACAGCTGTGGTTATTTTACCCCAGCTTCAGCTGACTCCCCTCTCAGTTGGGGGACCTACCCTTGAACAAGTACATGGTACTGGGCTCACATGAGTTAGTCTCCCCTCCAACCCCACTACCACAGATCTTTAGCCCAGTTGGGATTGCTGACCAAGGCATCACAGCAGCTATGGCAGACCCCACAGATTAGGCTACAACAACCAATCCATAAAGAACTCTTTAAAAATTATCTAGCCAAGGTCAACCCTGGATGGTTGACCATGGTGGTGGAACTTTCACACCACAAGGGCTGGGGAGCCAGCTAGCAACCGGTTTGGGGGCCAACTAGCCAAACTGGTTTAACGTCTGGGGCTGCACCTGGTTCAACCCTTTGAACCATTGGGCTCCCTGATTGATCCACATTGCTGCCCAGCCAACCCAGATATGTATTGGGAGTAGTAAGCTGGGATCCTGATCTTGTCTGCACCCCTGCCAGAAGGAGCCATCTGTTCTGGGTGAATGTCAGTGAACTGTAGTTGCTGGGGCTGGCTAGGCGTCAACCCTGGGATACAGACATCCATGAAAAAGTTTGTGCCAGGATGCCCTAGAGGAGGTTGACGGCATCCTGGAGACATCCTCAACTGGGATCAGGACCAGTGACAGAAGTAAAGGCATACTTTATCTAGGCCAGCACTTCTGGGTGATCAGGAGCCAGCCTTTGACAGCAACTTTATCTGTCTGTCCTTCCCACTCTCCCATCACAAGCGCTTGCTGTACCCTCATGCATGATAGTCCAAGGATTATGTGTCCTGTGCCCAGAAAAGCTTCAAAGATACCGGCTGTTCTAATATCTGAAGCGCGGCAGGCCCAACTTTAACATCCCCAAGTACGCCCTGGTCATGGTTGGCAGTGGCTACCCAGCTCCACATTGCCTCCATAGATGCCATGAGGACCCTTCTCCACCCCTTTGCTCAGACAACCTGGGTAGATCAGCGGTTGGCTCTGAGGTCTCATCCATACCGCTTGCAGAGTTGATGCCTGCTTACTGCAGAAGTTAGAGCTGATCTGCAGCCTGCCAGCAATGGCCTGCACCCTGTGTGATCTGCTACTATCTTGCAGTATGTCTCTCTGATGCTCCAGAAACAGCTTCACACTTCTGTGGCGCTATATCTAGCTCGCATCTCACCCACATGTGGGGTTGCCAGAAACCCAACAGTGTTGGCTGTAGTGCTTGGCGTGAATCTGTTGTTGCAACATCTATGCTTGCTCTCTTGCAGGGGAGTGATCCCTGGGACAATTCCCCAATTAATCAAGGTAATGGTGGTGCTCTTATCAGCTGCCCATCTTATAAGGGATTCGACCTGTTGAGGCCTAAATGAGGGTTACCTGGACAAGCCCCATGGCTATCATGATGCCCATGGACAGCATGTGGCTCCCTGTGATACCCTATAATACTCTAAACTCATATCTAATAAAGTATCATCTTCTTATTAATTTCCCCCTTTATCTTGTTTACTATCCTTCTCAGAAGTATATACTTGACATTACCAATTACAGAGCTCTTAACAAGGTCACAATTAAGAACAGGTATCTCCTGCCTCTTATTGACTACCTCTTTGATGCCTTGGGGGGTCAGATGCTTCACAGAGATCAACTTAACTGCAGGATACCACCAAATCCAAGTTAAGGGTGAAGACGTCCCAAAGACAGTGTTCATGACTGAATAGGGGGTATTTGAACTTTTGTCCCTAACTTTGGTATAGAAACGCCCCCAGTACCTTTGTAACATTCATGGATGATGCGTTCAAGAAACACATGGGAAGGGTGCCATAGTCTGCCTAGATGATACAATTGTTTATAGCCCCCACAAGTAGTGACACTGGAAGGACACTTGTGTGGTACTCATCACTGTAAAGGACAATCAACCAGTATTCAGACTGTCCAAGCGCAATTTCTTCTCCACAGAACTACCTTTCCCAGGCCCCGTCATTACCAAGAACAATATCAGAACAGGCCCTGAAAAGTTAAGATCAATAGCTGGCATGCTAATGCCGTGAAATAAGAGTGAGCTTTGTACGTTCCTAGGCATGGTAGCCTATGTTGAGAGATTCATCCCTGACTGGGGCAGCTTGACTCCCCTTTATCCACACTCACAGGCAAGATGACAAAATTTGTATGGACACAGTTGAGAGATCAATACTTTTGACAATTAAAAGAATGTATGGTCACTGCCCCTATTTTGCAATATCCAAATTGTGAAGGAGTGTATAAATTAGAAACTGACGCCTCCAACTATGCAATAGGAGAAGTACTCTAAATTTAAACTGCAGAAAAGGACCTCCTTCCTGTATCCTATGAATCAAGAAAGCTGTCTGATGGTAGACAAAGATATCTAATACATGACAAGGAACTGGTAGCTATTGTCCACTGTTTAATTAAGTGGGGATGCTATCTTGAAGGTGCACAGATATTCAAAGTGCTAATTGACTACAATTCATTAGTGTTTTTCAAGACTTAACACCATCTATCTAGACAAAAAGATGAATAGATGAGCCTCATACAAAGATACCTCATGATAATTGAATACAAGTCAGGAAAAGAAATGCTTACCGCAGACACCCTATCAAGGCTATACCATAAACATCTCTTATGCACTGATGGAGACCTCAATTAGCCCATGTTAATCATGGGGAATCTCCAAGAGGGGCTCCCACCTGGTACATCAATGAAAATCCAAGAGAAAGTCCTCAAGAATATATATAACACTACACCAGATATTACCAAGTGAAGATAAAGTGCCATACATCCTGTCAACACAAAAGACTTACAAAATCTTATGCTACCACAGAAACTTTAGACACACCCTTAGTTATAATCTGCACAAATACCTTAATACCTGATACTAGTGCCTGAAATGTTGGATGCCATCAAAGAAGTGCTCAACCAATTCAAAATATGTAAGAAATATGCTCATTTCAAGGCACCCCCAAGTCTTTGATGCCAGTACTGATCAACCATTTAAGGTGTGGTAATTGGACATTGTGGGTCCATACCAGGATATAGCAACAGCAAAAAATACATTATCACAGCCATCAACTATGAAATATGTTGGCCTGTAGCACAAGCTACAAAATAATAGGAAGAAACAATGTGAGGCAATTTATTGGCAAAGAAATCATATCCAAGTTTGGAAACCCTGAACTCCTAATTACAGACAGAGGGACAGAGCTCAACTTGATAGACACAACTGTTGACCTCATCAAGGACAGAATAAATCAAACAGTTGTCAGTCTCTATCACCTGCAAGCCAATGAGAGATTAAATGGTTCCTCTGTAGAGGCACTCAGTAACCTATCCGCCAACAATACACACATCTGGGCTTATATGCTCCCTATAGTGTTAATGGTATATCAAACATGTATCACCCCAAGACGGGTAAAAGCCTGTGTGAATTTGTCTATGTAACAAGCCTACCATTTCTCAAAACCAAATTAGGACCCTGATTACTTTTACCTAAGAAGATACCAAGTGACAATCTCCCAACTTACAGTAGTTTTCAAACCTGTTGAGATAAAAAAATATTAGTCAGTTTAGAACATGCAGGTTCAGTCACACAACAAATTTCAACTTGCTAGATCTAAATAAAAGATAATTTCACGGAAAATGAGTGCTATTTGGCAAAATTGCCCAGTCACACAATGGCCTATTCAAACTAGGGACAAATGTATAATGTTTCAACAAAAAATGTACTAAGCACTAGAACACATGAGTTTCAGTCACAGAACACATCTACTATGTTTACTATGCTTTTTATGAACGCATGGAACTCAGTCACAAAAGTTAAAAGCTTGATCCAACAACAAGCCTTAATATCAACTAAAACAGACAACAAAAGTATCAAATATCAAAACAAATGAGTGAATCTATAATACTGTTACCAGCTTGTTCTAATTAAGAATACAATATAGAATATAAAAAGGAAATAAATATTATGATTGTCTGTTTTTGGATTAAAATTAATAAAAATATCAAAAATATCAAATATACAAGTAAAAGTACACATTTACAACCAAAAATAATTAATATAGAAAATTTAAAACCTAATTTGAAATAAACGGTAGTGACTACAAGCTTTTGTGCTACTATATATTGAGAGATAAAAATTACAATAGATAAATTAAATAGATAAACTGATTTTAATTTTATTTTGTTTTTATACCCAAACATAAGCTTCACAACAACAGAGTAACAATGCACCTGTTGTTCACTGTGGTTGCAGTTGCTCCTGTGGGTCAAAGAACAGAGTTAGTGCAACACAAGTGTCTACTCAGGAAGGAGACAGGAGAGGAGAAGTTATTGGTGAGGCTGCACTTATACAGCCAGCTCAAGTAGCTCAAGGTACAAGGGCACAGAGCATCAACCCTAGGGTCTTCAGGCTGACCCAAAACTATACCAAGGTCACCACCACCAAAACAATAAATGACATCACCACTGAGAGGATGCCCTTGGTATACAACCTTGCATACTGTCATGATAGTGTTCTGGCTACTATCATGTAGAAGGTGAAGCATGTTCTTGACACCAGCTACAAGCCTTAAATGAGTGATAACAAAGGGGAAGATGACAATAAGCAGCCACAATACTATCAAACAGCAAAATGGCAGAAGGTGCTTAAAAAATTGCTGCATTCTTCAGTCAAGTGCCTATGCCCTGCGTTGTGGCTGATCCAGTGGAGTTGCTTCCCACTGCCAAAAAGCCAAGGTACCACGTCATTCCTGACGCCACCTGAGAAACCTTTAAGAGACTCATAGAGAAGACAAATGACTACAATAAGGCTGTGGCCATCATCTTGACTCAAAAAAATCTGCACACAGGCTCTACACAACCTATCTGAAAACGGGTTCTGTTCTTCCTTTGGAGAAATCCAAGCGCAAACCAATCCTATTGGTTAAGGAACATATGTGAACAATAAAAGAAGTGGATCAATAGAAACTGCCATCTTGAACTGGAAAATATTCAGTCAATGGTTGAGTCCACTTTTGGGATTGAGGCTTTGGTTTCCACTTGCTATTGTGCAGTGAAGAGTTTGAGATTCTCATGGGAAAATCTTGGGGTTTCTATGTATAATCAGAAAAGCCCAGACAACTTTGACTACCATCAGAAATACGCTGAGATGTATATCATGCTGAAGGAGAAAGAGGCAGTCAAGTTCTATTACATTGTAAAGTCATCATTTGCCTCATCCATGAAAACAAATATGGCTATGTCCCCAAAAGCAAAAAGAATGATGAATCTCAGAGTTTGGCTGTCTGGTCTGTTGTTTACTCTATGATAGCCCTTCTTGGTCCCCTTGGCATAGAGATATACCAAATGATTAAGTTTTCCACAATGGTGAGACTTTTCTGAAACTTCTCTGACGGGTTTGGGAGCACCTCTGAGTAACCAGTTCAGGTGTCACCAATGTTATTGTATTGGATAACGTTGGTCTCCACAATGTGGCAGATATTCTTGAGGCATTCCCAATGATTGACACCAGCGCTGCAGTGAGCCTCAGCAATTGGCCACAGCAAATATGCGCCTTCTCTTTCTCCCTGCCTATTTGCCCTTCCTAAATCCCATCAAGGAAGTCTTTGGGTGGCTCAAGCAAGTTGTCAAGCGAGGAACCCCAACTGGAACTGAGGACCTGTTTGATTTGCTGCAGGCTGGGATCCATACCCTCCCAGCTGAGACTGTGGCCAAATTCTATGGCCACGCTGATTTGTTCATCCCCGTGTGCCTAGCCAAACAGCCAATCAATTAAAGGCTTAGTGTGTCCAATTTTTTTATATCCTCTAATTTATTATTCAACATTTATTAATTATCATTTTTTATTTAGATGTTTCTACACCCGCAATCACATTCAGAAGATCCATCAATAGATGTAAGTTATTTATTTATTTTATTGTATATTATTTTATTATGCCATCTAAGGGTATCTAAAACACTTGATACTGGATTACGCAAACGCATTAATATCACATTTGGAAAATAAATATAATAATCAAAAAAAGGTTAATGTAATGTGTCCAAATCAGAAGTAGATTTTATTGAAATATATTATTATGCTTTTATTAAGACCTTCCCTGGGATATATTCTGCAGATCTTGTTTGCTAAAATAATAATTAGGAAAATTTATTATAATAAAAATATTAAAAATTGCAATGGAATTATTTGGAAGAGAGAATTTATTAAGATCACCTATGGTGAGTTTGGCGGTATGTACCCACCCCATGATGGAGGTGGCGCACAACCTCCACCGCCACACTGTGGACAGTGGATACACCCTGGTTAAAATATTCTTGGCTTCTGGTAAAAGGGAGGATGTTGAGGTGGGAATGGAAGAGCAGCTTTTCTGGCGGGGCTGCAAACCCAAATATGCCAGTCAGGAACAAGGCATCCTGGATGACGTGATCCACCGAGTTGTACCCAGGGGGGACCTTCTTCCCATCCAGGGAGAGCCTGGCCTCATTGATCCCCAGAAGGACCCCGTCCAGTTCCTCAACCAACGTGCCCATCCTGAAGTAAAAGAGGAACCCCAGGTAAACAACAAGGTGAAGCCTTTGCCCAGCAAAGGCTTCTGTAAACTTGCACAGTTTGTTGTATACTGTGCTTATTTTTTTCTCATGTTTAGTTTTGCCAAAGGTAAGATCCATAGCTTCTGGGACCCCCGTCTTGTTGGCACTCCAAGCCAGCCCAAAGTCCGCCAGGAGGATCTTGGTCTTCTTCACGGCTGTTGCATCCGCAACAGCCAGTTTTTCTACCGCACGCCTGAAGTTCTCCAGCAAGTAGGACAGGGTGTGCTCCACCAGGAAGCAGAAGCAAGCAGCCACATGAGCCCGGCCCATCTCCGGTACATTCTTAAATGGGAGCGTCACCAGGATGTCCCAAACAAGCTCAATGGAGTTTACACAGTAAACTCCACTGAGTGATACTGGGTCCAGGCGGACCAGTTGGGCATCCTTGTAGGCAGTAACTGCCCACTTGGATACCCCCTCTCCATGTGTCAGCCCAGCCAATGCCTCCCTGGACATAGGAAAGGACCCGTGAATACAGTCTTCAAGCTCCTACAAGACAGGGGGGACAGAAAAAGCTGCTTGGTCACATGAGTGGCGTAGTTGGAGTAGAATGTGGCGGGGACAAAAGGGACCAGGAACCGGTGGAGTTCACCATCAACTTCTTCAAAAAAAAGGTAAGTGTTTGGAAATTTTTATTAATTATTACTTTAGGTTACCTTCTGCAGTCTCCTCCTTGCCCACAGCCTTGGCAGGCTTAACTATTCTTGGTGTAACCAGTTGTGCTGGCTGCTCAGTGTCATCTCTTTGGGTACATTTTGCGGGTCTTAGGTGGGCATACATTTCTGGGTCATCTGTCCAGACAGACGGTGCAAAGAGGGCAAAGGATTTGAATTGAAGGCCTTTCACAACGTGCTTCTGGACATTTAAAAGTTGCTCAATTGTTGTTTTGGGGGTGTCTGGAATCTTGGCCATGAGTGCTTTGGTGGACACCTTTTCAATTTTGTCCCCTTCAAGGACGGCAGACTTAACTCTTGCTTTGACCTTGCGGTCAATGTCTTTTATTTTGGCAATTGCCAAGTCAAGGTATTTTAGCAGCTTCTCCAATTCTCTCATTTTATTTTTTTACTAACCTTTCCATATGTTTTTATAGCTTTTGCCCCAATAAATTCTGTATTATTTTGATACTGTTGCCTCTTTGTTTATTCCTTTTTGTTTTCCCGTTTATCACATTATCTCATCTTTTTACCCATTGTGTATATGTTTTACGCTCATCTCAATATGTGTCGTTTGCTTTGTGTGGCATTGTTTCCTTGATTACCATATTATTTTTAGCGCTTGACATAGCCCCTTGTGAAAACATTAATAACAATTTGGTGATCAGCTAAATTTGAATTAGAAAATTATAGGTTAACTTTTTTTAGATAAAGTTGTTACTGATCCAAATTCAAACCTTAATGATAAACTTTAAGCCAATCAGGAGCTGGGTGATAAAGTGATTGTTGTGACATAAAGGGTCATTCAATAATTCTTTGATGCATGAGCGCTAATTAATATGATTGGCTGGATGTTTTGCCATTGTATGCCACTGCGGCAATGGCATACAATGGCAAAACATCCAGCCAATCATATTAATTAGCGCTCATGCATTGAAGAATTATTGAATGACCCTTTATGTCACAACAATCACTTTATCACCCAGCTCCTGATTGGCTTAAAGTTTATCATTAAGGTTTGAATTTGGATCAGTAACAACTTTATCTAAAAAAAGTTAACCTATAATTTTCTAATTCAAATTTAGCTGATCACCAAATTGTTGTTAATATTTTCACAGGGGGCTATGGTTGGGTGCTAAAAATAACTGTGTTCAGGATCTAGATACACACCTTAGTAAATATATGATTTTATAGAAATAAGCTGAACATAAAGAATAAAACCAACTATTAACAAAGAGAACATGAACAATTAAAATTAAAAAAGATAATATAAATAGAAAATGTTTGGTGACAGGAGTTTATTGGGGCAGGGAAGAGTGATGCCTAGTAGGCAGAATGGCGCGGGAAGGAGGACGTAGAGGCGGTGCTAGCCTGGGGAGTCTGGGATTAGATGGGTTGGGTTTGTGGGCAGGGGGTGTTGGTGGCGGGGGTGGAGGCAGGAGGATTGCGCGTGATGGCCGCTATATACTGCTCATTGTACTCCTCATCAGTCATTGGCTGGATGGGCTGGTAGGTGGCTGTGGCACGGGGTGGGAGGCGCTTATCCTTGCGTGATTGGTTGCCCATGTTCACATGGAAAATCATTTGCGCAAACAAGTCAGCCACCATTTGGTGACCAAAGAGAAAATTGTGATTAAGGACCCCAAGATAGAGGTCGTTGAAAGCCTGAGGGCGGCGCTCCCAAAGTGTATCTCCAATGTTGAAGAAGACAACATCAGCCAGATGGACGTTGTCATGGCTGGCAGGATA
This sequence comes from Entomophthora muscae, assembly GCA_014839935.2. Classification (NCBI taxonomy): domain Eukaryota; kingdom Fungi; phylum Entomophthoromycota; class Entomophthoromycetes; order Entomophthorales; family Entomophthoraceae; genus Entomophthora; species Entomophthora muscae. The sequence goes on from QTSX02006508.1 coordinate 188,373, forward strand.
GACTGAGGCCTGGTGCCTGCGTCCCTGGATGGCCTCAAGGGCAGTGAAGCTTCCCTCCATCTGGTGGCTCAAGAAACCCCGGTATTTGGAATTTGAGCCATCCCAGGAGTCAAGCAATCCACCAAGGATGTGGCTGTATGAGTAGCCATCAATAAAATCAGGGTTTGTCTGATAGTAGACAAAACCCTTGGCTGAAACAGCCAGAAATGCACCAATGAAAGTCCCCTTCTTGGCCTTCTTCCTTCCATTCTTAGTGGTGGCTTTTCCTTGGGTGCCAAAATCATCAAAAGTTATGGATAGCTTATAGTAAGAGAGGAACATGACATCATCTGATAAACTAGTCAGGCATTGGACCAGGGTGGATTCAATGGCAGGATCATACAGGGAATCCTCAGCACCATCCCATGGTTGCCGGCAAAATTGGTAAGAACCCGTACGGAAGCCACCTTTCCATACATCCAGAGCTGCACCATGCGCTCAGAGACCCATATGTTATGGTGTGCAAGCTGCTTCTGGACCTGGGTCAAGGGAAGCTTGGGGTCCCGCTGGAGGAGGTCAAGCATTATTGGGTAGGCCTCAGTTATCTAGGACTCTGTGGCCCTCTTTGGCTTCTTGGCCATCCCAATCAGATTCCCCTTACTCATTAGGTTGTTGAACTCCCGCATTATGGTGGCTTGGGTAAATTGCAACTGGGCGGCAATCTGATCCCAGGACAGACCTTCAGGTTGAGTGCCATAATTTCCTGAAGAATTTGGGCAGTGATGACTTGTTGCTTGGGGCGCTGGGCCGGGGGAGCTGAAGCCTGATTGGCTGAGGGGGGAGCAGGTTGGCTGGCAGCAGGAAGTTGTTCCAAATCAAGGTTCACATCCTGAGTGGTTAGTTGACGGGCAGCTTGTGCAGGGGTGGCTACGGGAGCGGGGGCAGAGCTAGACACTAAGTGACTACTAAACAAGTCAAAGCCATAGGAGTCGGTGGTAAGGTACAGGTCAGCTTCCTTGTTACCCGCCTCAAAGGCTTGGGTGTAAACAGGTGCCTCTATGTTCTGAGCCTCGTCTCCATTGAAGCTGGCTTGACTGCTGCTGGCTTGGCTGCTGGCGCCGTTGAAGATGTTGTTATTAAAAGCCATTATAAAAAACCTAGGATAAAATCACTAAAAGTAGAAATTTTAAAATTTAATGAATTATTTTTATTGTAATCTCAAGTCCATATTTGGAAGGTTCTCAAAACCTTTTCATACAAATCTGGAGCCATGAAAATGGATAAAATGCCTCTGGTCCTAAATTGAATAGCTGTTGATTGGCTGTATTACTGTTATTTTTCTATTTTAGGCTGCTCATACTACACATCTTGTGTGAGTTCATTTTGTTTTGTGCTTGTGTAATCTTGCTTCTAGATTTCTCCAATTTTGTTTCACTTTAGGCCTTCTGTTGGTGCCTCATATGAATCCTGCTTGGATTATAATATACTCTGGAATAGCATCCATCCATTTCAGTTGTTGTGTCAGTTCATTTTGTTTATGGTTTGAACTACACCGCTTGATGTTTGATATAATTTTGTATGATGGGATAGTGAAATTTTGTTTTTGGTTTGAAATTTCATTTATTAACCAAAAATATTTAAATTAATTGAATCCTGAATCTTGCGCAACTTGGATTTTGTTTAAATCTGAAATCATTTTGTTTAAATCTGAAGAATTTTCGCTTGTTGCCATAGCTTTTAAAACTACTGTAACAGGGATTTTTGGCATTAATGGGCAAAATGGGTCAACACAGCAAAGCAGTGCTCACACACAAAGCAAAACTATTCAAAATACTATCTAAAATATATTGATTCATAAACAAAATGGTGTGAGTTGACTTTTGGTGTACATATGTTTACTATGTGAATTGGTGACAAAATACACCCAAGTGCGGTGAGTCAAAACTCAACCCAAAACTGAAACACAATAGCAACTCACTATGTAAAAAAATCACTCAAATGTTGTGTGCAATGGATTATAATCAAGAATGATACCAATGTATCTAAAATAAGACATGAGATCTGAAACATAAATTTTAAAAATATTGTGTTGGGTGCTTAATTTGGCGTGAAATCTGGGAAAATGGGTGGAAATCTTTTGGGTATTTTAAAATGGGCGTTGTAAAACCAAAAACAACTAACTAAGAAATAAAAAATCTATAATTGGGATATTGGGTGGAGAAAACTCTAATTAAATATCCATATTCAGATAAAAGCAAAAATTAAAAATAAGGAGTGACTTAATTGAAATTTATTTAGTATTTTATTAAATTCTCAAAATAGAAGGAACACAACAGCAGAGTACCAATGCACCTGTTGTGCGCCGCGGTTTCAGTTGCCCCTGCAGGTCAAAGAACAGAGTTAGTGCAACCCAAGTGCCTACTCAGGAAGGAGACAGGAGAGGAGAGTTCAATAGTGATTCTGAAATGACACAGCAAGTTCAAGGAGCACAAGCTGCTAGGGTGCAGAGCATCAACCCTGGGGTCCCCAAGCTGACCTGGAAGCCCATCAAGGTCACCACTACCAAAACAGTTAGAAAAAAGGAGGTAGAACTTACTTTGTATGTGTTTGAGGCTGTGTAATGCCAAGAGTTGGTCCCATCAGCCATGCTGGAGAAGGTTAAGCCTGTGCTTGACACTAGCTACAAACCTTATGTCAGTGATAGCAACCAGGAATAGGACAAGGAGCCTGAGTTTTACAGAACTGATGAGGAGCAGTTAGTGTTAAATAAATTTGCTGTGTTCTACACCAAGGTACCCATGCCTTGCAAGCCTGTCACCAATCAGGATCCTGGCTCATCTGAACCCACAAAGCCCACTCAGAAGTGCATTCCTGACATAAAGCGCATCATCCTTCTCAAGCTAATGTGGGAATCTGGTGACTACAAGGCAACTGTGGCTCTTGTTGGGGTGGATCCCAAGTACGCCTCCAAGACATTCAACACCTACATCAATACTGGCCAAGTCCTTGCTGTGGAGAAATCCTTGTGCATTTCTCCCATGCTCACCAAGGAGCACAAATGGTCAATCCGTCAGTGGATAACCCAAGATTTCCATCTTGAACTGACAAATATACAGGCCATGGTTAAATCTACTTTTGGGGTTGAGGCCTCAATTTCTTTTTACTATCATCTGGTGAAGGGAATGCTCTTTTCCTGGAAAAAGCTCAGGGTATCTCCCTATAATAGAAACGGTCCAACCAATTTCAAGACCCAGAAAAAATACACTGAGGCCTACACTGCCCTCAAAAACAAGGGGACGGTCAAATTTTACTATATTGACAAATCAACATTTGCCTCGTCTATGTGCTATGCATTTGGGTATGTCCCAAAAGGCTCCAATGACAGGGTAGCTTGGTGTGCTGCAGTCTGTGCCACAGCCTATTCAACAGTGGCTCTCCTTGGTCCAAAGGGGATTGAACTGTATCAAATGATATTGGGATCTCACAATAGCCGGACCTTTATATCATTCCTCTGATTAGTCCAGGAGCACCTGAGGCGCACAAGCCTGGGCTTCACCAATGTAACAGTACTGGATAATGTTGATCTCCACAAGGTGGCAGATATTCTTAGTGAATTTCTATCAATTGACACCAGCATTGCAGTGGGCCCCCAGCAATGGGCCACAGCAAATTTGCGTCTTCTCTTCCTCCTTGCCTATTCACCCTTCCTAAATCTCATCAAAAAGGTTTTTGGGTGGCTCAAGCAAGTTGTCAAGCAAGGGACCCCAACTGTGATCAAGTACCTCTTTGATTTGCTACAGGTTGGGATCCACACCCTCCCAGCTGAGACCGTGGCCAAATTCTATGACCACACTGATTTGTTCATCCTGTGTGCCTTGCCAAAAAGCCAATCAATTAAAGGCTTAGTGTGTCCAACTTTTTTATATTCTATAATTTACTATTTAGGATTTATTAATTATCATTTTATATTTAGAAGCTTCTAAGCCCATAATCACATTCAGCAGGACCATCAATGAAGGTTTGTAGTGTATTTATTTTATATTGATTTTTTTATTATGGCATCTTAGGCTATCCCAAACACTTGATATTGGATTACGCAGATATATTTAGATCACTCATATCAAATAAATATAGACATATAATTAAAAAAAATTAAATGTATATTGTAAAAATTAGAAGTATATTTTATTAACATATATTATTATGCTTTTATGAAAACCTTCTACAGGATTTATTTTGCAAAACTTTTTTGCTAAAATAAAAACTATTAAAATTATTTATAATAAAATAATCTAAAATTTAAGTATATATATTGGAAAAGAAAGTTTTAAGGGCGCCTGTAATGAGTTCTTTGGTATGTATCCACCCAGTGAAGGAGGTGGCGCACAATCTCCACTGCCACACTGTAGACAGTGAATACACCCTGATTAAAATATCCCGCCTGCTGGTGAAAGGCAGTAGGGTCAGGTGGGAGTGAAGCAGCAGCTTTTCAGGCGGGCCGCAAACCTGTAAACACCTGTCAGGACCAGGGTCTTGGATAACGTGGTCCACCAAGTTGTATCTGGGGGACCTTCTTCTCATCCAGGGAGAGCCTAGCCTCGTTGATCCCAAGAAGGACCCCGTCCAGGTCCTCCACGCTGGTGCCCATTCTGAAGTAGAAGAGATACCTAAGGTAAACAACAAGATGAAGCCTTTGTCCAGCAAAGGCTTCTGTAAACTCACAGAGTTTATTGTACACGGTACTAATCTTCTTGTGCTTGGTCTTGGCAAATGTGAGCTCCATTGCCAGAGAAACCCCCATCTTTTCAGCGCTCCAGGCCAGCCCAAAGTTGGAAAGGAGGATCTTGGTTTTTGTGACGGCTGTTGCGTCTGCAACAGCCAATTTTTCCACCGTGCGCCCAAAGTTCTCCAGCAGGTAAGAGAGTGTGTGCTCCACCGGGAAGCAGAATCAAGCAACTACAAGGGCCTGGCCCATCTCTGGTATGTTCTTGAATGAAAGTGTTGCCAGGACATCTCAAACAAGCTCAATTGAGTTTACACAGTAAACTTCACTGAGGGATACCAGGTCCAGGCGGACCAGTTGGGCATCCTTGTAGGCAGTAACTGCCCACTCAGATGCCCCCTTGGCATGTGTTAGCTCAGCAAATGCCTCCTGTGACATTGGAAAGGACCTGTGAACGCGGTCCTCCAGCTCCTGCAAGACAGGGGGGACAGAAACAGCTGCCTTGCCACATGATTGGCGTAGTTGGTGTAGAACGTGGCAGGGACAAAGGGGACCAGGACCTGGCAGATTTAGCCATCTATGTTTTCTAAAAAAACAGGTAAGAATTTTGAATTTTTATTAATTTTGTTTTTTAGGTTACCTTCATGTGTTTTCTCCTTGCCGGTGGCTTCAGCAGGCTTAGCCATTCTTGGCGCAAGCAATTGTGCTAGAAATTCAGTGCCCTCTTTCCTGGCGCGCTTTGCTGGCTTGAGATGGGCATACATTTCAGGGTCATCCGTTCAGACAGACAGCACAGAAAGATTGTAAGCCTTGAACTGGAGCCCCTTGACCACCGTTTTTTGAATATTAAGTAAGTGCTCAATTGTTACTTCTGGGGTTTCAGTCATTTTTGACATTAGTGCCTTTGCAGACACCTTACCAATTTTGTCCCCAGTGAGGACGGCAAACTTCATCTTTGCTTTGACCTTGCGGTCAATGTCTTTTATTTTGGAAATTGCCAAGTTGAGGTCCTTTAGAAGCTTTTTGAGTTCTGTCATTTGATTTTTTACTAACCTTTCCATATGTTTTTATAGCTTTTGCCCCAATAAATTCTGTATTATTTTGATACTGTTGCCTCTTTGTTTATTCCTTTTTGTTTTCTCCTTTACTACATTATCCCATCTTTTTACCCATTGTGTATATGTTTTACGCTCATCTCAATATGTGTTGTTTGCTTTGTGTTGGCATTTTTTCCTTGATTACCATATTATTTTTGGCGCTTGACACAGCCCCTTGTGAAAATATTAACAACAATTTAGTGATCAACTAAATTTGAATTAAAAAATTATGTGTTAACTGTTTTTAGATAAAGTTGTTACTGATCCAAATTCAAAACCTTAATGATAAACTTTAAGCCAATCAGTAGCCAAGTGATAAAGTGATTGTTGTGACATAAAGGGTCATTCAATAATTCTTTGATGTATGTGCACTAATTAATATGATTGACTGATTGTTTTTCCATTGTATGCCATTGCTGCTGTGGCAAGTTGTTGATGGACTAGTGCTAATCCAGCAGCTGATTGGGCACTAGTCCACCAACAACTTGCCACAGCGGCAACGGCGCACAATGGCAAAATAACCTGCCAATAAGATTAATTAGCACACATGCATTAAAGAATTATTGAATGACCCTTTATGTCACAGCAATCACTTTATCACTTGGCTCCCTATTGGCTTAAAGTTTATTATTAAGGGTTTGAATTTGGATCAGTAACAACTTTATCTAAACAAAATTAACCTATAATTTTCTAATTCAAATTTTGATGATCACCAAATTGTTGTTAATATTTTCACAGGGGGCTGTGTTTGGGTACTAAAAATAACTGTGTTCTGGATCTAGATATACAGAATAGTAAATATATTATTTTATAGAAATAAACTGAAAATAAAGAATAAAACCAACTATAAACAAAGAGAAAATGAATAATCAAAATTCAAAATAAAGATAATGTAAATAGAAAATGTTTGGTGACAGGAGTTTATTGGGGGCAGGAAGAGAGATGCCTAGTAGGCAGAATAGTATGAGAAGGAAGGTGTTGAGACAGTGCTGGCCTGTGAGGTCTGGGATTGGGTGGGTGGGGCTGGAAGGTGGGGGGTAGTGGTGGCGGGGATAGGGGTAGTAGGATTGCGCGTGATGGCCGCCATATAATGCTCATTATATTTCTTGTCTGCCATTGGCTCAATTGGCTGGTAGGTGGCTGTGGCACAGGGTGTAGGTGCTTGTCTTTCTGTGATTGGTTACCCATATTCACATGGAAAACCATCTTTGCAAACAAGTTAGACATTATTTGATATCCAAAGAGATAATCATGGTCAAGGACCCCAAGATAGAGGTCGTTGAAAGCCTGAGGGTGGCACTCCCGGAGTGTATCTCCAATTTTAAAGAACACAAAATCACCCAGATGGATGTCTGCATGGCTGGCTGAGTACACAGAGGGCTGGTGCCCGCGTCACTGGATGGCCTCAAGGGCGGTGGAGCTACCCTCCATCTGGTGGCTCAAGAAAACTTGGTGCTTGGAATTTGAGCCATCCCAGGAGTCAAGTAATCTACTGAGGATGTGGCCGTACTTGTAGCCATCATTAAAATCTGGGTTTGTTCAATAGTAGACAAAACCCTTGGCTGAAACAGCCAGAAACGCACCAATAAATGTCCCTGTCACAATTTTTGCTTTATAGCGCCACAATTATTTGAGATTATAGGGCACAAGGCATTTGCCAGAATACAGTCATATGTGAGGATATGAGTAGCACTGTATCAGAAGAGCCAGGATTGAACGGAACCATGATTATTGCCTAGAAATGGCTTCTGATTGTGCAGAAGCTCTTAAGGATTAGGATAAAGGCCAACCAGATTAATGATATAATAAAGATGGTTCAAAGATGATTTTATTGTAAATGCTTAATTTCTCTTATACCTTCTACCAGGGTAATCTCTGGGCTGGTAGCAATGTCTTCTAGGACATTATAACACACCCCAATTTTAGGTAATTATTAATCTAGGTTTGGCACTTATTGCATGCCAACCAATAAAATAATTTCATCTTCACCCAGCACTGGTGATCCTTGCTGACATGGAATATTTTAGTACTTCAGGATCACTTCCTACTTTTCTGGCATACTGTAAGCTTAATGCTTATTAATGTGATAAATATGGGAATTTGAGATTATGGGGATTTGAACCCAGCGCCTTGGTGCTTGATGTAAAAGTAAAGCGGCGCCTTGGCGCCTGCAATAATTTTCAGTTGACGCGGCGGCACTTGACGTAAAAGTAGTTTGGTGCTTTGGCGCCTAATCCAATTGCTAGGTGGCGCCGCAGCGCTTGTGTATTTTTAAAGTACCACGGCGGCAAATCATGTCTTATTTAATTGCTGCGGCAGCGCTACTCATTGGCTAGTTTAAGGCTCAGGTCAGCAGACTAATTCTGATCCAATATGCATATAGTTTATACTACCAATTTATGTAGTTTGGTAGCTGCAATTCATATCTGCAAGCTCTGCCATAATTAGTATCATTTTATTTTGTACTACTAATTTATGGATTTGTTTGTAACAGTCCCAATCTGTGGGCTCCTCATAATTGGCATCATTGCTTGGTCAAAATTCCCAACAGTCCCCTTCTTGACCTTCTTCCTCCTTTTTTGTGTGGTGGCTCTTCCTTGGGCGCCAAAATTGTCAAAAGCTATCAATAGCTTATATTATGAGATAAATATGACATCATCAGACAAACTTGTCAGGAATTTGAATAGGGTGGATTCAATGGTATGATCATATGGAGAATCCTAACTGCCATCACATTAGTTGTCGCCAAAATTGGTCAACACCATGATTAAAGTCACTTTCCTGTGCATCCAGAGCTGCACCATGTGCTCAGACACCCAAATGCCATGGTGCGCAAGTTGCTTCTGGACCTGGGTCAGGGGAAGCTTGGGGTCCTGCTGAAGGAGGTCAAGCATTATTGTGTATGCCTTGGTGATTTGGGACTTGAGGGCCTTCTTTTTCTTCTTGGCTGTGTGAATCAGATTCCCTTTATTCATTAAGTCATTAAATTCCTGCATTACCGTGGGCTGGGTGAATTGCAATCAGGTTGCAATCTGATCCCAGGACAGATCCTACAGGTTCAGTACCACAATTTCCTGAATAATTTGGGTAGTGATGATTTGTTGCTTAGGGCGCTGGGCCGCAGGAGCTGAAGCCTGATTGGCTGAGGGAATTGAAGGTTGACTGATAGCAGGAAGTTGTTCTGAATCAAGGTTGCCATCCTGATTGGTTGATTTATGGGAAGCTTGTGCAGGGGTGGCTACGGGAGCGGGGGGCAGAGCTAGACACTAAGTGACTACTAAACAAGTCAAATCCATATGAGTCAGGGGTCAGGTACAGGTTGGCTTCCTTGTTACCTGCTTCAAAGGCTTGGGTGTAAACAGGTGCCTCCACGTTCTGAGCCTTGCCTCCATTAAAGCTGGCTTGGCTGCTGGTGCCGTTGAAAATGTTGTTGCTAGTAAAAACCATCTTGAAACAGAAACCTAGGATAAAATCACTAAAAGTAGAAGTTTTAAAATTTAATGATTTATTTTTATTGTAATGTTGCAACCAAGTTTTGAGACTTGCCTGCTAATGTATCTTACAATACACAGGAAGCGCGCAATGAGTTGCCCCTTGACGTATCTAATGTTATGGATTAATCTGATGGCAATATCAAATGTCGGGTACTTCATCCTAATTAGGAGCGCTACCAATTTGACTTGCTGATTCCTGCACAAGTTATTCCTTGGCTTTGAACCTTACATGAAACTTTCTGCTATGCCACCCCCTTGCGGCTTTCCCCATATGGTATATTAATCACAATATTCTACAATAATGATACCTTATTCTATTCATTCTTGTCCTTTCTATAGGACTATTGTCTTCCCCAATTCCAAATACTGAATCCTCACTGGTTCAGTTGAAACAGTGGTAGCAGCGGTAGGTTGATGACCTACCTAAAACAAAATTCCCCCTAAGAAAGGACAGAGTATGGGCTGTATGGCTACTCCCCAACAAGAAACTTTCCTGCCAATCCCCAAGGGGGACATCCCCAATGGGCATGTCATCTATCAAGACCAGCTAGTCCTCACAAGCGTGTACAATTGGCTCCGCCTTGGGCAGCGTGACACCAGCGTCATCCCGCCCCAGTCAGACCTGTCCCAAGCATGCTCAACCTTCAGCTAGAATCCTTTGTGGGGGTGTTGAGGGGGCCAACATTATCAGTTGGCTCCAATCTACCAAAACCTGCCTCCGCATCTGTCAGGTCCCTGATTCATGTGGGTTGCCACTGCGTCTGGCCGCCTCATGGGGCCTGCCGCCGTGTAGTTCACCAACTGGGCCATTCAGAAACTTGACGTTACCTGGGCGGCATTCCAAGACGCTGCAAAGTCCCGCTACAGCAAAACCTTCTCCCCCATTTTTGTGGGAACTCCTCTTCTAGCAATCAAACAAACTGGTTCCGTTCCTGAGTACCTTGCCGCCTGGCAACAAGCTCTTGCTGCTGCCCCCAAAGCCATGACTGACGGAAATGCAATGCTACTCACTCTCATCATCAATGAGTTAAAACCCTATATCTCTAAGTGGGTCCCTGTGGGTTGCTGCACCTCTATTGATGACTGCTATAAGGCCATTGTGGAGGTTAACAACCAGGCCTCAATGGGCTTCTGCCGTACCAGTGACGCTCCATCCCAACCTTGTACAACACCTGGCAATGGTCACAATCAAGTGGGCCGCCAACAGCCCTGCCAGCAGGATAATGGGACTAAACACCCTCTCAAGGGGGGAGCTCCAGCTAGCGCAGATTGAGGATCAGGGAAAAGCCTGGGGGTTGTAGCAATGAGAGGCCTTACAGCCCCACCTGACCCATCCTCTCAATCCTTGCTTGCAAAGAACCCCTGTGACTACAACATCCATGAAGTCAAAACCTTGGACGTCTTCCAAGTCCACAGTGACAACCCTATCCTACAAGCAAGCCACTCCTCAAATAAAGTAACCTGCTTATCCTATCCCTTCTGTTTCTGTGGTAACACCCACAAATTACTGGTAGATACTGGGGCCAACCACACTATGGTGGACCAGGCGTTTGCCGACTCCCAACAACTGGACCAAGTGCCCAGCAGGTTCAAGGCAGTACAAGTAGCTGACTCCCGCAGAGTTGCAATTACCCACAAGACAGTACCCTTCTCTGTGAGAATGGGGAACATCCAGGTTAAGCTCTCTGGGCCAATCATGGCAGGACTCAGCCACAATGTAATTGCTGGCCTCAAATGGCTTGGCACAACCGTCCCTACATTGACTGGGATACCTCTGTCATCACCTTCAATAGAAATGGGGTGGGGTTCCAGATCTACCCTGTAGAAATGAGCAAGTTACTCCATGATACTGTGTTTGTCAGGATAACAGAGACAGGCTCATACAATTTCAAGGGGGGAACTAGACTTTAATCAATGCTCAGTCAAAGTTATCTGTGCTGAACCATCTGCGGTCCCAGCCTTGACCTCCTCACCACCAGCAGCCCTCGCTGCACTCCTTTAGGAGTACAAGGACGTGTTCAGTGAAACACTGGATCAACTGCCTCCTCCCCGGGAGATCCAGTACGCTGTAAAACTCCAAGGCTTGTTACCTAAAGTATAACCATTATATTGTTTTAGACCAAAAGAAGATGAGACCCTCTGCCAGCACCTTGTGGACGCTCTTGATAAGGGCTTCATTTAACCCCTTGCTCTCTCCATACGTGGCAGCTGTCTTCTTGTAGCCAAGAAGGATGGGTCCCATTGCCTGGTCATAGACTACTGCGCCCTAAATGAGGTGACTGTTAAGAATAAGTACCCCCTGCCGCTGATTGACAACCTGTTTGATACACTTGCAGGTGCAAAGGTCTTTAGAAAGATTGATCTCACTGCAGGGTACAACCAGGTCCACATTGCACCAGGGGACAAGGCAAAAACTGCCTTCCTCACGCGCTACGGGCTGTTTTTGTTGGGTCATGAACTTTGGAATGACCAACACTCCTTCCACCTTTGCCATGTTGATGAACAAAGGCTTTGAGGGACTTATTGGAAAGTGTGTGGTTGTGTACCTTGACAACATTATTGTCTTCAGTCAAGATCAAACCATGCACCTCCAACACCTCTGTGCTTACCTTGACACCCTTTGGAAAAACCAGCTAAAAGATAAACCCTCCAAATGCAAGTTCCTCAAGTCAGAGCTGTTATCCCTTGAGCACACCATCTCCACTCAAGGCATAAAGCCTGACCCTGCCAAAATCAAGGAAATCACTAGCATGCCGCCCCCCACTGATGTGGGCCAGGTGCGGACATTCTTAGGCATGGTTGCCTACATGCAAAAGTTCATTCCCAATTGCGGGGAACAGATTGCACCTCTCACTGAGCTCCTCAATACCAAACAGTGCTTCCATTGGACCCCCGTCAGAGGTCAAGCCTTTGAGACGTTGAAGCAAAGGCTCACAACAGCACCAGTACTGCAGTTCCCCAATTGAAACTGTCAGTATAAACTTGAGACCAATATCTCTGACAGGGCCATAGGGGGTGTGCTAAGAGTAGAAACTGACAATGGCGTCTTCCTCCCCGTGGCATATGAGTTCAGGAAGCTTACTGACTCGGAACAATGTTACACCATTCATGATAAAGAATTGGCAGCAATTGTGCATTGCGTTGAGAAGTGGCGCTGTTACCTGGAAGGTGCCACCTTCCCACCCCGCAATCTGACAGACCACAAGTCACTTCAGTATTTCAACGCGCAGTCCCACTTGACACGCCACCAAGCAGGATGGGTTGAGAGTCTATGCCCTTACCAGTTGCGCATTGAGTACAAGCCTGGTAAGGAACTTGTCACAGCTGACACCCTTTTGCGGCTCTACGTAGCGTCTGTCACTGGGGACAATGGTTTGGATCCATATTGGCCCATGCTCCACCTCTGCCCTGAGGCAACTTGCTACAAGGGCCTTAATTTGGTAACCATCTCCAAGTTGAAGGACAACAAAAGTCAGTTCACCACTGATGCTGGTAATGTCTGCCGTCGGGCAGAGACAGGTGAGAAGACGCCTTACATTCCCACCACGCAACGAGGTGACACAATATTGCACTACCACCAAACCCTGAGTCATATCAGAAGGCGTAACCTCTTTGAGATCATGAAACAAAAGGTTTGGTAGATGTGCATGTGTCAAGACATCTTGGATCTCCTCAAAACCTGCATGCTGTGCAAAAAGAATACATCCAAACCTGCACCCCCAAGTCTGCCCTGCCCATCAAGGCCATGGAACCCTTTGAGCAGTGGGCCCTTGACATTAAGGAGCCACTCCCCAAAGACAGACTGGGGAAGAAGTACATTATAGCTGCCATTGACTACTTCACTTGCTGGCCAGTGGCCTGGGTGACAACTAACCACACTGCCATCACCATCACCCGCTTCATTGGCAAGGAAAAAGTGGCCCGCTTTGGTCGACCCAAACATCTCATCACAGATGGCGGCCCCAAACCTGTTGGGCATGTCATGAAGGCATACTGCACCAAGAATGCACTCTAGCGTATAGTTACGACCCCCTACCATCCACAAGCCAATGGATGTGTAGAACTGTTAAATGACTCACTGGTCAACTGATTGCCAAGCTCTCACAAGAGCACCCCCAATACTGCATGGACTGAACACCTGCCCACTGCTCTACTTATCCTACAAGCAAGAATCAACAGGGGCACGGGGTTTAGCCCCAGCACCCTGGCCTTTGGGACGCCTGACAGTCTGAAAGGAGTTTAACAGGGAAAGCTACGGTCCAGAGTTCCCAAAAAGCCTCCCCTAGTAACAACCCCATCCCTAGACCAATGGCGTGCCAAAGCCTGGGAAATTGAACACAAGCAAATTGAAGGAGGGACAAAGCACCTCAAAGCCAGGTACACCATAGGTGACCCCGTCTACACCCTCAACCTCAATTCTGCCAAGTTGAAACCCAGCCACCTGGGGCCCTTCAAGATAGCTGCTGTCTATGACAATCATACCTATCAACTCAGATGCCCAGGGGAATACTAAGAAGCTTCACCATGATTGCTTGCGCCCCTGCCGCGCCATCCCCACACAAAGGTTGTTTGTGCAGACCTTCCCAGACCTTTTGCAGACTCTGGTCTTGGTGTCTGACAACAAGCAGGGGGCAAGGTGGGGTGTTGCAACCAAGTTTTGAGACTTGCCTGCTAATTTATCTTACAATACACAGGGGGTGCTCAATGAGTTGCCCCTTGACGTATCTAACGTTATAGATTAATCTGATGGCAATATCAAATGGCAGGCACTTCATCCTAATTAAGAGTTCTACCAATTTGGCTTGATGATCCCTGCACAAGTTATTCCTTGGCTTTGAACCTTACATGGAACTTCCCACTATGCCACCCCCTTGTGGCTTTCCACATATGGTATATTAATCACAATATTCTACAATAAACAATACCTTATTCTTATTATTCTGTCCTTTCTATTGGACTGTTGTCTTCCCCAATTCCAAATACTGAATCCTCACTGGTTCAGTTGCAACAGTAATCCTAAGTCCATAATTGGAAGGTTCTCAAAACCATTTTACACAAATCAGCAGCCATGAAAATGAATTAATGCCTCTGTTCCTAAATTGGATAGTTGTTGATTGGCTGTTAAACTGTTATTTTTCTATTTTAGGCTCCTCATACTACACATCTTGTGTGACTTTATTTTGTTTTGTGCTTGTGGAATCTTGCTTCTAGATTGCTCAAATTTTGTTTCATTTTAGTCCTTCTGTTGGTGCCTCATATGAATCCTGATTGGATTATAATATACTCTGGAACAGCATCCATCCATCTCACTTGCTGTGTCAGTTCATTTTGTTTGTGGTTTAAACAACCCTGCTTAATATTTGCTATAATTTTGTATAATGGGCTAGTGAAATTTTTTTGTTTAACAGTTCATTTATTAACTGATTTTTTTTAAATTGATTGAATCCTGAATCTCACACAACTTGGATTTTGTTCAAATCTGAAATCATTTTGTTTAAATCTGAGGTATTTTTGGTTGTTGCCATAGCTTTTAAAACTACTGTATATAGTTTTATTGAACCCTGGTAATTGGATTTGGTTTAATAGGTTGAGCCAAGCATTTAGATTGTGTGAGTCTCATTCATCTAGTTTAAACTATATTTGATGATGTGCCAGATGAGTTGTGATCCAAAAATAAATGTTATAGTTTTATTCTAAGTATGATGTAATTCATCTCAATCAGGGTCTTCATAAATTAGTGCATCTTGCATTTACTTCTTCAAGTCTTTAGGGATGTGGGGATTATAGGCTAAGATGCTTTTTTCTCAAGAACCAGGCCTGAATCAAGGAGTAATCAGACACTCAAAGGAGACAGGATTTGTTACAATAACCCAGAAAATATTCTTTTTGATTAATATGCTTTTAAAATTGTAGTTGGCCACTGGGCTCGCTGCTCCTAGATTAGATTTAGTTTAGATAGATAATATATTGCTTAACCTGGGCTTATCACAGCATATTATTAAATCATAAGTAAATCTGTTTTTTTAAATAAATTTATTTAAAGTTTGGAACGACAGTAGAAAAGAACTGCGGCTTAAAGGAATGGGGGATAGAAGGGTCAATTTAATGTTGTCACATCACTTATTGGATTGTTTGGCCGATCTCGGTTGGAAATCCAACTACGGATAGGGTCCAATGAATCACCATTACATCATACTGGTGGGCAAATTTAATATTCTTAGCTATAACTGGATCTGACTATCCTGATCCATGCTGGAAAATTCCACAATGCGGGTAAGGTCTAATTATAACAAAAATATAGAGGCATGGCAGGCAAAAGCAACAGGATTTGAACCTGGGACCTCTGGGGCCAAGTATCATAAGTAAATGTGTGACTTTGTTTTTTTAATTCCAGGCTTATATCAGCATATGCTGGCTTTAACTAAAGAGTTGTGAGGTTGGCTTTCAGAGCATAAGACCATCAGATATTTAAAGTACTGCTGGCTTATTTATTGATATTGCTGGTCTGCACCAGGTTCAATTTGAATTCATTGTTTTCCATGCATTATTTTTGTATTTAACTTGTCACCACAGGACATTGGGAACTTTGACAGGGAAAATCAGGATTAATAGTGTGATGCCAAATTTGATTTGTCATCAAATATCAAATATTGAATGCATTTCTGAAACTGCTATATAAACTCCAATCTATTACAATAAAGCTCACTTGATTATTTCCTAAATATCACAAATCTGTAATTTGGCTTACAGAAAATTGGAGGTCACGCCTTACTTACAAACTCTTGTTGTTGATTGATTGATTGTTGTTGTTGAAAGTAGAAATGTTTACTCTGTCCCGCCCCTCTGCTGTCCCACCTGGTCTGTCACCTACTACTGTGGTTACAACCTGCAACTCCAGGCTGTTTTCAAGTTCTGGGCTTCTCAGAATGTTGGCACATTTAGTGGCAAAGGGTTTAGAGCTTGGCTCTATTCCTTTGAAGACTATTGTGACAACTTTAGCCTTTTGGGTGCAGCCAGACTCAAAGAGGTTGGATCTAAACTCCACAATGATGCCCGTATCTGGCATCAAGATATGCTCTTTGACACTTGGGAAGAATGGAAGGTGGAAGCCAAGAAGAGATTCATCAGCCACAAACCTGACCCTCAACACCTCTTGAGTCAAGTCAAGATCAGCCAGTTCTCAGCCTTCCAACCTTTTATTGTTAAGTTCCAAGAGTATGCTAACAAGGTACTTGGACAACAAACAAAAGGGTTCTTGGGTACTGAGCACAAGCTCATCATTGATAACTTCCACATCTTGGTGGGTATACCTACTTTTGAGAAGGCTCTTAAGCCAGCATATGCAGGGCTTATCCGTAAAGCCAATCCCTCAACATTGGAGGAAGCATACAACCTGGTGCGCAAGAACTACACAATTTACGTAGAGAGAGAGGAAGACAAGGATGTTAAGGCTACGTCAAAATGGAACCCCTTTGCAGTGAAAGCAAAGAAAAAGGAACCATCCTTGGTAGAAACACTTGAGGCCAAGATCAAAGAGATGCAAACCCGCTTTGAAGCCATCTACCTTGCCCATGAACGCCATTCCAGAGTTACTGGTTACAGACAAGCACAACACAATGACCCTTTCACTAACAATTGCTACAATTGCAACAAACAAGGGCATAAATCATAAAGATGCACTGCCCCTTGCTCTATCTGCAAGGGCACTGATCACAGTAACTACAGCTGTACCCACTACATCTGTACCAATGTGCAGCGCCCCACTGCAGTAATAATTTCTGAACAGTTTTATCAAACTGAGAAACACCCCCTCTCTACACCTGAGGGTGTCTCTTCTTTGAATAAAAAGAAAAATTCTGATTACATTATTGACCACAATGGCCCTGCCCTCTCTCCTTTGATTAAACCCAGACACATAAGATCTTGCGCCCCATCTCCTGACCAAGTCTATACACCCCCACCCTTGAAACGCCATGAGAGAGAATCAAAACCCTCACCCAAAGAACTCCCAATTAACAGTGAATGCCCCACTACACCAGAAAGCCAAGCCACAGCTGAATTAATTGACAAGGTCTACAAAGAAGGCACCCATGCACCACCCACTACCCCCTCACTTCCCACACCACCACTCACAGTCTGCAACAGCAGATGGAACCCCAAACACTCCAACCCATTCACCCCACTTGAAGAAAAACTTGACTTTGATGACCTGTTGTTAGCTGAGGAGGACCCTAGATACAATTTAATCACTGTTGAAACAGTACCGGAATCCCCAACAACTCAAGCTTACACCAACAATAGTGTTGAGCTTAATTTGGAAATTCCCTTTGAATTTTCCACTGGAGATGATTCCCTTGACACATTGTCACTTGCAGCAAATGCAACAAACAGAGCGACTCACACTGATGATGACTAATTTGAAGATTGTGACAGTATTTACAATAAAACACCAATGGAGATGTCACCACTGATGGGATCAGGGTTTGCTGTAAATCCAAGCATGAACACAACACCCCCTTTGGAACCAGAAGCAAATTACAATTCACCTATGGACACATTCAACACTCCTGTGGAAAAAGAATTAGAGGATAATCATAAATCAAACCTACCAATAAACACGGAAGAACTGGAGATGAATGACAACTACAAACTAGTAGTCCCGGGAATCTCAAAACATCCATCGGAAGCAGACACCCTAAAAATTGAAAAATTAAATAAGGGAATATCAATTGACAAACTATTTGAGGATACCTCAATCACAATCTCATTGACTGATCTATTCTGAGAGAGCCCAACACTACGTCAGAAAGTCCACAAGGCGGTCTCAGCTTTGCAACCCCATAGGAAAGAGGAATTATTCTTGGCTGGCACCAGAGCTCCAAGAATGGCAGGCACCATCAACATACACATGACACACACCATTTTGGATGGAGGTGCCTATAGTGATTTAATAACAGTTAAATTTCTAGAAAGCTTACCTGATGTAACCATTGTACCATCTGACGTAACGTTCATCATGGCTGACGGAAGCAAAAAGTTCTACCTCGGCGTGGCAAAAGGACTGAAATTATGGATTGGAGGCGCGGAGATAGAGATTGATGCTGTAATCTTCAATCACCACAAATACACATTACTAATGGGAAGACAAGCAATGACCAAATTGGGTATCACCACCCAATATGTGGGCAACAATTGGACGATCAAATATAACAACTTGAAAGTTCAACTATACATCACCTTTGACACCCCCAAATCACAGAATTCCTGTGTGAACCTATTGAAGCAAATATTAGTAAAAATGAATGGTTAGCAAACGACCAAAAAACCCAACTAGTTGAAGTCATAGAACCATATGACTCCAACATAGTGGGTGATTTGGATGACTTACCAGTATCTTCAGGCTTTGAGCATGAAATTGACATGGGAAACGCACGCCCCATCACGTCTAGATTTTATTGGCTCCCACAATCTAAAGAAGAATTTGTTAAGAAGAAAAGCAACAGATTGCTAAAGCAAGGTTTAATCAAACCTAGCTCCTCACCTTGGGCTTCTCCGCTGGTAGTTGTTCCTAAGAAAGGAGGCAAGCAAAGGATGTGCGTCAACTATATCCCTTTAAACAAGGTTACTATATGCGACAATTATCCATTACCCTGCATCTCTGACATCCTGGCTTCCTTTGGAGGAGCCAAATAGTTCTCCAACATTGAGATCTTTAGTGGTTCTACCAAATCCTGGCTCACAAAGAAGACCAACCTAAAACAGCATTTGTCAGTAAATGGGGTCAATTTGAATATACCAGGATGCCCTTTGGACTAAAAGGCACACCACGTACATTTCAGAGAACCGTGAACAACGTGTTCTCTGGCCTCATTGGCAACTTTGTAACCTTCTACCTAGATAACATCACCATCTATTTGAAGATCTTTGAGGAGCACTTAGAGCATCTCAAAATTTGTTTAGGTAGGATTAAGAAGGCAAACCTTAGCGTTAACACAGAGAAATCAATCCTTGCAGTTTAAGAACTTAAACTTCTTGGACACACTGTCAACAAAGAAGGCAAACACCTGGACCCAGACAAGACAAAGGCAATAAGCAAATGGCTGGAACCTACAAAACGCAAGTCAGGATAGATCATTCTTGGGAGTTGTTGGGTATTACCATCAGTTCATACCCAATTAAAGCAACATTGCAGCGCCGCTGTTCAAACAAAACGTACAAGGATAGGGTGTTTCAATGGGGACTATAAGAGGACAACACATTTAATCAACTAAAAAAAGCTATTACCTCAGAAACCGTACTTATTTACCCAGACTTCAACAAGAAGTTCCACATCTTCTTGGATGCCTGTAAGGATGCAATAGGAGTTGTACTGTGTCAAGACGTAGAAGGAACCTACAAACCTACAGATTATATGTTAAAGAAATTCATTGATGCTGAATACCACTACTGCATATATGATAAGGAAGTACTTGCAGTCGTTAGAGCCCTAGATAAATTCTGATATTACTTATTGGGACACCCACTTACCATACATACAGACAACATTGTCGTGCAATTCATAGCAGACAACCTAGGCACAAACTCAAGAAGAATATGTTGGTTCACTGACCTTATTGACTATGACTTTGATATTCAACATGTCCCAGGGAAACAGAACACTGTAGCCAACGGACTGTCCAGGCAGTTCTCACTACTTACCGAGATGTCAAACTACAAAACAAACTTGCGAAAGTTTGTAGATATTGCCACCTCAAAGTTGAAATTGAATTCTAAAGAAGAAGCCAAAGAATTAATAGCAAAGTCCCTAAAATTCACATTAGTAAATGACAACTTATTTATAAAGACAGATGAAGGTTTGCGACTAGTACCTGCTAAGAACAAAAGGGCAAAGATACTCACGGAAGCACACAAAGAAAACAGACATTTCGGCCAACGCGCCACCGTGGAACAACTTAAAGCATCCTACTGGTGGCCAAGGATGTACAGTGAGGCCATTGAGCACGTAGAAAGATGCCAAGCCTGCCAAAGGTTTAGTAAGAAGGTCGAACACTCAAAACCAATTGTACCTATTGTTATGGAAAAGATGTTTGACCTCTGGGGCATTGACTTCTTGGGACCCCTACCAACATCTAAACATGGGAATAAGTATGTGTTAGTAGCAACAGAATACTACTCAAGATGGCAGTAGCAGCAGCTTACCTGGACAATACAGCACTTACCGCGGCTAAATTCTTATACGAGGAAAATATGTTACAATTTGGCCCACCAACAACAATACTGACAGACCAAGGACCTCACTTCCGGAACCAAATGATGGCAGACCTACAAAATTGGTTAGTATTAAACATAGGTTCTCAACAGCATACAATTCACGCTGCAACAGACTTACTGAAAGATTCAACAAAACACTGGTACAAACCTTGGAAAAGTCCCCCAAATACCAACCTAGCACATGGGAAGACACATTACCTGTATCATTATGGCATTACAGAACAAAAGTACACGCAACAACACAATTAGCACCATTTGAAGTAATGTACGGCGTGAAACCACCAACTACTAGACCTAGAATCTTATCTGAAGGAGATGACACGACCAACCACAGACAAGTAGTCAGAGCCAAAGCCATAACCGCTATCAAAGAGAAGGCTGAGAAAATAAAAGAGATACAAGAAGAGATACAGTTCAACCTACCTATATTCCGAATTGGTCAACACGTTTTTAAATTAAAGAATAGCTTAGTAAACAGCCATTCAGGGAAGTTCAACACTAAGTGGACAGGACCCTTCCCCATCTATCGACTAAGCAATAACAACAATTATTACCTCGAGAATCATGAAGGCATCAGATTCACACAACCAATCAACGACGCGCAGCTGAAACCATACCACGAATAATTTAGTGGCGAAGTGTGATGCCGAATTCGATTCGTCATCAAATATCAAATATTGAATGCATTTCTGAAACTGCTATATAAACTCCAATCTATTACAATAAAGCTCACTTGATTATTTCCTAAATATCACAAATCTGTAATTCGGCATTACAATAGGGCTTTGTTTTAGAACATGGATAACAGAAGCCAATATAACCACATTAAATGTGGGTAAATAGTTTCTCCATAAAATCCAAGCCAAAATAAGTTTTAAGCAAATGTGGAATTAGTTCATAAGGGGTAGAGATATGTACTTTGATATGTTTTAAGTCAGGAACTTGGAAGGCTCAGTATTTTCAAGGCCAGCAGCATGACTGCGCTTTGTTTTGAGGGAATTGACATTGATTGGAGTAATCCTGAAGGCGTGTATGTAGTACTACTTTTGAATCCCTCAAATCTACAGATAACTTGCGGTGCTTCTATACTCCTGACCCAGGCTTTTGCTGTGACTATCTCTCTTCGAAATTTAAAATTTTCAAGGAATGAAGCTAATATGCCTCTTGGTTGCGGGATTTCTTTCAGCCAAAGTTTTTGAGCTAGGCGGGGTATCCCACAAGATTGTCGGGGGTGAAGAAGTTGCACCAAAGTTCAAGTACCCATGGATGGTGTCTTTAAGGTACAAGATTTGGCATGTCTGTGGTGGGATTCTCTATAAAGATAATCTGGTCATTTCTGCTGCTCATTGTGTCATCGGTCCAATCGAAACTTGGACTGCAGATGTTCATCGCCATAATTTATCAAAGGAAGCCAAGGCTGAAGATGGCTTTGAATATGGTATCCGCGAACGGACAATGCATCCTGAGTACTTGACTAACGATGATAATGGTAACGATGTCTCGGTTTGGATCCTTGATACCGAATCCAACTCCCCGACTGGGGTTATTTTTGATTCTGAAAATATATCTGACAATGACAATAAAATGCTTAAAGTAGTTGGCTGGGGGACAGTATCCAAAGGCGGGAAAAATTCGGACGTGCTACTTGAAATTGAACTTCCAGTTTTCAACAAAAACGCGTGCAAGGGTATTTACGCAAAGCTTGATACCAGGTCACAATTCTGTGCTGGGTTTCTTGATGGCGGAAAAGACTCGTGCCAAGCCGATTCGGGAGGCCCCATATTTGAAATGAAGAACGGGATTCCTGTCTTGGTAGGGATTGTAAGCTGGGGTGAGGGATGTGCCAAAAAGGGCTTTCCTGGAGTTTATACTCGCACTTCCGCCGATAGCGTTAAGAACTTTATCAGCAAATTCCTTTAGAAATCGGCTGCTTGGTATTTGCATAATGAAAAATCAGTTTTTATTTTTTTCTATCGCAAGAAAATACTACGATAGCATCTTCATGAAAGATATAAAGGAAAGTTTATTGATATTTGGATGCTGCAGCTAAAGCGTTTGTTATATTTTCTAATATCTATGCAGTTTGGCTTTCCGAAGCTAACTCAAAAATTTACATTCTAAGTCTTTAGTGCTAGATAAGCATCTTAATATACCCTACATTTCTTATACCCTCCGATTTCACAAGTATCATGTCAAACTGCTGCGTTCAGGACAGCTGCTCACATTCCAAGTATGTTAATCATATACACTCTAAACCAGATCTTTTTTATTTCTAAATTTTAGGCCCAACTTGGGGCTACACTCGATAAGCGAAAGCCGATTTCACAACTAGCTCAACGCCCTTATTTATTACCTGCGATAATTTAAACTAAATAGTTCGTATTTTCCCAGCCTACTTCCAGCTGAAATACCCAGGTTTCTCCTCAAGCTTGGTTACTTCGACCGGTGGTGATTAAAGATATTCGGTATCTCGCTTTTAATTGTTAAGACTTTAGATATGATTTCCAACCTCAAACCACAATTGAAAAAATGCTGTCGTTTCAAAGCAGCAAATCCAACCTGCTTGGCTTGGATTAAATTTAAAGCACAAGACAAACCAGTCAAAATCGATATATGTAGTATTAAACAAAACTAATCACTATGGCTATATGTCTTACAGAGTATATACTATGCTCTTTTGTTGCAACTGAACCAATGAGAGTTTAGTATTTGAATTGGGGAAGACAACAGTCCAATAGAAAGGATGAGAATGAATAGAATAAGGTATTGTTTATTGTAGAATATTGTGATTAATATACTATATGGGGAAAGCCACAAGGCCACAAGGGGGTGGCATAGTGGCGTATTCCATGTAAGGTTTGAAGCCGAGGAATAACTTATGTGGGGATCAGCAGGTCAAATTGGTAGCGCTCCTAGTTAGGAGAAAGTGCCTGCAGTTTGATATTGCCATCAGATTGGTCCATGTTGTTAGAAACAGCAAGGGGCAGCTCATCAAGCGCCCTCTGTACAGTAGTTTTAAAAGCTATGGCGACAACCAAAAATACTTCAGATTTAAACAAAATGATTTCAGATTTGAACAAAATCCAAGTTGTGTGAGATTCAGGATTCAATCAATTTAAAAAAAATCAGTTAATAAATGAACTGTTAAACAAAAAAATTCACTAGCCCATTATACAAAATTATAGCAAATATTAAGCAGGGTTGTTTAAACCACAAACAAAATGAACTGACACAGCAAGTGAGATGGATGGATGCTGTTCCAGAGTATATTATAATCCAATCAGGATTCATATGAGGCACCAACAGAAGGACTAAAATGAAACAAAATTTGAGCAATCTAGAAGCAAGATTCCACAAGCACAAAACAAAATAAAGTCACACAAGATGTGTAGTATGAGGAGCCTAAAATAGAAAAATAACAGTTTAACAGCCAATCAACAACTATCCAATTTAGGAACAGAGGCATTAATTCATTTTCATGGCTGCTGATTTGTGTAAAATGGTTTTGAGAACCTTCCAATTATGGACTTAGGATTACTGTTGCAACTGAACCAGTGAGGATTCAGTATTTGGAATTGGGGAAGACAACAGTCCAATAGAAAGGACAGAATAATAAGAATAAGGTATTGTTTATTGTAGAATATTGTGATTAATATACCATATGTGGAAAGCCACAAGGGGGTGGCATAGTGGGAAGTTCCATGTAAGGTTCAAAGCCAAGAAATAACTCGTGCAGGGATCATCAAGCCAAATTGGTAGCACTCTTAATTAGGATGAAGTGCCCGCCATTTGATATTGCCATCAGATTAATCTATAACGTTAGATACGTCAAGGGGCAACTCATTGCGCGCCCCCTGTGTATTGTAAGATACATTGGCAGGCAAGTCTGGAAACTCAGTTGCAACACTTTGATCTGTTTAGCCGTATAAATCCATCACAAAAAATTTTATTAAAAAATCCAGTACATTTAAGCTGCACTGTGTTGTTATACTCTTGATCATCATATAGGTAAGTTTTAGGTTATCCCCTGTTCTTAAGAGCACCCTTAGCGTAGCCTAGCCACATAAATAAGAACAGATGGGATTAGTCCTGCCTACAATAGCATGACTCATATCTCATTAGATTGCTGGCTGGTAGTTGTTTTGTATTGGTCTCTAATAGCATAAATCCTTTCAACCAAGGGAATAGAATCAATTGCAATAATCTAGCTCAGAAAGCAAAGGCAAGATTAAGAACAGTACATATTTGACTTGGCACTGTTTTTATGTAGACCCTAGTTTCAACAAGATATTGGCATTCTAAGGATTCCCCTATTAATGTATATTTAGAGCATACAGGGAGGACATGATTAGTGTAATTTTTGCACTGGCTGGGAAAAATAAACCAAAGTCAATCTGTGTGCTCATAACACACAAGACAGAACTGAATATATCATCAAATCCCCCAGACCATCTGAAAGTAATCATGTCAGTGATTGGTAAATTAACGCAAAAAGTCAACTCATACACTGCAGCATCTAAACCACAAACTCTAAAGCCAAGGTAGAAAATAAACCAGGAAAAAGCTTTAAAATTTTCCATCTTTTTTGTATTTTTCAAGAGTGGACAGAAGCCAAAAGCCAAAGTAAAAAAAGGTCTCAGCAAATAAGCAGTACATCAATAAATTAGAATTGTATCCAATCACAGACTGATCAAGGTATATGGATTAGCATCTGAAAACTAAGGTGTCCGTATTCTGGCAGATAACCAAAAATAAAACTACAAATTTAATATATTGGCTATCATTTTAAAACCAAATATATATAAAAAATATATGCCATAATTTATTGAAATAAAATGGATTCTGTAGCCTACTTTAAATCTATTTAGGAGCTCTGCACTTTTAAAAGAGCTTATGAAGAAGTACACCCAAGCATTTTCTAAAAATATCTAATACCATCAATCACAATATGTATATCATATCAATAAAACACTGCTTTTTGATTAAATTCTTATTTTGGGGAAAAATACCTCACTTCAGTAGCAAGCAGAGACCTTGAAAAGAGATCACTGAGACTGTCATGAATGACATTTCTAATACTGGTATTGAAAACCCAAGAGCTGAACTCCAGCCCCCTGAAGGCGGATTGAACCCCCCAGGACGGTCCAGGACCCCCAATACAATAAGTCACAGACTTGAATTGTTGAATTACTCTGCGGCCCGCTGGTCTAATACTGAAGATTCCCTGAATGGTTGCCAGATTGCCACCAAACCAGCGCCACTGAAGACCCATGCCTATGCAGGTGATGTGGTCTGCCTAAAGGAGGCTGGGGAAAGACCTGCCACTAGCCCTGCCAACAAACACCAGATGTTGCCAGTCTCCAGTCTGAAAAAAGTATTGCAATCAACCAGCTCAGGTGACGTGGTGAACAACGGCGGCAAAGCAAAACATTACCACTTCTGTTCCCCAGAACCAATCCAGCCAAGACCCACCAAACTGGTGCCACTGAGGGCCCAGACCTACGCAGAAGCTGAGGCTTGGACAAGACCCACTATTAGCCCTGCCAATAAGCACCCACTGCTGCCGGTCCCTAGCCCAGAAAGGGGAATGCAATTAGGCCGCTCAGGTGACATAGTGAACCAAAGCGGCAAAATTAAGCATTCCTGTTTGCCAGAGTGTGCCCGACCAGGACCTGATGCCCTCCAGACCCTAAGCCAAGATCCATGCCCTACTGGCAAACCGCCCATGGACCCAAAGTCTGCAAAAAGCAAAGAAGTGAATTCACATGGTATAAAAATGCTGGCGGTGTGGTGATGACCACATTGTCATTTTTGATAATAAAGTTTTATGAACCTTTGGTTTGAACAAATCTTACCCTATTTAGTCTTAGTGATCTTCCATCTTAATTCCGGCCAAGTAGACAACCAGGCCACCACTCCCTCCAGAGACCAACCTGCTGAACCGCTCCAGGCATTATACTGTCCCCCAGGAGCCCTCTTTGGACTTGTGCACTTTACTGAATACCCACCCAACCCGGCCTATTTGGAGTATGACTTGGAAACCATCCTCATTGCTGACTCCTTGGCAAGGACTAGAGAAAACAAATACATAGGACACAAAGGAAAGAGGATCAAGATATTGTCCTTGTTGTTCAAAGACAAGTACAACTACCTACCAGCGTACTTTGTTCCCATGACTGCGCCCTTAACCCCTAAACCAGACCGCCCACTGGAACCTACCACTGCAGCCGAGACCACCTCTACCCAACTGTTTGGAGTACTCTATATTACTTTGACAGGATTGGTGGATTCCATGGTCCCCAACTACGGACCTTGGTCCTTGCTTGGGCGGTCTGTATCTTACATTATCAAGTTAGTACCCATTCTATGGTGGGCCTTACCCGCCGGCTTGGCCGCACCTCACCCCAAGCCGCCCAATGCCGCTACCTATGACTGGCTTCCTGAAAGAGATACCACTTCAACCACCTGGGCAGGTAACCTCGGCTTGTAATAGGATCTCAGCAACATACCTAGCTATAAAAGATATCAGAGGCATAAAATCAATTTACAAGCAAAGCCCTGTTTATCAGAAGATACAGGGCTATCAGCTCAAGACTATCAGATATCTATATAAAGACTCGGAAAAATAATTCCAACAAAAGCTGCAAAAAGCAGTATCTTTTATTATGGCAATATTAAAGTTTTCAGGATGCCTCAGGTTTAAGAATGATAAGGCAAAAATTACTTTTGGTATCATCTACATATAATAAAAAGCAATAAAAATAAGGAGTATAATAAGAACACCGGATATTAAAAAATAAAAAGGTAAAAATTACTGAGATTACTATTTGTATTCATATTGTGGCTTTATTACAGTAGATTTCAAAGATATTGCCCCAAGTAAAGATAGCACAGATTTAAACGCAATAGACTCAGATTTAAGCAGCCTTCAAGTTGGGCAAGATTCAGATAGCAAATAATTTAAGTATTTTCAGTGAACTAGCAAAATGCAAAACAAGAAACATGATATTGCTAGCAAAAGTACAAATTTATATCAAACATCAAATGACACAGTCTAAACTACAAACAAAATAACTTGGTACAACAAGTGAAATAGAGTGGAATTGTTCCAGAATATACTATAATCCTATCAGGATTCAGATGAGGCATCAACAGAAGGGCCAAAATGAAACAGAAATAGAGCAACCTAGAAGCAAATATTTTCAGACACAAAACAAAATGAAGTCACACAAGACGTGGAGTATGAGCAGCCTAAAATAGAAAAATAACAGTATAACAGTATAACAGCCAATCAATAGCTATCCAATTTAGGAAAAGAGGCATTTTATCCATTTTCATGACTCCAGATTTGTATGGAATGGTTTTGAGAACCTTCCAAATATGGACTCAAGATTACAATAAAAATAAATCATTAAATTTTAAAATTTCTACTTTTAGTGATTTTATCCTAGGTTTTTTTCAATATGGTTTTTAACAGCAACATATTCAACGGCACTAGCAGCCAAGCCAGCATCAGCCAAGCCAGCTTCAATGGAGGCAAGACTCAGGACGTGAGGGCACCTGTTTACACCCAAGCCTTTGAGGCGGGTAACGAGGAAGCTGACCTGTTACTGTCCCCTGACCCATATGGCTTTGACTTGTTTGAGAGTCACTTTGCGTCTAGTGCTGTCCCCGCTCCCACACCCACCCCTGCACAAGCTGCCCACCAACCAACCAATCAGGATGGCAACCTCAATTTGGAACAACTTCCCGCTATTGCCCAACCTGCCCCTCCCTCAGCCAATCAGGCTTCAGCTCCCCCCCCGCCCAGCGTCCCAACCGCAGAATTATCACTGCCCAAATTCTCCAAGAAATTGTGGCACTGAATCTACATGGTCTGTCATGGGACCAGATTGCTGACCAATTGCAATTTACCCAAGCTACTGTCATGCAGGAATTCAACAGCATGATGAACAAGGAGAATCGGATTGGGGCGGCCAAGAAGCCCAAGAAGGCCCAAGAGTCCCAGATAACTGAGGCATACCTGATCATGCTCGACCTCCTCCAGCTGGACCCCAAGCTTCCCTTGACCCAGGTCTGGAAGCAGCTTGCTTACCATGGCATTTGGGTGTCTGAGTGCATGGTGCAGCTCTGGATGTACGGGAAGGTGGCTTCTGTACGGGTTCTTACCAATTTTGCCGGCAACCAATGGGATGGCGCTGAGGATTCCCCATATGATCTTGAGATTGAGGCAACCCTGGTCCAATGCCTTACAAGTCTGTCAGATGATGTCATTTTCATCTCCTACTACAAGTTATCAATTGCATTTGACAATTTTGGTGAGATGGGAAAAGCCGCCACCAAGAACAGAAGGAAGAAGGTCAAAAAGGGGAAGTTCATTGGTGTATTTCTGGCTGTGTTGGCCAAGGGTTTTGTCTATTATTGGACAAACCCTGATTTTGTCAATGGGTACTCATACGGCCACATCCTCGGTGGATTGCTTGACTCCTGGGATGGCTCAAATTCAAAGCATCAGGTTTTCTTGAGCCACCAGATAAAGGGTAGCTTCACTGCCCTTGAGGCCATCCAGGGATGTGGGCACCAAGCATCCATGTACCCAGCCGGCCACACCAACGTCCATCTGGGTGATGTCGTCTTCTTTAAAATTGGAGATACACTGCAGGAACACCGCCCTCAGGCTTTCAACGACCTCTATCTTGGGGTCCTTGATCACAATTTTCTCTTTGGTCACCAAATGATGGCTGACTTGTTTGCGCAAATGGTTTTCCATGTGAACATGGGCAGCCAATCACATAAGGATAAGCGCCTTCCACCTCAGGCCACTGCCACTTACCAGCCTATCCAGCCAATGACCAATGAGGAGTACAACAAGCGGTATATGGTAGCCATCACGTGCAATCCTCCCGCCTCCACCCCTGCCACCAACACCCCTCACCTGCAAGCCCCACCCACCCAATCCCAGACCCACCAAGCCCGCTCAGAAGCGCATCCCTGATGTCAAACCCGTTACTCTTCCCCGCCTCAATAAACCTCCTGTTGCTGAGCATTTCTATTTATATTATCATTATTTTGAATTTCAATTGTTCAGGTTCTCTTTGTTTATAGTTGGGTTTATTCTTTATGTTCAGCTTTTTTCTATAAAATCATATATTTACTATGTTGTGTATCTAGATCCAGAACATAGTTATTTTTAGTACCCAAACCCAGCCCCTTGTGAAAATATTAACAACAACTTGGTGATCAACTGAATTTGAATTAGAAAATTATAGGTTAATTGTGTTTAGATAAAGTTGTTACTGATCCAAATTCAAACCCTTAATGATAAACTTTAAGCTAATCAGGAGCCAAGTGATAAAGTGATTATTGTGACATAAAGGGTCATTCAATAATTCTTTGATGCATGTGCGCTAATCCATATGATTGGCTGGTTGTTTTGCCATTGTACACCATTGCCGCTGTGGCAAGTTGTTGATGGACTAGTGTTAACTCAGCCGCTGATTGGGCACTAGTCCATCAACAACTTGCCATAGCAGCAATGTCAAACAATGGCAAAACATCCTGCCAATCATATGAATTAGCGCACATGCATCAAAGAATTATTGAATGACCCTTTATGTCACAACAATCACTTTATCACTTGGCTCTTGATTGGCTTAAAGTTTATCATTAAGGTTTTGAATTTGGATCAGTAACAACTTTATCTAAACACAATTAACCTATAATTTTCTAATTCAAATTCAGTTGATCACCAAGTCGTTGTTAATATTTTCACAAGGGGCTGTGTCAAGCGCCAAAAATAATATGGCAACCAAGGAAACAATGCCACACAAAGCAAACAACACATATTGAGATGTATGTAAAACATATACAAAATGGGTAAAAAGATGGGATAATGTAGTAAATGGGAAAACAAAAAGGAATAAACAAAGAGGCAATTGTATCAAAATAATACAGAATTTATTGGGTCAAGAGCTATAAAAACATATGAAAAGGTTAGTAAAAAATCAATGAGCAAATTGGAAAAACTTCTAAAAGACCTTGACTTGGCAATTGCCAAAATCAAATAAATTGACTGCAAGGTCAAGGAAAAAGTGAAGTCTGCTGTCCTTGAAGGGGAAAAAATTGAAAAGGTGTCCACCAAGTCACTCATGACCAAAATACCAGACACCCCTGAGAAGACAATAGAGCGCCTACTCAACATTCAGAAGACAGTGGTTGAAGGCTTGCAATTCAAGTCCTTTGCCCTCTCTGCGCTGTCTGTCTGGATGGACGACCCTGAGATGTATGCACATCTCAAACCTGCCAAGAGGGCCCGCAAGGAGGACACTGAGACAACCACACAACTGCTTGTGCCAAGGATGGCAAAGCCTGCCACAGCCGCCAGCAAAGAAGAAACCCAAGAAGGTAACCTAAGAAAATAAATTTAATAAAAATTCATAAATACTTACCTTTTTTTAGAAGATGTTGATGGCAAACTCCGCCAGGTCCTGGTTCCTTTTGTTCCCCCCACCTTCTACTCAAATTTTGCCACTCACGTGGCCAAGCAGCTTTTCCTGTCCCCCCTGTCTTGCAGGAGCTTGAAGATAGGATTCACGGTGCATTCCCAATGTCCAGGGAGGCACTGGCTGGGCTGACGCATGAAGAGGGGGCATCCAAGTGGGCTGTTACTGCCTACAAGGATGCTCAACTGGTCCGCCTGGACCTGGTTAACCTCAGTGGAGTTTACTGTGTAAACTCCATTGAGCTTGTTTGGGACGTCCTGGCAACGCTCCCATTCAAGAATATACCGTATATGGGCCGGGCTCATGCGGTTGCTTGCTTCTGCTTCCCAGTGGAGCATACCCTGTCCTACTTTCTGGAGAACTTCAGGCGCTCGGTGGCAAAACTGGCTGTTGCAGACGCAACAGCCGTAAAGAAGTCAAAAATCCTCCTGGCAGACTTTGGGCTGGCCTGGAGTGCCAACGAGACGGGGTCCCAGAAGCTATGGATCTTACCTTTGGCAAAACTAAACATGAGAAAAAAATAAACACAGTATACAATAAACTATGCGAGTTTACGGAAGCCTTTGCTGGGCAAAGGTTTCACCTCATTGTTTACCTGGGGTTCCTATTTTACTTTGGAATGGGCACCAGCGTAGAGGATCTAGACGGGGTCCTTCTTGGAATTGACAAGGCCCAGGCTGCACTCAACGGGAAGAAGGTCCCCCCAGATATGACTCAGTGGACCACGTTATCCAGGACGCCCTGGTCCTGGCTGGAATCTACGGGTTTGCGGCCCCGCCTGAGAAGCTGCTGCTTCACTCCCACCTAACCATTCTGCCTTTCACCAGCAGGCGGGAGTATTTTAACCAGGGTGTATCCACTGTCCACGGTGTGACGGTGGAGGTTGTGCACCACCTTCATTGCGGGGTGGGTATATACCGCCAAACCCATTATAGGCGCTCCTAATATATCCTCTATTCCAATAAATATATTTACCCTTTAGATTATTTTTATTATAATTAATAATTTTATAAAGTAATATTTTAGCAAACATTACTTACAAAATAAATTCCAGGGAAGGTTTTAATAAAAGCATATAATATATGTCAATAAAATCTACTTCTAATTTGTATGATTTACATTTTTTCAGTTTGCTTTTTATATTTATTTGCCAAATATGATATTGATGTGTTTGCGTAATCCATTATCAAGCGTTTGGGATACTCTTGGATGCAATAATAAAAATGATTATAAATAAATAAATTACTAACTTTCATTGATGATGATGCTGAATGTGATTGCGGGCTTGGAAACATCTAAATATAAAATGTTAGTTAATGAATCTTGATTAGTAAATTAGAGAATATATAAAAAAGTGGGATAAGCTAAGCCTTTAATTGATTGGCTGATTTGCAAGGCACGCGGGGATAAACAAATCAGTGTGGCCATAGAATTTGGCCACAGTCTCAGCTGAGAGGATATGGATCCCCACCTACAGAAAATCAAAAAGGTCCTCTGTCCCAGTTGGGGTTCCTTGCTTGACAACTTGCTTGAGCCACCCAAAGACTTCCTTGATGGGATTTAGGAAGGGCAAATAGGCAGGGAGGAAGAGAAGGCGCAAATTTGCCGTGGCCAATTGCTGGGGGCCCACTGCAGCGCTGGTGTCAATCATTGGGAATTCCTCAAGAATATCCGCCACCTTGTGAAGACCAATGTTGTCCAGCACAATTACGTTGGTGAAGCCCGGGCTTGTGCACCTCAGGTGCTCCTGGACTAATCAGAGGAATGATAGAAAGGTCCGGCTATTGTGAGATCCCAATATCATTTGGTAGAGCTCAACCCCCTTTGGACCAAGGAGAGCCACCATCTAATAAGCTGTGGCGCGGACTGCAGCACGCCGAGCCATCCCGTCATTGGAGCCTCTGGGGACATACCCATACTCATTGCGCATTGAAAAGGCAAATGCTGATTTGTTGATGTAGTAAAATTTGACTGTCCCCTTGGCTTTTAGGGAAGTATATGCCTCTGCGTATTTTCTCCGGGTCTCAATATTGGCTGGGCTGTTCCAATTGTATGGGGATACCCCAAGTTTTTTCCAGGAAAATTGCATTCCCTTGACCAGATGGTAGTAAAAGGAAATTGAAGCCTCAACCCCAAAAGCAGACTTGACCATGGCCTGTATATTTGCCAGTTCAAGATGGCAGTCCCAGGTGATCCACTGGCGGATTGCCCATTTGTGCTCCTTTGTGAGCATGGTCAACACACGCAAGGATTTCTCCGCAGCAAGGACTTGACCCGTGTTGAGGAACTTGTTGAAGGTCTTTGAGGCGTACTTGGGATCCACCCTGACAATGGCTGCGGCTGCCTTGTAATTGCCTGATTAACGCATTAGATTAAGCAGGATGATGTGTTTGATGTCAGGGATGCACTTCTGAGCGGGCTTTTTAGCGGTGGGGATTGACTCATTGGCATTGGGCAAGGCACAGGGCATAGGCACCTTGTTGTAGAAGGCTGCAACTTTCTTGCGCACCAATTGTCCCTCATCAGTTTGAAAGAACTCGGGCTCCTCGTTGTCCTCCTGATTGCCATCGCTTATGTATGGCTCATAGCTAGTATCAAGTACAGGCTTCACCTTCTCCAGCATGGCTGACGGGACTGACTCTTGCCGGTACACAGCGACAAACACATATGAAGTAAGTTCTACCTCCTTGTCTCTAACTGTTTTTGTGAAGGTAACCTAGGTGGGCTTCTGGGTCAGCTTGGGGACCCGAGGGTTTATGCTCCGCACCCTAGCAGCTTGTGCTCCTTGAACCGGCTGTGTCAGTGCAGCGTCACTATGGAACTCTCCTCTTCCGCCTCCCTCCAGAGTAGGCACTTGTGTTGTACTGAGTCTATTCTTTGACCCGTGGGGGCGACCGCAACTG
The DNA here is from genome assembly GCA_014839935.2 of Entomophthora muscae. NCBI lineage: Eukaryota > Fungi > Entomophthoromycota > Entomophthoromycetes > Entomophthorales > Entomophthoraceae > Entomophthora > Entomophthora muscae. The sequence continues at coordinate 222,342 of QTSX02006508.1, forward strand.
CGGCGCACAACAGGTGCATTGGTACTCTGGTGTTGTGTTCCTTTCATTTTAAAATTTAATAAAATACTAAATAAATTTCAATTAAGTCACTCCTTATTTTTAATTTTTGCTTTTATCTGAATATGGATATTTAATTAGAGTTTTCTCCACCCAATATCCCAATTATAGATTTTTTATTTCTTAGTTAGTTGTTTCTGGTTTACAATGCCCATTTTTGAATACCCAAAATAATTTCCACCCATTTTCTCATATTTTTTGCCAAATTAAGCACCCAACACAATATTTTTAAAATTTATGTTTCAGATCTCATGTCTTATTTTAGATGCCTTGGTATCATTCTTGATTACAATCCATTGCACAAACTGTGTGAGTGATTTTGTTTGTGGTTTGAGTTCCTATTGTGTTTTGTTTTTGGATTGAGTTTTGACGCACCATGTGTGGGTGTATTTTGTCACCGATTCACATAGTAAACATATGGGTCATTATTTTAGAGATTAGGCCATTTTCTAATGCACATGCTGCTCAAGTCGCAGCATAACACAGTTCGATTTTGAAAAAGTAACTAATTACACAATTTATATTTAAAACATTAATAACTCAATGAAAAATTAATATTTTTTCACACTGTAAACTATCAAAATGAAGCTAAGAATCTTATCTTTCTATTGGTGTAAAAATTTTAATATGTATACTATGCTCAATATTAAAGCGAAAGTAATTTAAAAGAGCATAATCCAGATTTTATTATATGATTATATCTAATGATATAAAGTAGATCACTTCAAAGCTAATAAATACTCTTTTTTGAATACACAACAGATGTTTTTTATTTGACGAAATTAAAGATAAGATTGAGAGCTTTATTTTCGCATTTTATTTTATTTAAAAAGCTCAATTCTCTAGGATTTTATGATAGTTTGAAGTTAGGATGTTTTTATCACTGTTTAGATTGATTTTAAGGTTCAAGTGAGCTTCGAACCTCAAATTGAGCATTCTTTAAATGGAATTCTTTAATATTTTATCATTTAAAAATATGCGGAAGAGTTACAATTAACTGAATACATCATTTTAATTGATTTGCATTGATTACAAAGAGGATATGATGTAATAATAATGCTTAGCTGCTTCACATATATCACTTGTGCATGAAAACTGGGTATTTAATTAATTTCTGCAAACATAAATTCAAGTTCAAACTATAATAAAAGCTATCACACCATTTCTTTCAGAATGGTGTCATTTAGCTTGGTATATAAGAGCTAAAGTACCACAAAGCTTCTAATCCAAATAACCCAATTCAAAGACCACATTCTGATCATAACTACTCCATCATTAAGGCACACATCAAAGATCTGACCTAATTACAGATTCAAAATACTACCATGTCCTCAGTTAAATTTACTTCTTCCATGCTACCCTTTTTTTCCTTGGGAGCTTCAACAAAAAGAGAGAGAATTGCAATGTTAAAAAAGGCATTCCTCTTTATTGCTGGTGATGATCTTGATAATTTCATCAAGCACTTCCTTACTCAAACTGAATTTGGGAAAGCTCAGTTCCTGCCAACTATTCAAAATCAAAAAGGCAATGAGTTCATTGAAAACTTAAAGGATCTCATGAAATCTTCTCCCCAAAAACATCTCCCAGCCTTGCGATCTCTGGTTACTTCCAGTTACTCTTTAAAAGAGCTTAATGATATGGGGTTTAATATAACCAAAAGTGAGTTTGAATACTCAAGAAAAATAAATAAAAATAAAAATGTAAGCTTAAACAAAAAAAGCCAAAAAAATAATAACTATTCATTAAAAAAAGAAATAACTAAAAAAATAATTAAAAAATTGCTGGAAAATTCTTTTGAAACAAGCCAGTTTACAAAAAAAGTGCCTGAAAAAATTTATAAAGATATAGAAAAAGAGATGAGTAATTACTCAACTGAAATTAAATACTCTCTACTTAAAACAAAAAAAGAAATATATGAAAATATGAAAATAAAAAATGAAATTTCAGTTTCAATTTCCACTTACTATAAATTAATCCCTAAAAATATAATAAAAAGTAAAAAACAAACCGATATGTGCAATATTTGTAATTTAAAAAATTCACTAGAAAAAAAGAAGGAAGAATGTGAAAGTAAAAACTTACCATTACCAGAATTTATAGACAATGACTTAAAGACTATTAATCAGCACCAAGACTTTTATGTTCATCAAAATTGTGAATATAAAAAAGATATTAATGAACTAGATGATGAGTCTTGTGTTGTAGTTATAGATTATAAAGAAAACTTAAAGGTTGGAGGTGGTCCAATTGAGACCAATAATTGTTTTTATTCAAAAAAACCAATCTCATTATTAGGGTTTGCATTAGTTTTTAAAGAAAACAATAAAATTAAATATGAATATCATGATTTTTTGTCTCAAATATTATCACATGATTCTTTATTTTCAGGTGAATGTCTAATAAGTCTTCTTAAATTAGATAGATTTAAAAAAATAAAAAATATAAAAGTATGGACAGATAATGGAAATCATTTTAGATCATATGAGTTTTTATATTACTTATTTAAAGAGGCACCTAAATATATTAAGGGTTCCATAAAATATAACCGTTTTGTTGAATGCCATGGAAAAAGCATTGTTGATGGTCACTTTGGTGTAATATCAAAAATTTTAAAGGAAAAAGAAAATGTACTTTATATTAACAACATTAATGATCTAAAAAATATTTGTGAGAAAGAAGAAAGAAGAAAAGAATTATACAATTCAGCTTTAACTGGTTCAATTGTTTCCCAAAAAGTATTTTTTATATTTATGAAAGGAAATTTAGGCCTATAAAAAGAGAGCTTGAAGTTAAAAATCTGCACATTAATCTTTCATATTTGATGAAAGATGGGAAGTTATATACTTCACCTTTAACATTTGAAAGCTTCTCAGAATATTCTGAGATATTTTATCATTTGAAATCACGTGATGATACCAGAGAAACAAAAATATCAGAAGATGCTAGTAGTGTATTGGGGCAAGTTCATGAAGTAGGGCAGCTTACTAGAGGGTGTATTTTAAATAGAGTTATCAGTCTTTCAAAAACAACAACCTTTTTTTCTGAAACAAACTAAGAATATTTATGATGAGCCAAAGATAGGGTAATAGCATTTATAGCTTTGGGGCTGCTATTACTCTCCCATGCAACTCATCATAAATATTTTTGGTTTGTAGTAGCACTTAAGATATTTTCAGTAGTACTATAAGTTGCAATTTTCAATTATAAAATCAATGAATTATTTTTTAAAAAATCACCCAAGCCCAAGATCAATTAAATATTTGGGATTGATTGTATTTTACTCTTTCTGAATAATTTGAATATGAATAATGTGATTAAGTTATAAAATAACCAATCTGGCGCCTAGGCATAACAAGAAAAATAATGTCCCATATGTACACCAAAAGCCAACTCACACCATTTTGTTTATGAATCCATGTATTTCAGATTGCATTTTGAATGGTTTCGTTTGCGTGTGAGTCCTTCTTTGCTGTGTTGACCCATTTTGCCTATTAACGCCAAAAATCCCTGCTAACAGAGTGTATATTTTAACCTGATAGTTGGATTTTGTTTAAATCTGAAATGATTTTGTTTAAATCTGAGTTCATTTTGCTTGTCGCCATAGCTTTTAAAACTACTGTATATGTGAGAACTGAAAAGCGTCAATATTATGAGTGACAATTAGTAAAAAAGCTGAATTCTCACTGTCAATTACAAAAATTGTAGACATTATTTTTGACAACATTGTCACTGTCAACATTTTTTTGAAAATTTACTATGTTTTTTCATAGTACACTTAATTAAATTTATGTGGGCTAGCAAAAATTAACTGTTTTCTGTGTGTTTTTGTTCACATATAAAAATTAAAAAAAATATGAAAATAAGTTTAAAAAGTATCAAGGTTATTTATTTCTTTATTAAAAATTATATTTTGGGGGTAGGAATATGATATTTTACCATTGCGCTTATATGAAGTTGTTAAGAAGTTGTATTCAAGTATTGAAAAGGGTAAAGTGTCAACAACATCACTTATGACATTCTTTATGAGGTGACATATTAATCTAGGCTTAATTGCACCACTCTAATTTGCTTAACTCCACCCCAGGATATAATCATGAGCAAATAAACAACATTTACAAGTGTTGACATTATTTTTAATAATAAATTCTATAGTAACTTACATAGTAACTCACACTTAAATTATTGAATCACTGTTAGCCACCAATCCACTTAATATATTAAAGCCGTAATAAGTGCCACATGTATATTTATAACATGAACATTTCAACAATCAAATGTATGCACACTGTCTTTTCCAATATAATAATTCAATAAAAAAATATTTTTAAATGTACACTTTTTTTACTGTAAATGTTTATGTTTTGCTATTAAAAATAAGTTCAGCTTAAAAAGTGTCAACATTGACACTTTTACGTTGTGAAAACAAATAAAAAAATAAACTAATTTTTATTAGTAAAAGTAAAGAAAAAATCTGGTTAAATCAAGTTTTTTACTAAGCTTAATATTAAATTGTGTTGAGATGGCCAAAATTTTGTCGTGTTTTCTGGGTTTGCACCCCTGAACGCTTTAAAAAAATAATTAAGCTAGCACAACTAGCAAAAAACATAGGAGATTTAGAGTTTTGAGTCGACAGTGGCCATGTTGACAAAGTGTCAACATGGGCGCTGTTGCTGTCTTTTGCTTTGCTAGGACACTGTTGATGCACATCAAAATGCTGATGATTCAAGCCTGCATTCCAAACAATTCCCCCGTTGTTCTTGATGTAAGACTTCAGACTTTTTCATCAACAGTTGCAGCTGTATCAAAGCCTGTGCTCAACCATCACTAATAAATTACTATTTCCCAGGGATACAAAAGATACAGCTAGGATTGAGACAATAGTTTTATCAATGAGCCTAAATGGAGAAGATTGTATTGCTTGATATAATAGAACTGTGAGGGGTTTATACCTAATTCTAATAAAAGGAAATGGTAGAAAAATTATGTTTAAGGGAGATCAACTCATGATTTTTAATCAGAAATATAATTTTCAAAAGTAATATTATAAAAGCTTTAATTGAGGGCTTTTGGTTGACATCATTTTGGTTAAAATGGTTCAGTATTTTTGAAAATGTAGGTTACCAAAAATTATAAAGGAGAAAAAACTTTAAAGTTACTCCCCCCTTAGCCTTGAATAGGACAATGTTTCTCTGCCACACTAAGAAAATTTCTCAAATTCCCGCTAAACCCCTGAATTTGCTAGATGATTTAGCACACACAATTGAAAAGAGATTTTTCTTGGAATACCCCTCTCAGGTGGTACCTACTGACTCCCATATTTCTGTTCCAACCTGGGGAAAATCACTGATTAATTTGGACTATTTGTTAGCTTAGTTCCATCCTCATTTGAAACAGCTGCAATTAAACCAAACAGGACACACTTCTGCTAACCCATAAAAATCCAATAAAGCTGGAGTTAAGGGCTTCCTGAAGCATCCCATAGGCAATAGCCAATCAAAATTCAAAATGAAAATTAATGGGAATTCTTTCAGCCCTACTGAAATATCCCTGCAAAATTTCTCTCCTGGCCAATTAGATTCTCCACTTGGGTCAGGTGACCTTTCAAATTCAAGTTCTATCCCTTAAAGCAAGACAGGGTATTTTTGACCCCTGCTTGCTCATTCTTATCAAATAAAAGTTTCACTTTTAAAAATACATTTTTCAAAATTTGGGTCCCTTTCTGTTGGACCTTTGTTTCTTTGTAGTTGTTAGCAGAAGTTTTGGCTTTTCCTTACCTTCTTTGTTGCTCCCTGGCTCCTGGTGTCTCTTTCAAAGTCCCTAGAGGTAAAGTTAGTATTAGCGTTAAGGTGGACCTCTTTTGCTTTTGAAACTTGAGTTCAAACCTAAAAAATAGTATAGAAAGTCTTATAAATTTTTACTTTAAGTTTTTGCTCCACCTTTGGTTTAAAATTACTTTACGCACCGTAAAGACCCCCTCTTTATTATGACTGTTTAAATTGGGGTTCAAAGTCTTTCTTGCACCCCAAGCCTCAAAATATATCCCTGGTTTGCCTAGCAAAGTATTTTTTGACCTCACCTCTCCTCTCAAAAGGCCCTCAATTTTCCTGATGTCCTCAAAAATGTTGATCCCTCTGCTCAAATTTGTGGCTTTTACCCTGGCCCTGGTACTAGTGATGATCTGGACCACCTCCCCAGATCTCTGGAGATAAATATCTTTTTTGGCCTAATATGTTGGAATCAATCTCACTCAATTTCTACACCTGCTTGAGGATCTCCCCAGAAAAGCCCAAGATCTGCTTATTACTGAAAAGAATCTTGTCAAGAGCCTCACCTGTGACAACCTTGAGATTCTTCCTCCCAACTCTGACCTCACAAACCTTGTGAAAGAAGATGCTTCAGTATCCCGCCCTCCCATGGAGACTGAGCCCACTTTTAATTAGGAGAAATTGGACCTCCAGAAGTACGCTCCCAGTCACACTCCATGGTTGCTTGCCAATGCAGTTCTTATAGGTTTGAACTTATAATTTCCCTGGTTGTCTCCTGTGTCCTTGCTCTGGACGCCAATTCAAGCGGCCATACCAGTTCTGCACTGGATAGTGTCCTGGTGGGTCTTTTTCTCCAGGATGAGAGCCAAACTCAATTAGTTTAGCCCCCCTCTCTTACACAAACAATCAAACAGAAGTCTGGGCATAAATATCAACAAAAATAGAAAATATTAGTTGAGACTTAACTTTTCAGTCCTGACACCTGATGTTTTTATGTCTCTTAATTCACTTGTTTTCCTTATTTTCAAGATTTCTGGTCTTGATTGTATTATTTTTATTATTTGCCATTTAGGGTTGTTGATAGAAGATCATATGGAGGCAATATGTAGCTATTAGTTAGGTCTTGGGGTTCTGCAGGTGTCAGGATTCACCTTCTCTTAGCTGCTATTCTTAGCCCCTTTAATTTTGGTTTATTTACTTCAACCTTGCCATGATTATTCTGGACTATTATTTTTAATCTTAGTCATGATTAATTAGCTCACACATGTTCACTATGGTCTTCCTCTTCTTTCCCTAAATTTTCTACACTTTCAGGTTCAAATTTGGCTCCTTTCTCCATCCTAAAATCATTTTAAATTAATTAGCTAGGTTTGAATCTATCTTATCTTTAACAACAAAACTTGAACCCTGTACCTATTCTCTTGGGTTAGTAGTTTTTGCATCTCTAAACTCTTATCTTTTTCTTTGCAATGATGACACATCTCCAGGCCTTTGGATCTTGTTTTTTCCCGCTTTCTGCCTCACAATGTCTAACTGTCAACTCTGAGACTTTCCTTCTTCTCCTTCTGGTCTCCTTTACTTAGTTTAACTTATCTAAGTTAAATTGACAATATCTGATTCTCTTAACCTCTATTTTTCAGAAATTTTTTCCTAACCAGATATGATTTAAATTTTCATCTTCTTTCATTTCACAAACAAAGCATAATAAAAGGCTTGGTTTTTCCAGTCTCAACAATAAGTTGAGGTTGTTTGACTTGCACCCCAAAAAGGTACTTGTTAGGTTTTTTGGCTTGTGTTCTTTTTCTTCAGTCTTTATCCTTAGCTTCCATCTTTGTTCCATGATCCCCTTTGACTATATCTTTCATCAGTTAAGTAATTTTTATAGTGGAACACACACTTTAATTGTTGATAGCTTCAACCCGCCAGCTAGTGCTGACCATTACCCTGACTTAAAAATTGACTTTTTGACCCAATCTTCAGTCATTAAGACTGTCTCTATTTTATTTTTCTTAGGTTTAATAAATTGCCTTAGTCCTTATTTCACTTTGTATAAGCTCTTAGGAGCCTTAGTGCAGTTATTGTTGCAAACCTTGCCTATCTTTTTATACTTGAAAAATATAAACATTCTTGGTTTAAAGGCCTTAGTTTACGATAATTTACCCCAAGCCTTCAAACCTTACAGCAGGCTGGCAATTCCTTGTTAGCCCATAGAAGAATTTCACAAACTGTGAGTGGATGAGGGCGCACTCTCACTTGGATACTTCTGACTACTAGGTGCCGGCTAGTAGTGATACACTAAGATAGTTGTCAATTTTCTATCTACCAAGAGTGAATATTCTGCTCATCTCATTACTAGGAGAGCTTTTTTATAGGGCATCTAGCCCTCTTGTCAGATTTATCTTCTGGCGCTTCTATCTCTTATCAGCCAGTTCACTGTTCCCCAGACTGCCAATTTCAGCCCCCAGAGTTAGGCATCCATGCTGGCACAGCATGGGATCACAATCAATTGCTGGACCTCATGTATGTGCAACAGGGTCTCAGCAGCATCTTGTCTACTATTCATGCAGCTGTTGCAACATCTTCAATTACTCCCTCTTGGGGAATTAACACCCCAAGTAAATCACCAAGCGGCTCACTGAGTGGTTCACCGCCCAGCCAATAAACCAGTGGCACCTTTATCAGTTAACCATCTATTATGGGGATCACTCAATCTAGGTCCTAAATGGAAAACGACTTGATTAAGCCTCGTGACTCAAGAGGAACACTACTCAGATAAGCCTCGTGACTCAAGAGGAACACTACTCAGATAAGCCCCGTGACTGCCATGACGTACATGGACGACATGTGGCTTATCATGATACTATATATTAAGCTATATTCATATTCAATAAAGTATCATTCTCTTCTTAATCTTCCCCTTTATTTTGTTTATTATACTTCCCAGAAGTATATACACAATACAGCTTTGAATATTTATTTTTTCTTTGAATAGGTACTTCACATCTTGCATTGGAGGTTAATCAACCTTCTATAAAGGTTGCATTTTTGGGTTTGACCCCAGATGCTTGAGAGTTTGGCAGAGGTACATTTCTTGGGAATATTTTGTAATTTTTCCAATCTCTCAATCTAATTGGCTTGTTTATCAGCCAATTAATGGTCTGTGTTTGTATAAAAATCAAGCTTTGGAGTAATTTGCAGTATTCTGATCATCCAAATCTATCAGTAGAATCACATCAATACTTTATTAAGCTTGGCAGAGGATGGTGCTTAGACATTGGTAGCCAATGAATCAGAAGAATGATGGTCAAGTCTATCATATTATTTAAGATTCTTGACACTTATGTAAAACATAAGAAATTTATTTGCCCCTGTTTTCTTCAATGTTTCTCTGTTACTTTCCAATTAGTGTTGATCCCTGCAAAACTAAAAAGTCAACTGTTGCTCTGTTTCTGCTCTGCATTATGTTGAATGTCAAATATTTTGCTCCTGTCTTTAGCACTTTTCCATTTCCTTCTGGCCTCTTCTAATTGGGTTCCCCCCCTTTAAAAATAAATAAACCCTTTTTATTTATTTACCTTATTTATGTATTTTATTTATTTATTGTTTTATTAATCTTTTCTTTTTTAATCCTAATATTTATTCTTTAATTTATTTTTTATTTTTAATGATTATCTCTTGTTTATTAACTTTTTTCTTTGAATCTTTTCCTTCTTAATCCTTTTATTTCCTCTTTTCAGCTGCTTTTAATTACTCACACATATTTTTTTCTACTCCTTTTCTCTTTTAGCTAAGCTCAGATGCCCTTCATATGAGCTTTTTTTCTCTACTGGCCACTATATATGTACTTAATCTGGGTTTCTCTCTATAGCCACTACATATGTCCTTCATTTGGGCTTTTCTCTAGCCACTACAGATGTTCTCTATCTGGGCCTTTCTTTCTAGATTATCCACTATATGTGTCTTTACCAGAGGCTTTCAGAGATAAGCATTCACTCTCTTTATGTACTTTCTCTCTCTCCTCTTTTCTTTTTAAGTGATTGGCCTGGGAATTTGCAAAAACATCACCTCTACTTTCTGGAAATCACTCTTATCCCTTGGGTTGAGCAGCTGTTTCTCTGGACAGCTGCCCCACAGGTGATTTCAGGCCCCCTATGCTTAAACAATGGTAGTAAAACTCTTTCTTAAATTCACCCTAGAGACATAGACAGAGTAATTCCCAGACTCTTTTGCTAGAGGAAAAAACGACCCAGATGAATTCTCCCCCAGCTATTATCACAGTTTTATTGCTGCTTCAACACTTTCTCATTCCAGGGGTCACCAACTGCATTATTCTTCCTGTAGGTTTTTTGAAAAGACAATGCTGACTAAGAATTTTTCTCTCCCAGGTAACCCCAGCTATATTATCACCCTAGCTGGTCTAGGAATGCTTACACTGTCATATCATAACTATCCCTGGGTACTCTTTTTATCCTTTTTATGTATCAATAGAGGGCTATCTTACTGGTACACCAAGGTAAAACCAAACCTTAACCACCTTGGTTGATAAAAACCCCAGCCACTGCATCTGGGCAAACAAACAAAGTAACAAACATCTAGTTCTCTTAGGCAACTATTCCCTACTTGGACAACATCAGCCTGCACCTGCACAACAGATTCACATGTGAATCATCACATTGAGCCAACCCCAGATTGGGTTATGCCTATCTTCTCTCCTATATCACTACCCAGCCCACAGATGGGAAGCCCTACCATTCCTGAAAGGATGTTTTCATATTGCCTCCTGGTATTTGAGCTTATTCTACCTGACTCTAACTGGCCTCATTGATTTCTTGACCCTGCACCCGGGCAAATGGACTCCTCTCAGCCATGTAATCTCTTATATCATGAAGGTAGGGCCATTCCTCTACCTGGCTCGGCTATCTGATTGGTCTCCAGTTAGCCTGCTGACTGACCAAGTGTGAGAATGGTGGGCAGTTCCTGGCACACTCCATTCTTCCCTCTGGGAGATAAAAAACTCAAAATGTGGACCTTTTGATTTATTTTGGATGGTGGATTTTGAGCAGCAGATCTACATATGCTTCGGGACAGTTTTTTAAGATGGTCAGATTTGAGATGGGCATGTGCACCGAATCAAGATCTCTACGCAAAACCGTGATAAGGGTATTGGGCTTTCTACCATTGCAGCTCCAGAAGCGGTTGGTGTGATTTAAGTAGTGGGATGTATCAAAGTCTATATAAAACCTTCTTGTAAAAAATTCTAAAGACAGGCAAAATCTGAATATAAATAATCATGTGCCTTGAATCGAAATAGTTGTGATCCAATCTATTGGTCTCGATGTAGGGCTGCTTCGGCCAGCTCTGACAGGTTTCCGACTCTGGGCCGCTTGTCAAAAAGGTATTTGAAATATTTAAATATGAGAAAAGAATGTTCGGTTGTGGTGGCTCAGAGCTGGAAGCTAACTGGAGCATCCGTACCTCTGGGGTATAGTGTGCATTGTTACTTTCAAATGGGGTTGCTTTGAGGATTTTATAAAGCTCTACGGGTAGCCGAATGAAGTGATTATTCCAGTCGGTTAGTAATTTAATAATCATGCTCGTGGGTTATAAATACCATAATGTTTATTGATTTTGAAGCAGTCACGCATCAATGGGTCACTGAGATATTTGGTCCTGCCTCTTAAATGCGATTTCAGGTTGGAATGGCTGGTGATTTATTAGACAGTTTCGGATGTTTTATTAAGAATCGTTTTAGCATACTGATGTGGTGATATTCAGCATAATCATGTATAAGGCTTTTCCCTTAAGGTGATGAACAAAAAATTGTGGCGGATTTTGCATAAAGGTTTAATTGAACGTTAAGGCTCCTGAAATTCACCGCGCTATTCAAAAAGGTGGCTGCTAGTTTAGAATTTATAAGAAATCGGTGATTCTTTTACGAGCTCCAGTGCGGGCACATCTCTAGTTTAATTTGCATGTGCAAGTGGGTTGGTGAATTAATGGCGAAGAATAAATTAGCATTGATTTCGTTTGTTTAACATTAAAACGGTTTATGAAAATAAATTATTTTAAAAGCGCATACATTTTTTGCGCTATAATGTGGTGGTTGGCGTAATTCGTGAGGATTGAAGCGTTCTGGCTATTGTAAATATTATGTCTGTGGGGCTTGGAAAGACAGAAAAATGTAATGGTTAATCGTTAGCTGGTATGAATTCTTTCACAGTGTGGTTTGGTGGAGGCAAACAGGATTCAAGTCCAGTTGGTGCCTAATTTGGAAAGGTTGTTGCGCTGTGCCAAATGAGATTTGAGGGGGTCAATTCGATTGGAATCCCTACTTGGATTGGATCAAGCGAAGGGGGATCGACACACTTTCGGTACAATAGCTTGGGAGGTTAATCCAACCAGTCTTTAGCGGAGGAATACTGTAGTGCATCCAAGTGGGTTTTCATTACCGTTTGGGGCTAGATTCCTGGGCTTGTCCTAGGGCATGAGCTACCGCACTTAAGCTGAGCCGGTCTATGCATTGAGGGACAAATCGCACAAGCCATTCCTGCGTACTATTTGCTTTCCCTTGGCTTCTACAAGAGCCACAAGCTTCTATCCACTTGTCAATAAGGGTAGTTGCACTTATTGCATAGATAACGAGGTATTGATTTAGAGTGAGATCCACTTGTTTTGTTGCCTAGTGGTGTAAGTAATCATTCCCAACAATAAAGGATTGCCATACTACCTGCTAGGGGAGTCAGGTTTAAGGACACAAGTTGTCCAAGATTAAAGTGTGCTTACTGATCCTTTGTACTTTTTTGGATCAGGGTTTGATAACAAGTGAAAGTATTTCGAATCTTGTTCATCTTAGTTCATAAATTCAAGATTTCCCTTCAATATTATATTGCAGCTTGTTTTAAGCCCGACTACCCTACTGATGCCCTTTTTATAAAGAAAATACTAAACAGCTTTATTTTTCGCTGATTTTAGCTTGTTTACATTGTTATTTCAACTTTTATTGCTTCAGGGTTATCCTTCTGGCTAAGCCAAATCTGATATCGTTTTTCCAGGAACCTTAAAAAGCCCAAGTCTGGTATTTCCAACACAGAAAGTCTAGGATGGTAAAACTTAAATGCTTGTGCAATAATTCATAGGTTTAATAGGCGTCCACAGGCCACCCTGACGAGAATTATACTATCCTCGAGAAGCTTGGCTCTGGATCGTTTGGGACCGTTTTTAAAGCGTAAGGTTTACTTTTTTGATCTGGTTGACTATCTGTAACGCTCTCTAACCCTTCTTCTTTTTTGAATACAGGATTGACAAACGCACCAACCAAGTGGTAGCCGTGAAACAGATAGATCTGGAAACAGCTGATGATGACATTAGTGACATTCAGCAAGAGATCACACTCTTGGCACAATGCGAGTCTTCATATATCACCCAGTACTTCGGTTCCTTTGTAAATGGATTTAAGCTTTGGATCGGTACATGTGATGTTTTTTATTGCGCTAACCTAATTTAGTCATGGAATTTATGGCCGGAGGCTCCTGTCTTGATTTGGTAAGTGATAACACCTTGCTAAGGCTAATACCTGTCTAGCTAAAAGCCGGTGCATTTGAAGAACCTCATATAGCGATTGTTCTCAAGGAACTTCTTACTGGCCTAGACTATCTTCATTCTGAAGGGAAACTCCACCGAGACATTAAAGGTAGATAAACGCAATACATTTTATTGAAGCTGGTAGCGGCGAATGTTTTACTCTCTGGCAAGGGTGAAGTTAAATTAGCTGACTTTGGTGTTGCTGCCCAGTTATCGCATCAACGGAGCAAGCGGAATACCTTTGTGGGAACACCTGTAAGTGAAGCAACCCACTCAAGCTAAAAGTTTAGTTTTGGATGGCACCCGAAGTGATTGAACAGACTGGTTATGATGCCAAGGTAAAGTATCGCCTGGATAGAACTAATCGTTGCAGGCTGATATATGGTCACTTGGTATAACTGCAATCGAAATGGCTGAGGGGCAGCCTCCCTACGCTGACTTCCATCCCATGCGTGCCTTGTTCTTTATCCCCAAGAATGATCCGCCGCGGCTGCAGGGAGATATGTTCTCGCTGGATTTCAAACATTTCGTTGCGCTCTGTCTGACGAAAAACCCTCAGGATGTAAGTCGCTTCGGAGTATAATTACTGACCTTCAGCGTCCCTCTGCTCGTGATCTGCTCCGGCACCCATTCATCCTCAATGTCCAGAACAAACCAAGTAACTTGGTGGAGCTGATCGACCGATTTGAAGCATGGAAGATGGCGTATGACGATGAACCTTCATCCGAGGCCCCGTCAACCATGACTAATCAGACTGATATGACGGGGCTCACCTGGGACTTTGGAACAATGCGATTAAGTGGGGCCAATTCCATGCGCTCCGCCGCTACCGCCAGGGTAAGGGTGGTTATTGTATTTGACTAATCCCCAGAGCCAACATAATTCCACCTTGTTTGGTCATACGCCTATGCGAGCATCGATAGCAAGCAGCTCTGGACTATCCATCAACGAAGAGAGCGTCAACATCCTTACCGGCCATGAAATAGGCTTGACGATTGATTCTACGCTGACTCAGGTATTTCTTATTTGTTGCTTTTGCTGACAGTTAGCTTTTGGAGGGCCGCAAGTACTCGCCTGAAATCGCTGCCGCTATTTGTCAAATAAGGGAAGGGTTTGGTGTTCTTAGTGATAACCAGCCTGCCGCTATACATGATTTTTTCAAGTCCCTTTTAGAAACAGTTCACGAGTAAGTTATCTTCTCCGCGTGCTAACAGACATTAGCAACGAGACTCTGTACCACTACTTTTCCACTCAGCTCCCCCCTGCCCCTCCTACTCTAGTTGCACCTGAGCCTCCTCGTAACATGAGCGCACGTCGGGCCCGCCCTTCCATCTACGGCACACCTTCTGGATCTGGCAAAGCACTACCCACTGTGATAGTTGATGCTGTTGACTCGGTGTCCGTAGATGGATCTCCTTCCAGCGAATGTCAACCCTCAGCCCCCTCCACACCAGTTGGCACCTTTACTACCTCCACCTCGGATGCCCAAGCAAGTGCCGAGCCCTTCACTTACCAACTTAATCCTGTCATTGAATATCTTTATAACCGCTGGAAGCTGAAGTGGGCTACGTGATTTCTTTAATTTTTAATAAACCGTGTTAAAATAAGTTTTTATTAAATCAAGATGTGTTTTTAATGATGACTTTGAACATCTCGGAGGCGAGACGGTTGCCATCCTCGAGCCTTGGGCGGAAAAAGTCCTGGACATACGAGAATTTGATGCGATAGGTCTCCATAACCCCGTGGCGAATACATTGCGCCCAGTCCTGCGTTGCAGAGAAAAACTACATGTTAGCTTAGCATTCGGCCTACCTTACCCCGAGATCATCCAGACGGATCTCCTTATCGTAGAGAGCACAATGGATTGTTTCCTGCATAAGCTTCTGATCGGTGAAAAGGGATTCTACAATGCCCAGCCAGATGCGAAAGGGGGGAGTCTGACAGATGATATGGTCGTAGGGGTTGATCCCCATACGGTACCAGCAGTCCACCTAAGTGTTTTAGTGACATCATCTTTTAATCGTGTACGATAGCTAACAACGAAAGGTGTGAGTTTGGCCGCCGGATGGCTTCAGGGATGTTGTTCAAAGAGAACGTATCCAAGATGTCGTTAGAGAGAAGCATATCGTCTGGAGGAGTGAGGCTCATAAACCTGTCCCCAAACACGAACTTCCCTGCCTAGCCCTGTCAGTTGCTTTACTGAATGATCCTTACCTTGGTGAGCCGGTCGCGAAGCTGGTCCTCTTTTTCTTGGATCATCAACTCAAACAGCTCCCGAACAGAATCGGCATACCCCTGGGTCTGTTCATGTGCACTGGGATTCAGAATCGCTAAGCCTATCCTTACTTAGCTTCAGTTATATCAAGCCCCACCTGCATATACGTGCCACTTGTTGCTGAAGATGCGCAACATGATATTCACCTTGACATTCTCTATCCCCCCAACATAGTTTGGAGTTTCCCACTAGACGTATCAGAAAAAGTAAAAAGGACAAGTTTACAGGGAAACAGGACCGAGAATTCCAGGCCGCACCCATGCTTATCAAAAGCTTTCAATACTGGGATTAAACTTTATATACCTAATAAATGCCAAATGGGTGACTGCCTGAGTATTAGCAGTTATGCTGATTAAAAGGTCAACTTAGGCCAGATATACAATCTATACCGGTCATGCTCCTCATGAGTCAAGAATACCATCTTGGAGTTTAAACTCTTCAAAATCTCCACGACCAAATCCAGGCTCTTCTGGGAAGAACGATATCTAATGACGGCCTATAACCAAGTTTAGCACACAAGCTGGCTAGCGTGATACCAGAGGTTGAGCAGTAGGATCAACACTTGGACCATGCATCGAATGACAAGTAACAATCTCTGTATCGGTTGGAAGATATTCTACGAAGGCTCGAATTTCAGGGGCTTTGACGGAAGTCTAAGGCATTTAGCCAACTTCGATTAAAAATAGCTTACCTGACCCCCCACTATCGCTCCCATCTTGGTGGCTATACATGATTAAAAATATGGTTAAGCTTATACCAGGTCCATATTGGGCAACCACTCGACCAAGATTTTTCAGCTTCAACGGAATAGATTATATAATCACTACACCGGCTAACAGCAAATCCGTCTTTCAACAGCTGGATCCCTTCACCATCTACATATAAGCTAAATATTCGAAGGTATTTTACCAGGATATTTCACCTTCAGCTCATCAAACCGAGTCGGCAGATCACAGATGTTAACCCTGAAAAACGACACTTGAACAAAGGTTCTTGAACTTAAGCTTACTTCCACCCGGCATCTCGGAATTTAGTCGCGTAGAGATGCCCCATATCCCCAGACCCAATAATCCCAATCTGCACATTTGCCTTCAACTCCTCAGGGCTCATCGTTTCCTTATCCACTTACTATCACCAAAAGCCTTGCAATTAGACTCACGCCTTTATTGCATCCCTCACACCCCACTTTAAAATTTGGACTCCCGATCCATTCCTTCGCAATATGCCGCCACCCATCTCCCTCCCATCTTCGCATCGCCCGACGACCCAAGGATCCAACTCGCCTCGCTCGAAACATTCCAAATCAATTTATTTGAGCAAAAGGGTCCTGACACCAATGTTTCAGGAATCTCCTAAACAATTTAAAGAACAGGGGTTTTTATCCAACTTGCTCGGAACATCATAGCAGGATTGGTTCCAATATACCAGGTTTTAGCTGATGCCATCATGGACATAATTTCCCCCAGCTTGCTCAGGAGAGGGTTGCCTTTGCCAAATCCATGTAAACCTGATTTGCTCCATTGACTCTGTCGTAACTGTGCTGTTTTAGCAGAGTTACAAGGGGGAAAATATTTAGAAACTAGATAACAATCTTTATTGAGAGATAGTGATTATATAATCATTGTGAATCAAGGATAACAGGAATATGATTGTGTTGATCACACAGTTGGATGGTGAAGGGGGTGGCTTGATCCTGGTAATGAGTCAAGCGCCAAAACGAGGTATTCATGGTAAGGGATCATCATCTGTTCATGTTGTTGGATTTGGTAATTTGAGTTGACTTCCTAGTATGGCTTCAAGTGACCGGATAATTGGATTGCGGGTCACAAACCTGCTTGCTTAGAACCTTGCTGGCGGGTCAAGCCTGCTGTTTCAACACCTCCTGACTGAAGGTCAGCCTCCTCTGAAGGCAGGTCAACAGGGATGTCGTCAGGAGCCCGAGCGCCATACTGGACTAACTGTTGTTCTGTGACAGGTAGGACGGTTTCACATTGTTTTTGTCTTGCCTTGCAGGGTCTCAGGCAGTCATGGTGTAGGGTCTTATCTTGCTTATGTTTTACAAGCCCTTGCGCGAGGTAAGTGTTATTGTTGTTTACCTTCAGAATGATTGCTGGCCCCACTTTTTCAGGTTGTAGCTTGCTCTTGTCAACATCCATGACCCAAGCTTTGTCCCCAACCTCATGTCTATTGCAGATAAGGGCAAATGTCTTTTGCAGACGTTTGTTCTCCTTTGCTGTTTGCTCGCTGTTGGCCTCTATCACTTGAGGGTCTGAGCGTGGAGGGATGTTACTTGGAATTTCCAGATTAGGTCCTTTCAATGCTTGAATGATATTTGGCTGTGTGCTGTATACCAGTTCAAACAGGCTTTTTCCAGTGGATCTGTTCACTCGGGTTTGACACACAAGTAGTGCAGTCAGTAGCTGCTTATACCAGTCTTCAGGTCTCCTGGCGGTTAGTTTGACTAAGGCTTGCACGAGGCTATCATTGAGCTGCTCTACATGTCCATTAGCCTGTGGGTGGTATGGTGTTGTTACGGTGTGTTTGACCCCATTTTTGGTGAGGTATATGTTGGTGTTTTCAGAGGTCAATTCTTTCCCTCCATCAGTTATCAGGAAGTCTGGCTTTCCACACTTGCTGATTATCTCCTTGCCAATAAATTGTTGTATGCCATTGCCAGTGTGCGCCTTTACTGCTTGGGCTACTGGCCATCTTGTAGCAAAGTCAATGGTGGTGATGATGTATTTCTTATTGATGTGTTTCCCTGGCAATGGGCCCAACAACGTTGAGGGCCCACACCTTGAAGGGTAGTTATGTGCAGATGAGTAGTACTGACTTTGGAGGGGCTTTGCTTTTGGCAAATTTCTCGCATACTTCACATTGGTCTAGGACTTGCTGAACTGTCAGGGCCCAAGGGCTCCCAACTCTGATACATTTAAACTATAGTTTAAGAGAAGTCCTTTATTTATTATCCAGACCAAGAATGATCACAATGGGGAAAAGGGGAACTAGTTTCTTTTTATACCATTTACATTGGTCTTTTAGATTCTTCCAGATTCTTTCTGAAGGTCCTTGTCTCTCTATCTGGAGGGTCATGCTAAAAGTTTGAAATATCAGCTGACTAATTCTAGTCATATTCTTTTGGCCAGATTCAAACTTCGCGGGTTGCTTCAGTTGGTCATCTAAAAATACTTTGGATAGATTATCCTCATCTGAGGCTTTCATTTGAGTGTAAGAACGTCCAAAACTGATCACTGGAAGCTGAGATATGATTGGATTTGCCCGCTTACTAACTGTTGCTTGTCTTGATTTGAAATCCAATCTCGCGACCATTTCGGGACATGCTGACAGGGTTTTTGAACTCGGCTCTTTAAATTGCCATAACTTTTGATCTAGGGTACCTAGAGAGATCATCAAGGTAGCTTTCTGACGGCAAGAAGTAGCTTTATTGATCCAAGCTTTTAAAATGTGATTTTCCAAAGCTACTATGTCATGGCGGGCCATGACATGAACGTCACAATACAGGATGGCCACCAGGCCTTGTGTTTAAGGAATTCATATAGGTTTTGGCTCTTGGTGTGTCCGAGGTCTCTGTGATATTGTAGGATGATGTACACTTGCTGGTGTGTGGGGATATAAGGGATGGTAGTACTGTCAGACATTTTTCTGTGCAAGGTCCTATACACGTCAGCAAATAGGTGTTTATTTTTGATGACTGTTTCCTTTGTTATGTCAGTTGTACCAGAAGGGAAACCCTCGTCTTTTGTTTGTAGCACCAAGAGAGACCAGTCTGGGTTGAGCCCATTTTCCCCTCTTGTGGCACAGACATACAGGCGTGAGAGGGTGTCTGCCATGGCAAGCTTGGGACCAGGTTTGTACTGTATGAGCATATTGAATCTCTCCAAGAGCTCCATCCAGCGGGCTTGGCAGCAAGATAGATTTGCTTGGGTTTTGAAGTATATGAGCAACTTGTGGTTGGTCAATGCCGTGAATTCTTCCTACCGTTCCAGATAACAACGTTATTTGATTAGGCAGTGTACAATGGTCAGCAGTTCCTTGTTGTGGATAGGGTATCAACACTTGCTGTTTGTCAACTTTCAGAATTCATAAGCTATGGGCAGGAAATCACCATAATTATTTTTGATTCATAGTACTCCCCCATTGGATGCGTCTGAGGCATCAGTTTTCATTTGATATTCCCATCACGTTTGGGGTATTGCAGGATAGGAGCCGTTTTGAGCTTCTCCTTGAGGTGTCTAAAACAGAGATCACGTTGGGGGGTCCACACAAACTTGGATTTGGCGCCTGTTATGGCAGATAAGGGGGCAGTCAAAACGCCACAGTCAGGTATGAAGCAGTGTACATAGGGCATCATCCCCAAGAAGGTGTGGAGTTCCAACTTATCCTTGGATGGCGGCATCTTTCAGATGGCCGGTATCTTTTGACTGTCAGGTTTGATGCCATCTTTTGAAACTATGTGTCCCAGGAAGGGTAGTTGCTTGCAGAAGAACTGGCACTTGGAGGGTTTGGCCAACAGTTTGTGTTGTGCCAGGGTAGCAAAGACTGCCTCTAGGTCTTTGTGGTGCTGTTTCACCAAGGGGCTGTAGACAATGATGTTGTCTAGGTAGACTAGGGCATGCTTGCCTATGTGTGGAGAAAACACTTTGTTCATAAAGGTCACAAAGGTGGAAGGGGCGTTTGTCATGCCAAAGTTGAGCACCACACACTTGTAGGTGCCATATTTAGTGCAGAAGGCTGTTTTGGGGATGTCTTCCTCCTTAATACAAATCTGGTTGTAGCCTGCAGTTAGGTCAATCTTGGAGAAGACTGTGGCTCCTCCCAAGGCGTCAAATAGATTGTCAATCAGTGGTAGTGGATAACAATTCTTGATGGTAACTTTGTTTAGGGCTCAGTAGTCTGTGACCAGAAGCAAGGTACCGTCCTTCTTGGCCACAAAGAATACGGCAGCCCCAAAAGGAGACTGTGAGGGGCGGATAAGTCCTTTTTCTAGTGCCTCCTTGAGATAGGCGCGCAGGGCATTGTCTTTGTTTGGGGTCAGCCTGTAGATAGGACATGCTTTGGGTACAGCTCCCTTGAGCTGGATGGAGTGTTGAATGTGTTTCTCTGAGGGCAACCTGGGTAGAGCTTCCTTGAAGGTTTCTGGATGGCGGGCCACAATTTTGCAATCCTGAGGTGTGGAGGTATCCTGGTGGTCCTTGAAGTGTATGATCTCTTACTGGCAGGAGTCCCAGTCAATTGCCTTCAGGTTTTCCTTTTCATCCAGGGTCTCTGTGATGCGCACAAAGATATGGTTGAGTTGGAGTTGGTCCACTGAGTCAGGGTAGATATAGTGATTGACACCTTCACGCTTAATGGTCAACACTGAGGCCACCCAGTCTACGTGAGGATTGTTCTTTTGTAACCAATCCAACCCCAGTATAATGTCAAACTTTGGGAAGTCAATGACAGGGCCTTGGATGGTGGAGTGTAGGTTCTCAAGCATGACGGAGAAGGGGGCAGTTTCCCTTGTCATGGCAATGTGATGTTCATCAGCCAGGACCACGTTTTTAATCCGCAAAGGATTAGTGGCTAGCTTGAACTTGTCTACAAAGCTGCTGTTGACTAGGGTTTGATCCACGCCCGAGTCCAGGAGTGCTGAGCCCGTGTAACTGAAAAACAGAAAGGGTAATACATCAGTTTATTGGGATGTCTGGCAATGGTGTATAGTACTGGGTCTTCCGAGGATACTTGAATCATTGGACATTGATCCACATCCTTGGGTCAGTAATCATCATTGGGTGAGTCAGGAGTTGTGTGGGGAGAGCTTGACTTGCTTAATGCTCTCCCCGGGCTTTTCCCTCATCTTGATTGCCTTGTGTGGCAGTGATACAGAAATGAGTACAATTTGACTGGCCATTGTTTCCATTCTCATGTCCAGTTGAGCTTGTGGGTTTATGATTGGTGTTATTCCTGTTGCTTCCAGGGGGTGGTTGAGTGGAGCTCCTGCCTGTGTGAGAATCCTTAGGTCTCTCTTGTTTTCCAGTTTTTGCCTTATGGAGGGTGTTGGATATTTGTTCCACTTTCTCCGCCTCACAGTACAGGCTTTGTAGGTTGGTCACCTGGTCTAGGTTCACGTGCCTCATTACATGCAACTTAAGGGCGTCATAGTACATGAGGTGTGTAGCTGGGGTGTCAAAGGCCATGTCAGAGGGTGCACAAAGTCAGAGTTCCTTGTAGTTGCGGGTGAGTTCCTTCACGGTGACCATCTGGATTAGGTTCTTTACTTGGCCTATGATCATGAGCGCTGTGTCCTTAAGCACAAACCTTGCCAAGAAGTCTTGCTTGAAGGTATCCCAGTTCTTCTTGGCGTGTTCTTTGTGCCACTTGTCACACCAGGTTCCAGCATTGTGGGTCAGTCAGATGGAGATTTCCGCAATCCAAAATTGCTGTGGACATTCCATCTGGGCCAGCTTGCTCTTGGCGGACTGGATCCATGCGGTAGCATTGTTGCCGTTGGCCCCAGAAAAAGGTTCCAAGGCAGCGCTTGGTAGTCTTTGGGCTACATAGGCAGGCATGGTGTTTTTGTTGGTTGGTCACGGAATAGTGGCGGCCGTCTGAAAGAACCCTTATGCAGACATAGCGTTGAAGGCGGGTAGTGGAATCACTGTGTTCTGGTACAGGACAAAGCCATCAGGTATCTTGGCACCAGGGGTGGACAGGGTCCAGTCCAGCAGAAGGCCAGACATAATTCTGTCAAGAATTTGTTGGCCGCAACAAGTACTGGCAACAGGCAGAATTTTACAAGATGAGGTAGGATGGAAAACCTACCTGTGCTATCAATGTTGTAACTGTGCTGTTTTAGCAGAGTTACAAGGGGAAAATATTTAGAAGCTAGAAAATAATCTTTATTGAGAGACAGTGATTATATAGTCATTATTAATCAATGATAACAGGAACATAATTGTGTTGATCACACAGTTGGATGATGAAGGGGGTGGCTTGATCCTGGTAATGAGTCAAGCGCCAAAACGAGGTATCCATGGTAAGGGATCATCATCTGTTCATGTTGTTAGATTTGGAAATTCAAGTTGACTTCCTAGTCTGGCTTCAAGTGGCCGGGTAATTAGATTGCATGTCACAAACCTGCTTGCTTGGAACCTTGCTGGTGGGTCAAGCCTGCTGTTTCAACAACTCTAGCCAACAATATGATAAACCAAGGGAATGTTCCTTAAAAAATTCAAAATATTTTCAAGGGTGGCCTTTTTTATTATCTGACAGGAACTGCCTTTTATTCTCATACTATGTTAGCTGGTGAGCTGACTTGGGGTTGCTCAGATGGGAAGCCAGGTATAAAGCTGTGCCTAACTTGAACAGGGATGAGGTTGGATGATCTATGGATAAACATCATTCTAGATGAAAGATGATAGAGCCCATAAGTCCAGCCAAGGTAATATCCCCTATAATAACTTACCTAGGTGGTATAAAAAATGAGGTTTTAGTAGCAGAGGACTTTATAGCCCATACAGTTGGAGAAAGAGTAATGGTGACTTATTGAACCAGCTGGGGTTAAACTACCCATTACGGGATATGAGTGTAAGAGCCAGCCTTAAGAAGCCCGGGATGGGGATCAAACCCCTAATCCCAGCCACCAAGTAAAAGTGCAGGTGGCCGTGAAAGCCTGCTGGGGGATTTGAACCCCCAGCCACCCACCAGGGCAGGCGTGGGGTGGTTCAAACTGCCCTCACTTATTTAGGCAATTTGAACTGCCCCAAGGCACAATTTGACCTGGGGCCAGTATTAAAACTGGATCAGGGGAGCTTGCGGCTCCCAACAGCATTGGGGCACCCAGTTCCAATGCTATATTTGGGCTGTGTGCGCCCAATGCCACCCTGGAGCAGATCTACTGCAAAATACAACCAGCATATATGCAACAATACTGGTTCTTGCTGTTACTTCTGTTTCTATTACCACTAATTGCACTGATGTGCTGGAAAATAATCTTGCAGATATTGAGGGTGCTGATAATGCAGCCAATAAATTGGCTGTGAGCAGCACCTCAGTTAAGCTGCAGGATTCAGAAATACCTGCAGATTATGATCAAGCTGGAACTTCTAAAATCATCCCCAAATCAAAACTTGATGATTGCAAACCTGATGAATTGATCAGCACTGCCCCAGCTTTATGTCCCAACCAATTAAAGTCTCAGGATAATGGGACCAGCCAATAATCTTCCAGCTTTCAACAGAATTCCCCCACCCAAGCCAAGTTGCCCAGATCCCAATTCCCACTTCCTAAGTCACATTAAACCACTTCCCAGAAGCCAGTACCCAAGAGTTGGGACACCAAAAGCTTACAAGGAGTAAGAAGTGGCATATTCCAAGGTAGACCAGATGAATGGTATAAAACCCACTTCCCCACACTCAAGTCAAGTGCAGACAACATCAAATAAAGTGAATGAAGCTATCAGGTTTGTTTGCTTTATTAGGATTACAATTTATACATCACCTGAGAAGAAGTCAAACCAGAAGACTAGAGTACCACCCTAGATGTCATGAATGGCATTTCTCCCAAAAATAAGTGGTGAGCTCCAACTAGGAGAATTGAAATTAGGACCTGATCTCTGATGGTTGTGGGGATCCTGCAAACCCTTATGCCGTCCACCTGTGTTTTTATGGCTAGCCAATGAAAGAGCTGGAACAGGAAGTGATTCAAATCTAATTAACCAGGAGAATTTGCAGGCCT
Source organism: Entomophthora muscae (assembly GCA_014839935.2). NCBI lineage: Eukaryota > Fungi > Entomophthoromycota > Entomophthoromycetes > Entomophthorales > Entomophthoraceae > Entomophthora > Entomophthora muscae. The sequence continues at coordinate 246,759 of QTSX02006508.1, forward strand.
GCCTGGTCACAATTTGCAGAGTACAGAGGAGTGTCATAGGCTGGTGATTAATCCAGACCAATCTTGATTTCTGGAAGCACTGAACTAACATGGTATCACCCCTGTCATAGCTGAAAGGCCGTCTGAAAAGGGGTTTGCTGCTCAACATGATGAGTCAAAGTTTAAAGGGAATTCAGATTATTGGCTAGAAATCCAGGCTACATGGCCATGTGATCTCTGGCCATGTAATGACCTGTCAGGAATCTATTATGTGGGAGGTTCCTGAGAACTTGCGGGCAGATAGCCCACAGGTCCAGAGGGTAGGGCCCATCAGAGGATAGGAGCTAACTTTACAATATATGATAAGGATTTGCCTAGAATGGCCCAGGGCTCATTGGAGGGGAGCATAGAATCCAAGAGTCCAGTAAGAGTGATGTAAATTACTCTGAATTGTTGTGTTGAAGTGGACTCATTAGCTACCACAGATTCCTGAAAGCAGTTGGGCTGTGGGGTTAGAGGCGGGGTCATTGGAACTTGGTAGGCTGGCAGGTAGTTATATTTATCTCGAAATAGCAGAGGGGACACTGTAATCCAGGATCCTTCTCTGCCAATAATCTCGGTCTCTTGGGTTCTGGCTTCAGGGTAGTAGATCAGGATTTCCTCTAAAGTGAACTCTAAATATGCTGGGTTGGGGGGGGGTATTCTTTGAAATGTACCAGGCCAAAGGGTGCTCTGGGTGGTTGATATAGCTCAGGCAAACAGTCCACAGTTACTTGGGGTTGATGGATGTGGGGGACAAGGCCAAGGAGGTTAGTCTGCAAATGAAATAGAACTAAAATTAAATATGAAATGACCTGGTTGAACCAAAGTTTCATATCACTTTATTGCAAGAATGACAATAGGCAACTTCCTGGCATCCCAGGGTATAAGTATGCCCAACTATCATGAGAAAATTTTTGTAATTCTCCTTGGGCTGGGTGATACTGTCTACCAGGGTTAGTCAGCCCTTGGTGGCATCTTTCACAGGAGATCTTTCATTGGGTGGGTCAAATGAGAAGACTTGAATTTTCTTTTTGAGTTACAGGATTGATCATCCTTGGGTGGCCTGCATTCCACGGAAATTTCTCCAATTCCCTGGCCGTGGTGGCCCCAGTTATCTTGGGGTTGTTAGCCAAGCCTGCACTCCCATAGATGGGACTGGCAGGATTATTTTTCAGGTGAGGCATAGGCGCTGATGACTCTGGACTGATGAGCATCAGGAGTTTCACTGAAGTCAGATTTGGCTCTGGTTCAAGCCTAGGAAAATGTGGACAGCCAGGCAGCTGGTCCTGTGGGCTGGCGGCCCGCAGGGTGTCAGGGTTCAAATTCCGTAGCTGAGATTCTTCCATGAGCATTGCTAATAAGATTTTTTCATATGTGACATGATCCCAAAGTTATTCCAGAAGATGCACAGTTCATGAGGCAAAGGTTGACCCAGCTTATAGTTTCTGAAGGTCTCTTGATTCAGAATGATAGGAAAACCAGTAGCAATGATGAAGCCATGAAGATGTTATCTTTGGACTGTGAGATGGAGGTCATTTCAACAGAAGAAATGACGGAACAGAAGGTTCAGAATGGGCCCGGAACTCTCAGGCCAGAAGAAACTGAGCAACTCAGCTATCAGGTGATGGTTTAATCCAAACTTAGCATTTTAAATAATATTAAAAATCTGTGAAGTCTTATTAAAATTTTATTGCCATTCTGAAATAAATAAGATTATGGGGCCTTGGTTCTACCATTTTATTCCTTATTTAATCTTGGTTGTCTTTCACTTTACTACTGTTCCAACAGAAAATCCTGGCCTGACAGCCCGTGTTCCTGAGGAAGTCCCATAAAACCCAGCCTGTGTTTTATTGTCTGCCTAAAGCGCCCTTTGGCCTGCAGCATTTCTCTGGCTACCCACTTAATACAGAATACAAGGATTTTACCTTGGAGAATATCATCTGCTTTGACCGCCTGGCCCAACAAAGAACTCCATAAAAAGTCTTTCACAAAGGTGCCTGGTACAAGCACCCAGATGATATATTCTGTGAGAAGTACAACTATCTGCCTGCCTGTAAGACAGATATGAAAGTACCCCCAACACCTAAAACTGACCTATCAGGATTCTTCCTTTCTATTTTAGCTGCTATTATTTCTTTTTTTGGACACCAATTTTAATTTTGATGTCCTCTATCTTGGTTATTTTCACTTAATGGCTTTTCAAAACATTTCCTCCTTTTTTCCCACTTGACTAGCTAAATTTCATCTATTTAACAGTTAGTTTCATGTTTAAAGCTTACCTTTGTTTCTGGGAAAATTCTCAAACCATGGATCTATATGCTAGATTGATTTAATTAAGTCCAAAATCTATTATCTTTTTGCTTTTGCTCGCTTACGCCAGCACTTTTGGACCAAGTTTTCCTGCTCTTCCGCTGTCTTTTTTGCTTTCACAAGGTTCACTAAGCAACCACTGTTCCCCTTGCCGTTCCCTTTACCTTGGTGTTTAACTTTTTAAGTCTAAACTGCAGGAAACATGTGCTTTTGTTTTGTTTTTTTCAACACCAAGTCACCTAACCAATCTTGGTTAGCCTTCTCATCCCAATTCTGCACCTCACAAACCAAATAAAATAAAAAGGATTGGTTTTCCAATCTTAACAATAAGTTAAGATTGTTTGACTTGAACCCCAAAAGGTACTTGTTAGGTTTTGTGGCTTGTGTTCTTCTTCAATATTTAGTCTTAGTTTAAATCTTTGGTCCCATGATTCTTTTTGACTTTATTCTTCACCAGGTAGGTAGTTTTTATAGTAGCACCCACAATTTAATTGTTGATAGCTTTAATCCCCCCTCTAGTACAGACCATTTCCCAGAATTAGAGATTGACTTTTTAACCAAATCATCTGTCATTAAGACTGATATCTATTTTATCTTCTTAGGGTTAATAAATTGTCTTAGTCCTTATTTTACCTTGTATAAGCTCTTAGGAGCCTTAGTTCAGTTGCTATTGCAGACCTTGCCCACCTTTTTGTATTTGAATAATATAAACATCACTGGGTTAAAAGCTTTAGTTTATAATCATCTTCCCCAGACAATGAGACCTTACATGACTTCCTGCCCCCAGCCCAGATCTGTCTCCTCTCACAGCCAGTCAATATGCAGAAACAGCTTACATTACCTTGGCTGGGTTGGTTGACACCATGGTACCCTCCACCAGACCTTGGGCCTTGGTAGGCCAATCAGCATATTATCTCATCAAGTTAACACCCCTTCTATGGTGGGCTCTTCCCTCCTCTCAACAGAGCAAGTTGGCAGCTGAGATTAATGGAACCCCCACTGGGATACAGTATCCTGATACTAGACCTACATCTATGGACTACCAGCCAGGTCCAGACCCTGGAATGGCTGTCATTCTGTATGACTCCCCTGCTCTACCCCTTCTGCAGCCCTACAACCACAGTAGAGCTAGGATGGTCATCCTGAATATCCTCAGTCTGGTCAAAGCTTTTTGTAAATCCAATGCCACCTTTGGCCTTGGATCAAATTGTTTTTCCCTGCTGCACCAAAAAATGCCCAAAAATTTCAGCCAAGCCACTTAACTCTCTAGGCAATTTAGCCCATACTGTTGACAAAAGATTTGTTCTGGCCTACCCTGAAGAGCTCCTGGCTCTGGTTGTTCCCTCCTGGGAAGAAACATTAATTGATTTGGACTACTTAATGGCCTGGTGTTGCCCACTTTTAAAAGCTATCAGATCCAACCAATTGTGTGTTGACACATTGACACCCAAAAGCTCAAGTGAATTCCAAGTTTCTGAAAGCCCCTCCAGCCAATCAGGAAGTACCGTAGAAATTAAGATGAAACCCTCTAGTCTCCCTGGCCCTGACCTGCAAAATTTATCCCCCACCCAATCAGATTCAAGCCCTGAAGTCATGTGATCCTTTCCCTGCAGCACACTCCCTTTTACACAGCAAGGGGACTTTAAGTCCCCTGCTTGTCTATTGTCAAATTTATTAAAGTTTGGAGTTTTGTTGCACTTTATTTTAAATAAATTGATTGACTGGAACTCTGTTTGAGTCCCTATTATCTAAAAATTAAAGTGTTAGTGGCTTTTTCAACACTTACCTTATACTCTCCAATTTTGAACCTGGGAACTCTTCTGGACTCTTTGGAAGAGGCCTCAGTGTATAGTTGTTGCCTCCTTTTGCTTTTGCTTTTGAAAGCAGCATTCAAACTTAAAATTCTATTTAAATTTCAATATAATACCTATTATTATTTTGAATTTTCTTTAAATTTACTGTTTTCAAATCTGTTTTTGCCTTTTTGTGAAGTACAAGGCCCCCAGACTACGCCCAAGCTCTCTAAACCCACTCTGTTGTTTCCTTTGCCCTCCTGCTTGTGGTTGCCCTTGTGACCTATTTTAATAATTGCTTGCTATTTTAAAAACTTTGTCAATCTTCTCCAAATTTTGAGGAGATTGCAACCATGATACTCCCAGCTCTAAAATTTGTTGCGTTTTCCTTGGCCCCGTTTCTGTTACTTCTGTAGTTGACCTTGACAGACTTGTGATCTAAAATCACCTCTTCTGCTTGGCTTGTGGATGATAACCCTTCCAGCCTTCTGAATTTTCCTAGTTGCCTCCTCCTCTCTGGAGAGGCTGTGGTGAAAAACTTGATGTGTGACAACCTGGATTTGGATGCTGTTAGTTATATATTGCCCTCCTGTGAGGGAGAAAAAATGTCAATGACTCCCCTCCCCAGCCTGGAAAAGAGTGATTTGGTCCCCCTTGAGGTTCTTGAGGTGCCCCCTCCCGCTCCCTCTCATGCCCCTTAGTTGATCACTGGTCTTGTGTTGATGGGACTGAACTCCTACTTCCCTCAACTGTCCCCAGTGTCCTCCCTCTGATCCCCCCTTAGAGAGGCCATTCCAGTCCTCCACTGGTTGGCATCCTGGTGGTTTGTTTCACCAGGATGGGAGCCAAACTTAGTTAGTTTAGCCCCCTCTCTTACACTGTTGTTCTCAACCTTGTTTCCTATTGCCCTTAGCTGCAGGTTTTTTATACCTGACCTGTTCTTCTCCTTTCTTTTATTGGGTCCTTGTAACCTATTACCCTGATGGATAAAGCTTTCCTTCAGTACCTTGGTATGTGAAAACAGTCACCCATTATAATGGGTCACAGAAAAAATTGTTGCCCATCTTTTTATAAAGCAAAATAAGGACTTTTAATGCCACAGAAAGTCCCATATCAATCCACATTGACCATCTTGAGAAGCAGAAGGCTGATAAACCAAAACCAATTCATGGGACTCTGAAATCTTATGCCAATCTCAAAAAATCTAGTGACAGGAAGAAGATCACTGCCAAGCATGCAAAAATTCAAAAAAAACGCCAACCAGAAGCCCTGAACCCCTCAAAATTATCAAGAACAGATCATTTAGGGGGTTTGGGCACCAAAATTAGTTGGAAAAAGCACAGTATTTTCACTTAGCTCAGAAGGAGGAGCACCTCCTCTCACACCCTAAACAAAACTAGGCTATTTAACCCCATATTTATTATTTCTAAACATTATCTCTAGCCTATCATAAGTTACACGAGAAGAATAAAGCCATCAAATAGCCTTTAAGTATATATTCTAACTTTCCTGCTTCTCTAGTAGTTCAATATAAACTGTACTTTGATTTTGATCACTAAAATTTGGTTCAGCAACCCTTGGCAGCTTCAGGAGATAAAACCACTATTCTTCCATCTTTTTTTATGAATGCTGGTGGTGTGCAGCACTAACTTTGCCCTTAAGGCTGCCTCCTGAACAATTTACAACAAAACTGGGCCCAACTCTGAAGGAATTGTTGACCCAGTCTGCAAAGTTTCTTCTTCTTTGAATTTTCAGCCTCTGAATTTCAAGTATAAGCTTTTTAAAACTCTATGAGATAAAATAAAGGGGAAATTTAGGTGTCAAGATTGGCAAATCTGGAAACTCAAATAGGGCTATTGCCTGATTACCATCCTTCCCAGCTTGTTGTGCTTCCTGATTGCCTTCAGGATACCCTCCTGTGCATCTGAATAGATATTGCTTCCTTTTATGTTTTAAAATTTACTTATAAGGCTACTGTATAATATCAAACAAATTTATTCTTTTATCTCTATTTCTTGCTTTCCCACAGCATAACCTCATCATGAGAAGTGTGAGATTAGGCTGATTGACCACAAATGATCGGGTTAATCATTGCATGCAGATCTTAATCAGTTACACGCTGTATTATCACTGGTCATCATTATATTAATAGATATGGCAGTTATAAGTCGTATAATTGCTAGCTTATTATAATAGATGTAACAATTATACACTGTATTATCATTTGATTATCACTTAATTAAGTGCAGTTAGTATACACTGTGTAATTGCTAGTTTATTATAATAGATGTAACAATTATACGCCGTATTACCACTGATTGTCCCAATGTGATGTGATTATACGCCGTATATTGCTTGCTATATTATAATTGATGTACTTATTATACGCCGCATAAATGTTAGCCAATATATTGAATATCATTGATTACACGGCGTGTAATCACAAAATCATCAATTGTATATCACCTATTCTACCCTACCAGACGTTGCATCAACTCAGCTCAACACAGCCTGATGGACTTATATGTCCATATCAAACAAGTGATATACAAGTGGCTAAGAAATACTGAGTCTAGATCAGTATTACACGGTGTATAATCAGGTTCCTTATCGGTTTGGGTCAGTATTACACGGCAGATAATCCTCTGAGTCACTAATGGATTGAGTCTGCTATTATACGGCGTATAATCCTCAATACAACTTGTTGCATTAGTAAGCAGAAGGCTTGTCAACCAGAAAAGGATCACTGATTAAGCCCTGCAAATGGAATACCGGAATTCTACCTTCCAATGTAGGAGGGCTGAACAGGGACAATTTCTAAGCACCAACTAAATACGGCATAGTTTCCCAGCGCAATAATAGGTGTGTAAGATACAGCCAATTGATAAATGACAGTAGGCTAGCTCAAGAAGAGTGTAGGCTGTAGCTGAGGTGCTATGGACGCCTGCTAAGGCCAGTAGCATATCACGTGCCAAGGACAGCCAATCAGGATGGGCATAGCCAGCAAAGATAGACCTATTGCAAAGGTAGCCACTGGGAACTGTCTGAAAGGACAAGAACAAGGGTTGTTGCAGTATATATTGATATAGACACCTGAAAGGACAAAGACAAGTTCATAGTTACACCTGGATAGATTGCAGCTGCTGGCTAGATTGTACTCCAGTTTCAATAAACATAATTATATTCAAAGTTCTATTCTATTGTAGTCTGTAGTGCTCTTGCATAGGATTAGGTAGAGTACATTGGCAAGGCTAACATCTATCTGTAGCTTTGAACATACCAGCAATATCACAAGTTGCTCAACATTGGTGCTCACTCAAAATTGAGCCTCTGCCAATGCCCCAGGAAACTGCCCCCGCCTGCCAGGAATTGTCCCTGGCACTGCCTCTGCCTAGCTTTATTGACAAGCATGGGCACGAGATGGAAACATCTGACAGTGAGTGTGCTCCTGTCTTTTCCGTGAGCAACCCTGTGGTTGTTCACCCCCTGCAACTGCCCCTTTGGTTGTGGCCCTGTTGCCCTCTATTCCCAAGGGTCCCGCCTTGGTTGGCTCATATGATTGCACACAGATTGTCAAGCTGGCGGAAACCTTGCTTTGGGGATTCTGCCTCCATCCCTCAGATTGCCCAGACCAGAGTCTGAGCCTGTTCTTTCACTACTGGGACCAGGAATCCTGCTGGCAGCTTTACTGGCTTTACTGCAACACTACGTTCCAGGCTCTCCAGGAACGCCTTGGTAGTGGTGATCACACCGTGGAATACCTCGCTGGCTTTTTCCAGCCTTCAGTAAAACAACTCCAACTTGTGGCCGCCCAAAAGAACCTCAAACTTTCCTCCCTTGGTGACGCCCTCCTCTCCTGCCGCCGCAACTGGGCTGAACAATGGGCCACAGCCAACGCCTCTTTTTGGAGATGCGTGCCGTGGTCCTGGCTAATCAGTCCATGGGGGAATGTGCATGCTCAGATTAATGAACTGATTGACATACTGAACACAAAGTTCAGAACCATGGTCTATGAAGCAATGGATGCACATGAAGCCTCCCTAGCATGGCTGCAAGACGTCCACAAGTTCTGTGCCAAGTTGGACAAATTTGGCATTAGAATGGCAGACAACATGACCACATTGGATCAAAACGTTATTGCCCTAGACAGAGAAGTAGAGCAGTTGGGCTCACGCCTCCATCAATTCAAAAAGTACGTTCTAGACAATTTCCAGAGACTGGAAACTAGAGTTGACAACCAAGCAAAGGCGTCCTGATCATCTACACCAAAGCCACTACCCTGCCCATACAGTGCAAAGATTTGTACACTTGTGAGCAGAATAGTGACATTAGAGAGTCAAATCCAAGGATACAAAGAGGAGTTTGCCAGAGCACATGAGACTATCATGGCGCTACAAACAGAACAGCTGACACTGAGGGACGCCATTTCACGCCTTTCTAAAACAACTGCAACCGTAGAGTCTGAGCTCTGTCAGAAAAGACGGCAGATGGTAAACAACAAAGTCCATGATTGCCTGGATAGGATGGAAGCCCAGATGCAGCTACTGGCAACAAAAGGCTGCAACTGCACCTCAAGCAGCCATCAGACTTCATCTTCAACACATACAGATCACTATGGAGATGCTGCCAATACCTCTGAGGAGGAAGGGGAATCACCAAACAGGGGGATTCCCGAGGTCTTCACAACCCTTCCTTCAAGAGAACCCTTCACGCCAAAGGCAACACCTAGGGCCAGGCGTAGTTATACGGCAGATAGGCAATTCACCGCCTCCCCCTGCCAACCTCCCAAGACTACAGCCGTGAATGAACGGTTCAAATCCTTGAACCTTCCTAAATTCAACAAAAAAGGGAATGTGCACTCCTTCCTAAGACTGTTTGAGATGGCCATGAGAGGCACCACCAACCACCAAAAGGCAACCACACTCATCACCACACTGGACGCAACCAGCGTCAATCTAGTGATGCTACGCCTACCCGCAACAGACTGGATGTATCAATGGACGTAGTAGGACCACTCCCACGTAGCGGCCCTGGCTTTCAATATGTGATAGTGGCTATAGATCACCTAACTAAGTGGGTGGAAGCCCAGCCTCTAAGGAAAGTAGACGCCCCTTCCACTGCAAAAGTTGTCTTGGATGCCATTATACTTTGCCATGGCTGTCCCCAGTTCCTGCTCTCAGATAACGGGACTAATTGTTACGGCCTCCATACCATATTGAGACGGTGAACAATCTCATGGGAGTCCGCGGAGTACTCTCCACTCCCTACCACCCTGAAACCAATGGGATGGTGGAACATGTCAATGATACCCTAACCCAGATCCTCCGGAAATTGGCTTCATCACGTACATCCTCTTGGGAAACATACTTAGGAGCAGCAGTGTTTGCGTACAACATCTTGTTGCATTCCACCACGGGTGTGTCCCCTTTTAAGCTGATGTATGGTTGACATCCTTCCATTCCGCCTGTCCTATACTCGGCCACAGGCAACCCTGGGCAGCTTTCCTACAATCAGTACCTAGGACAACTGGCCGACACCCTCATCAAATTGCAGGCATCTGCTTTTAGCAACACAGCTATCAAGACCCAAGCCAGATTTGAAAGAGACTCCGCTAGTAGGGCCCCATTGCCTTCTTTTGAGGTAGGGGAGGGGGTCACATACTGCAACACTAGAGGAGCAGGTAGATCCCACAAACTAGACAAACTATGGGTAGGTCCTTTCAAGATCATAGAGAAGACCTCACCTGACGCCTACACCATCAAGGATAAGAATAGTGGACGCATATTCAACCGCGTACATGCAAAGTTCCTTTGCCCATTCCGCACCCCAAAGGAAGGGCCTAATTAAACACTATCTGAACTTGCCATAAAAAATAACATAAGTAATATAGGCACATCCTATGATTCATGATAGGGAATATATAAAGAGATATGGAAATATAAAAATTATAAAAATATAAAAAATATTAGAATATAAAAAAGATATAAATATGAAAATAAAATATAAAAGTGCACTATAAAGAAAGAGGACTTAGTCCTATGAAGGTTTATTGGTGAGCTTCCTCCTCAGGCTCTTCAGGGACATTGTGGGTGGTGGCCTCTACATAGTCACCAAAAGCGTGGGTGGCCACCACCTGATAGAGAACAACAACATTCCGTAACCACATGTGTTGCGCTTCAGGGGACAGCTGTTCCCAGTGCATAATGGGTGCACTCAAGGCCAGCTCCCCCCCTGCAAGGCAACCCAGCCCACACTCAATGGGGAAGCACGCTCCCAACACCAGGCACTCCACAATAAACCCTTCAGAGGGGTAATCAGCCGGAAGTCCCCGCTGGCAGCAAAGCACTTCACATCAATAGAACTCTAGAATGGCCTGCATCTGAGCCAATGAACCCCAAGGAAGCAAAGGCTTTGGCACAAGGAAAAGATTCCCCACCAAAGCCATATAAGGGAGATACTGGGAGGGATCCCCAGTCTCCAGCTTCTCCAAGGTTAGATTGATGGCCGCCACCAGTTGGTTGTGTTGGTTATCAGTGCGTTGAAGACCCCACTGACGGGTAGAGTTGGGACTGGGCCCCCAAGCACGGGACCAGACCCACACTACCGCACGGTTGAAATCAATCACCTGCGCGTACTTGGAATACAATGCCACATTGGAACAAGGCAGTTCCACTAAGTCCCCCTCAAGAGGCCAGGCCAGCTTGCAAAGGGCCACGGAACAAACAGCAGGTGGGTGGTACTGCTCAGAGTGGCAAAGGCGGGAGTGGACGTCTACCCCCTGGCCACAAGACAGAAGGACAAAGAGAAACTCACTCAGAAGTTCATAGCCCTGAAAAAGGCTATTAACTTCAAAGTCTGCATGATCCAGGTCGTATGTTAAGACCACATATTCCAACAAAGCCAGATCAGGGGTGTAAGGCACAGCAGGGGTGCGGGGAACAACGGCCCTGGACCGCCAGACCTCCGGGTCCACAGGGGTAGCTCAATTGGCTCTTCCAATCACCAAAGGAGGACAATCCCCCTGATTAGCTTCTTGCTCCAGGATCAGGCTATTCAGACGCTGGAAGGGATTGGTCACCACGGTGGTGGCCAAGGACAACTCCGAGCAAGTGTCACTACCATGAGCTTGTAACAAACACCAACCATAGAATTGGAGACAGCGTGCCTCCTTACTCTGGCAACTGAATTCCTGACAACGCTCTGCAGACATAGTTGCCAGGAACTCCTGGTACTCCTCTTTGCTGCTAAGCTGGAAAGACGTGGTTGAGAAAGCCATAATGCCTGACTCTCTTCTTACCCTCCCTATTTATGGTCAAGAGGGGGGAAATGTGAGATTAGGCTGATTGACCACAAATGATCAGGTTAATCATTGCACACAGATCTTAATCAGTTACACGCCATATTATCACTGGTCATCATTATATTAATAGATATGGCAGTTATACGCTGTATAACTGCTAGTTTACTATAATAGATGTAACAATTATACGCTGTATTATCATTTGATTATCACTTAATTAAGTGCAGTTAGTATACACTGTGTAATTGCTAGTTTATTATAATAGATGTAACAATTATACGCTGTATTACCACTGATTGTCCCAATGTGATGTGATTATACACTGTATATTGCTTGCTATATTATATTTGATGTACTTATTATACGCCGCATAAATGTTAGCCAATATATTGAATATCATTGATTACACGGCGTGTAATCACAAAATCATCAATTGTATATCACCTATCCTACCCTACCAGACGTTGCATCAACTCAGCCCAACACAGCCTGATGGACTTATATGTCCATATCAAACAAGTGATATACAAGTGGCTAAGAAATACTGAGTCAAGATCAGTATTACACGGCGTATAATCAGGTTCCTTATTGGTTTGGGTCAGTATTACACGGCAGATAATCCTCTGAGTCACTAATGGATTGAGCCTGCTATTATAAAGCGTATAATCCTCAATTTGACTTGTTGCATTAATAAGCAGAAGATTTGCCAACCAGAAAAGGATCACTGATTAAGCCCTGCATTTGGAATACCGGAATTCTACCTTCCAATGTAGGAGGGCTGAACAGGGACAATTTCTAAGCACCAACTAAATACGGCATAGTTTCCCAGCGCAATAAATAGGCGTGTAAGATACAGCCAATTGATAAATGACAGTAGGCTAGCTCAAGAAGAGTGTAGGCTGTAGCTGAGGTGCTATGGACACCTGCTAAGGCCAGTAGCATATCACGTGCCAAGGACAGCCAATCAGGATGGGCATAGCCAGCAAAGATAGACCTATTGCAAAGGTAGCCACTGGGAACTGTCTGAAAGGACAAGAACAAGGGTTGTTGCAGTATATATTGATATAGACACCTGAAAGGACAAAGACAAGTTCATAGTTACACCTGGATAGATTGCAGCTGCTGGCTAGATTGTACTCCAGTATCAATAAACGTAATTATCTTCTAAGTTCTATTCTATTGTAGTCTGTAGTGCTCTTGCATAGGATTAGGTAGAGTACATTGGCAAGGCTAACATCTATCTGTAGCTTTGAACATATCAGCAATATCACAAGTTGCTCA
>QTSX02006509.1:0-100375 GCA_014839935.2 Entomophthora muscae
AGGTTGCCCAGTCTATGTGGAGATTGTTCTTTTGCAGCCAATCCAAGCCAAGTACAATGCCAAATTTTAGAAAGTCAATGACAGGACCTTGGATGGCGGAGTACAGGTTCTCAAGCATGACAGAGAAGGGGGTGGCTTCCCTTGTCATGGCAATGTAGTTTTCATCAGCTAAAACTACATTATTAATCCGCAAAAAATTAGTGGTTAACTTGAACTTGTCCACAAATTTTCTGTTGAAAAGTGTACTATCAGCGCCTGAGTCCAGTAGAGCTGAGCCAGTGTAACTACAAAGCAGAAAGGATAGGATATCAGTTTAATAGGATGTCTGACAATGTGTAGAGTACTGGATCTTCTAAGGGCACTTGGATCATTAGACACTGGTTCATGTCCTTGGGTTGATACTCATTGTTGGGCGAGTCAGGAGAAGTTTGGAGGAAGTTTTGCTTGCTTAGTGCTCTCCATGGGCTTTTCCCTTGTCCTGATTGTCTTGGGTAGTAGTGACTTGGAAGTGGGTGTGGTTTGACTGTCCATTGTTCCCGTAGCTATGACCATCTGGGCCCAAGGGTTTATGGCTTGAGTTATTGTTATTGTTGTTGCCAGGAGGAGGGCAGTTTGAGCGTCCTGCTGAGTGAGAATCCTTGGGCCTCTCTCTTCCCAGTCTGCGCTTTATAGAGAGTATTGGATGTTTGCTCCACTTTCTCTGCCTCACAATAAATACTTTGCAGGTTAGTTAATTGGTACAGGTTGACATGTCTCATCACGTGCTACTTGAGGGCGTCATAGTACATAAATGCATAGCTGGAGTTTCAAAGGCCATGTCTAAGGGGACACACAGGCAGAGCTCCTTGTATGCACAAGTGAGCTCCTTTACCATGATTGTTTGGGTCAGGTTCTTTACTTGGCGTATGATCATGAGGGTGGTATCCTTAGCAAAAATCTCGCTAAGAATTCTTGCTTGAAGGTGTCCCAGTCCTTCTTGGTGTGGTCTTCATGCCACTTGTTGCACCAGGTGCCCGCATTGTGTGTCAGGCAGATGGATATCTCCATAATCCAGAAGTGTTGTGGGCATTCTATTTGTGCTAGTTTACTCTGGGCAGATTGGATCCATGCTGTGTTGATGTTGTTTTGGCTCCAGCAAATGGTTCCAAGGCGGTGCTTCAAAGTTTTTGGACTAAGTGGGCTGACATAATACTTTCATCTGTGGCTCAAGGGGTGACAGTAGGTGGTTGGAAGAACCCTTGTGCCAACAGGGCATTGAAGGCAGAGACCGGTATTACCGGGTTCTGGTATAGCACAAGCTCTTCTGGTATTTTGGTACCTGGTGTGTATGGTGTCCAGTCCATTGGGAGGCCAGAGATAATTCTGTTGTAGATTTGTTGAATGCAGTGAGTACAGACAACAGGCAGAATTTTGAGGGATAAAGTAGGATGGAAACCCTACTTCTGCTACCAATGTTGTAATTGTGCTGTTTTAGAAGAGTTACAGGGAGAAAATATTTGGAAAATATATAATTATCTTTATTGGGAGATATTTATTATATAGCTAGTGTGAATCATGGATAACAGGAACCTGATTGTGTTTGTTGTATTTGCGGAGTATGGTGTGTTGTTGCTAATTTGCTTAAATTTTATTACGGCATATTGACTTATCAAAGACTAAGTTAAGGTGCTTCTTCAACTTAGTGTGTATAATAAAGTATAATAAATGTTGCAACATCTTTGATTACTCCCTCTCATGGAATTAATGCCCCAAGTAAATCACTGAGCAGCTCACCAAGTGGTTCACCGCCCAGTCAATAAAGCGGTGGCACCATTATCAGTTAACTATCTATGACAGGGATCACTCAATCCAGGTCTTAAATGGAACACAACTTGATTAAGCCTCGTGACTCAAGAGGAACATTACTCAGATAAGCCCCATGACCTCCATGACGTACATGGACAACATGTGGCTTGTCATGATACTATATATTAACCTATATTCATATTCAATAAAGTATCATTCTCTTCTTAATCTTCCCCTTTATTTCATTTATTATACTTCCCAGAAGTATAAACTCGACATAAATATAAATATCAATCCTTTATTAATAGAAACAAGGAAAAGGTTATATAGGGATTTGGGATTATTATTAGCCATTGATCCTCTGATTGTATCTTCAATCTTGGATCATATTGGAATTCAGCCCATCAATCTCAATTATTATTTGATGAGCTAAACAACCCTTTTATGTTTATAACCCGTTGACCTATTGGACTAGTCATTCATCCTTGCAACAAATCTATTTGGAACATTGTA
The DNA here is from genome assembly GCA_014839935.2 of Entomophthora muscae. Classification (NCBI taxonomy): domain Eukaryota; kingdom Fungi; phylum Entomophthoromycota; class Entomophthoromycetes; order Entomophthorales; family Entomophthoraceae; genus Entomophthora; species Entomophthora muscae. Next base: position 2,299 of record QTSX02006509.1, read on the forward strand.
CTAAAGCCTAATTAATGGTAGACTTCAATGACGTCATTAATGGTTATTTTACACTAAACACCTTACAACACTGACAATAAGTGTCACAAGTAACAAAATCCTATTGACCATGCTTACTGGAAAACCTCAACTACAAGATTTAAACCCTGACATCCTGCGGGCCGCCAGCCCGCAGGACCAGCTGCCCACAGATTTTTGGGCAGGAACCAGAACAGGATTTGACTTTGGAAAATTCTTTAAAGCTTGATGAGTCAAAATCACCTACATTGACACTACCCACGTTAAAGGTTCCTGTTAACCCAGCCAATCAGCGGGCAGGTCTAGCCATAGAACCCAAAATAACTCGGGCCACCACAGAAGGGGAAACAAAGAAACTTCCTATAGAACACGGGCTGCCCAGAGATTGCCAACCCCATGACCTAACAAGGGAATTTGAGTATTCTTGGTTTGAACCAGCCAATGAATTAACTCCTTCAATGGATACCATCAAGGACTGGAAAACCCTGGTAGACGGTAACACCCGGGCCAAAGAAATTTGTAAAAGTTCACCCATGGCAGATGGGCATACTTATACCCTGGACTGCCAGGAAGTTTCCCATTGTCATTCTTTCAATAAAGTGACATGAACCTTTGGTTCAACTAGGTTATTTTATATTTGATATTAGTTCTATTTCATCTACAGTCTACCTCCTGCGGTTCCACACTTCACACCCATAAACCCCAAGAAACCGCGGACCAGCCACCCAACTTTTATTGTCCACCAGGAGCTCCCTACGGCCCAGTACATTTCACTGAGTACCCCCCCAGCCCTGTGTATTTGGAGTTCACCCTAGAGGAAATCCTAATCTATGACCCTGAGGTAAGAACTATAGAGACCAAGACTTTTTACAGGGAAGGCCACAAAATCACTATACCTCCCCTGCTATTCTGCAACAAGTACAACTACCTGCCCGCATATTTGGTCCCTATGACTCCATCTCTCACCCCAAAGCCCAACCACCCGCAAGAACCTGTTGCTGCCAATGAATCCACTTCCACTCAGATATTTGGAGTGATGTACATCACTCTTACCAGCTTGATAACCTCTCTATGGTAGCTGCCAGCAGACCTTGGGCTCTCCTGGGAAAATTGTTATATTATAAAGTTGGCCCCAATCTTGTGGTGGGCCCTCCCTGCTGGGCCTGTGAGCTGTCCGCCCGCAAGTTCCCAGGAACCCCCCACAGGCTGGATCCCTGACAATAAGACAGGAAATCACTGCATCTTGGTAGTACACAGTGGTGTACACCAGGGAAACTCTCACTATAGTGTTTTTATTTGTAGTTCTAGTAGGGACAACTTTTGTAGGCACTCTGGTCAGTTTAGGTACTCTGGGATTGATACTTCCTATTCTATCAGTCTTGGTGCCCTGTATTTGTTCTTTTTATCTGAGGGGCTTCAGATTCACTCCCCAACTCTAAGCTACTCCCTCCTTCTTCTTTCTAGACAACAGCCACTATAGTTTTCAACTCACAAGGGTGCCTGGCTCACAGTGTACTCTGCTGGTTCTGTGATTCTTTCATATCAATACAAATAAAATTCAAACTAAAATTGTAATTAACTTACTATATCTATATTTATTGACAATTTATTATTTGTTTGTATAGAATAGCCTAAAGCTTATCATCCCTACCCTGTATTCCATATCAGGGTTTAAGATTTCTGTATCTTTTTTTGGTTATAAATGTGCTCTTCTAGGTGTATGTATCAATATATTTGTTTTATTTGATAATTTTCTACCAGAAACTCAGAATATAATGCTCTAATTTTTGATCAAGATTGCATATATTAATTATTATTTACAGGTACTGTAAATTCAGAACCCGGACATAAAATCTGGGATTGTCAAATCCTTGGTCCAAATTTTGAATCACTTTTGCAGGCAACTCAGATGAGTGAAAATTAAAATATTTAATAAAATCAACCATTTAATTTGACTTTTTGATTTATTTAAATTGGCAAATTTTGAATCCCTTGAGCAGATAACTCAACTAACAAAAGACAAAACTCAGCAAACAATTGCGGGATACATGAATCAGAAATGCGGGATTCTAATGTACAATTTGAGATTTCTTGTATGTCAAACAAATCATAGACATCATGTAAAAATTAATGAATCCAAAATTGTGGGATTGTCAAATACAAGAACCAAATTTCAAATCAAAAATGAGGTGAATTTGAAATAAATATAATTTATGGGTGTCTCAAAAAGGATGCTAAAGGATCTAGAGTGGATTTGTGCTAATTCTTTTAGGAATCATAGGCATTCTCAAAAATCACCCTATTACATTTTAGGGCGGATATAATTTAGATGCTTGATTACAGTAGATTTTAAAAAACGCTAATAATAAAATAGAATTATATATTATAATCTATTTTATCATGTTGTTTTTCCCTGATGTGTTGATAGTTTATTTGCTGTTGATAATGTGCTTGCAATTAATTGGATAGCTTCACTTCCAGTTGCCTTGGAGATAGGAAATCAAGTTGCTCCCCACGACCACAGCTGGTCTTGGGGAGGCAACTTGATTTCCTATCTCCAAGGCAACTGGAAGTGAAGCTATCCAATTAATTGCAAGCACATTATCAACAGCAAATGAACTATCAACACATCAGGGAAAAACAACATGATAAAATAGATTGTAATATAAAGTTCTATTTTATTATTAGTGTTTTTAAAATCTACTGTAATCAAGTATTCTAAAAGCAATACATGAATACACAGTGTAGAAAACTGATGATCTTTCCTTTCCCACCTCTCCTTCCTTCCTCAAAACAAAGTTTGTTTGGCCTCTGGCGTAGCCAGGGGCCAAAAAACTTTTAAAAAATTTCTGCTTCATCAGGAGGGTAGCTCATATATCATTATATGGGGTTGTGGTTGCTATATTAGTGATTTAGAGTGCAGAATATTGCATCATTTCCAGTTTAGACAATTTGCATTTCACTTAATTTCATTTCTAAACATGGTTGTTAGAATTGGATTTTTCATTTGATTTTATCCAGAATGGAGCTTCTTGATTTGGGTTGATTTGTTCCAGTTTCTTACTGTACATCCAATTTGAATCTCAGTTCCCGCAATTAATATCTGAGTTTACTAGTGGCATTCAAGAGTGATTTGAAATTTGGTTCTTGGATTTGACAATCCCGCAATTTTAAAAAACATAGTAAACTTAATGAAACTAGTTGATGGATTTGAACACTTCAAATCTGAATCCAGTTAATTCATTTTGTCTATTGGAAATATGCAGCTCAACTTGAACTTTGCAAAGTGTCTATGAGTTCCCAAATTTTTTAAAAAAAATAAAAATACAAATAATTCAATTTAATTAAAAAAGGCTATCCCACAAAAGTGATTTGAAATTTAGACCAAGGATTTGACAATCCCGTATTTTTACGTTCAGGTTCTGAATTTACAGTACCTGTGTGAGTACATAATGTTGAAACAGCAGGCTTGACCTGCCAGCAAGGTTCCGAGCAAGTGGGTTTGTGACCTGCAATCCGATTACCCGGCCACTTGAAGCCAGACTAGGAAGTCAACTCAAATTGCCAAATCAAACAACATGAACAAATGATGATCCCTATGGTAGATACCTTGTTTTGGCGCTTGACTCATTACCAGGATCAAGACACCCCTTTCACCATCCAACTGTGTGATTGACACAATCATTTTCCTGTTATCCTTAATTCACAATGACTATATAATCACTATCTCTCAATAAAGATTATTATCTAGTTTCTAAATATTTTCCCCTTGTAACTCTGCTAAAACAGCACAGTTACGACATTGGTAGCACAGGTAGGTTCTCCATTCTACCTCATCTTGTAAAATTCTGCCTGTTGCTTGTACTTGCTGCGGCCAACAAATCCTTGACAGAATCATGTCTGGCCTTCCGCTGGACTGGACCCCGTACACCCCTGGTACCAAGATACCTGATGGCTTTGTCCTGTACCAGAATACAGTGATTCCACTACCTGCCTTCAACATCATGTCTGCACAAGTGTTCTTCCAGACGGCCACCACCATCCTGCAACTAACTGATGAAAACACCATGCCTGCCTACATAGGCCAAAGACTCCAAAGCGCAGCCTTGGAACCTTTTGCGGGGGCCAACGACAACAATGCTTCCGCATGGATCCAGTCTGCTCAGAGAAAGCTGGCCCAGATGGAATGCCCACACAATTTCGGATTGTGGAAATCTCCATCTGAATGACCCACAACGCTGGCACCTGGTGCAACAAGTGACACAAAGAACATACCAAGAAGAACTGGGATACCTTCAAACAAGACTTCTTGGCAAGATTTGTGCTTAAGGACACTGCACTCATGATCATATGTCAAGTAAAGAATTTAAAACAGACGGGAACTGTGAAGGAACTCACTTGCGCCTACAAGAAATTCAAACTACACTCACCCTCTGGCATGGCCTTTGACACCCCAGCCACACACCTATTGTACTATGACGCCCTTAATTTGCATGGAATGAGGCATGTGAACCTGGACGAGGTGACCAACCTGCAAAGCTTGTACTGCGAGGTGGAGAAAGCAGAAAAAACATCCAACACCCTCCATAAGGCACAAACTGGAAAACAAGAGAGGCCCAAGGATTCTCACACCAGCAGGCACTCCACTTGGACACCCCCTGGAAGCAACAGGAATAACACAAACCATAAACTCACAGGTTCAAATGGACATGGAAGTGGGAACAATGGCCATTCAAATCGTACCCATTTCCGTATCATTGCCACACAAGGCAATCGAGACAAGGGAAAAGCCCAGGGAGAGCATTAAGCAAGCCAAGCTCTCCCCACACAACTCCTGACTTGCCCAATGATGAGTACCAACCCAAGGATGTGGACCAGTGTCCAATGATCCATGTGCCCTCCAAGGACTTGTACTTTACACCATCACCAGGCACCCCAATAAACTGATGTATTACCCTTTCCGCTTTTGCAGTTACACAGGCTCAGCGCTACTGGACTCAGGCGCAGATTGTACGCTTGTCAACAGAAAATTTGTGGACAAGTTCAAGTTAACCACTAATTCTTTGCGGATTAAGAATGTGGTTTTAGCTGATGAACACCACATTGCCATGACAAGGGAAGCCGCCCCCTTCTCTGTCATGCTTGAGAACCTGCACTCCACCATCCAAGGCCCGGTCATTGACTTTCCAAAAATTTGGCATTGTACAGGGCTTGAATTGGCTGCAAAAGAACAATCTCCACATAGACTGGGCAACCTTGGTATTGACTATCAAAGGTAAAGGTGTCAATCACCAGATCTACCCTGACTCAGTGGATCAACTCCTACACAACTACACCTTTGTGCACATTACAGAGACCCTGGACAAAAAGTAAAACCTGAAGGCAATTGATGGGACTCCTGCCAGTATGAGATCATAAACTTCAAGGACCACCAAGATACCTCCACACCTCAGGATTGAAAAACTGTGGCCCACCATCCAGAGATCTTCAAGGAAGCTCTACCTGGGTTTCCCCCGGAGAAACACATTCAACACTCCATCCAGCTCAAAGGAGCTGTACCCAAAGTACATCCTATATACAGGCTGACCCTAAACAAAGACGACGCCCTATGCACCTACCTCAAGGAAGCATTGGAGAAAGGACTTATCTGCCCCTCACAGTCTCCCTTTGGGGCCGCTGTATTCTTTGTGGCCAAGAAGGACGGTACCTTATGTCTGGTCACAGACTACCAAGTCCTAAACAAAGTTACCATCAAGAATTATTATCCACTACCACTTATTGACAGCCTCTTTGACACCTTGGGAGGAGCCACAGTCTTCTCCAAGATTGATCTAACTGCAGGCTACAACCAGATTTGTATTAAAGAGTAAGGCATTCCAAAAACAGCCTTCACACTAAATACGGCTCCTATGAGTGTGTAGTGCTCAACCTTGGCATGACAAACACCCCCTCCACCTTTGTGACCTTCATTAATAAGGTGTTTGCTCTGCACATAGGCAAGCATGCCTAGTCTACCTAGACAACATCATTGTCTACAGCCCCTTGGTGGAACAGCACCACAAAGACCTAGAGGCAGTCTTTGCTACCCTGGCACAACACAAGCTGCTGGCCTAGCCCTCCAATTACCAGTTCTTCCGTGAGCAACTGCACTTCCTGGGACACATTGTCTCAAAAGACGGCATCAAACCTGACAGTCAAAAGATACAGGCCATCTGCTTATGCTGCCACCCAAAGATAAGTCAGAACTCCACACCTTCTTGGTGAAGGTATCCTATGTACGCTGCTTCATACCTGACTGTGGCGTTTTGACTGCCCCCTATTCACTATAACAGGCGCCAAATCCAAATTTGTGTGGACCCCCCCCCCCCAATGTGACCTCTGTTTTAGACGCCTCAAGGAGAAGCTCACAACGGCTCCTATTCTGCAATACCCCAAATATGACGGGGAATACCAAATGGAAAACAAGGCCTCAGACGCATCCATTGGGGGAGTACTATGAATTGAAATTAATGATGGTGATTTCCTGTCCGTAGCTTATGAATCCCAAAAGTTGACAGATGGCAAGTGTTGATATCCTATCCACGACAAGGAACTGCTGGCCATTGTACACTGCCTAGTCAAATGATGTTGTTATCTAGAACAACAGGAAAAATTCACGCATTGACTGACCACAAGTCGCTCATATACTTCAAAACCCAAGCAAATCTATCTTGCCACCAAGCCCTCTAGATGGAGCTTTTGGAGAGATTCAATATGCTCATCAGTACAAAACTGGTACAGAACTTGCCATGGCAGACGCCCTCTCACGCCTATATGTCTGTGCCACTAGAGGAAAAATGGACTCAACCCAGACTGGCCCATCTTGGTGCTACAAACAAAAGACAAGGGTTTTCCCTCATGGTACAACCAACATAACAAAAGAAATAGTCATCAAAAACAAACACCTATTTTCTGACGTGTACAGGACCTTGCACAGAAAAATGTCTGACGGGACTACCATCCCTTACATCTCCACACATCAGCAAGTGGACATCATCCTAAAATATCACAGTGACCTAGGACACACCAAGAGCCGCTACCTATAAAAATTCCTTAAACACAAGGCCTGGTAGCCAACCCTGTATTGTGACGTCCAAGAAGGCCTTGACCAATATAAAGTATGCAAGAAATTTGCTAAAAGCAAAGCCTCTCCAAAATCAGTACTACCCATCCGCACACAATTACCCTTCAAGGTGTGGGCCCTCAATGTTGTTGGCCCCATGCTCAGGAAACACAATGATAAGAAATACATCATCACCACCATAGACTTTGCTAAAAGATGGCCAGTAGCCAAAGCAGTAAAGGTGCACACTGGCAATGACATGCAACAATTCATAGGAAGAGAAATAATCAGTAAGTTTGAAAAACCAGAACTCCTGATAACCAATGGAGGGAAAGAATTGACCTCCAAAAACACCAACATATACCTCGCTAAAAATGAGGTCAAACATACCGTGACAACACCATACCACCCGCAGGCCAATGGACATGTAGAGCAGCTAAATGGCAGCCTTGTGCAAGCTCACCACCAGGAGACCCAAAGACTGGTATAAGCAGCTATTGACTGCACTACTTGTGTGCCAAACCCGGGTGAACAGATCCACCGGAAAAAGACCTTTTGAGTTGGTATACAGCACACAGCCAAATATCATTCAAGCATTGACAGGACCCAAACTGGAAATTCCAAGCAAAGTCTCCCCTTTTTCAGACCCTCAAGTTATAGAGGACAACAGTGGGCAAACAGAAAAAGGAAAAGAACGTCTGCAAAAAACCTTTGTCCCCATCCAAGATAGACATGAAGTTGGTGACAAAGTTTGGATCATGAACGTTGATAAAAGCAAACTACAACCCAAGAAAGTAGGTCCAGAAATCATTCTAAAGGTAAACAACAATAACACTTACCTTGTGCAAGGACTCAGGAAGCGCAAACAAGAAAAACCCTACACCATGATCACCTGAGACCCTGCAAAGCAAGACAAAAACAACACAAAACTGCCCTGCCTGCCACAGAACAACAGCTAGTCCAGTATAGCGCCCGGGCTCCTGACAACCTAACCGACAACCTACCCCCAGAGGAGGCCAACCTTCAGTTGGGGGGTGTCAAAACAGCAGGCTCACCCCACCAGCAAGGTTCCAAGAAAGTGGATTTGTGATGCACAGTCCGATTACCCGGCCACTCAAAGCCAGACTAGAAAGTCAACTCAAATTGCCAAATCCAACAACATGAACTGATGACAATCCCTTATGTTGGATACCTTGTTTTGGCGCTTGACTCATTACCAGGAACAAGCCACCCCTTTCACCATCCAACTGTGTGATTGACACAATCATGTTCCTGTTATCCTTGATTCACAATGACTATGTAATCACTATCTCTCAATAAAGATTACTATCTAGTTTCTAAATATTTTTCCCCTTGTAACTCTGCTAAAACAGCACAGTTACAACATTAACTAAATTTTTTAATATTTTAATATTTTTTTTGCTTATTTCAGTTGCTATTGGGGCTCATGGTTGGCTTGGGATTTTTGCCTTAGTGCTGAGTTCATTTTTTCCCAATAATTCAATATGTATAGTAGCCTTGTACTGTGACTGAAATTGTCCTGCTTGTGTGACCAGTTGGGATATTGCTACTTCCAAATAAGTTTGCTTTTAGAGTACATCTTTTGTTGTGTGCCTTGACAATTTTTTCACTCAGTGCTCCTTTGCCCATGGAATGAGCTCTTATTTTTTACTAAAAAGGCTAAATTTTGTTTTGGGCCATATCAAGATTTTGTGTTCTTGAAGAAGAGAGATTGTTTTTATTAAAGGGTTTGAACATTCTTTCTGTGTTGATAAAGGTGAATCTGTATGGAAACAGATGTGCTTCCAAACAGTGTGATGATTATTACAGAAACTGGCGGGGTTCCATTGTTGCTGGAGCCAAGTAAAGAGAGAGTCCTGTGGTCAATGGACAGGACACCAACAGCTTTGGGCAGAGGTGGTTTGGTAGGATTATGGAAGTATCAATAATACACTCTTATTAGTACTTGATACTACTACTATTCAATTAGTAGTAATGTTGATGATTATTATTTGTCTGCCTTTCAAGTGATCTTGAAAGGACTTTTTGTAGTGTAGTGGGCTGCAGCCAGACTAGCATCTAGCTGCAGATAACTCTTACTAGCAAGCCTATCATCCCCAAGCTACTAGTTTCAACCCCCAGAGTTGGATTCCAAACCCAAATAAGGTTTTAGAATGAGGTAATATCCTAGGCTACTAATTTCTCCTCTCCAGCCTGAATATTCCTTGACTTAGTTGAGACCAACTAAGTTGACACCCATTGGGTGGGGTCCCGCTTGTGATTGTTGTAATGTACACTGCGCACGGGCGGTCTTCCATCCCATTTCTTGGTGAAACAGGATGTTGTAATATCCCATCTTTAATCTATCTGGCGGAAGCGAGTCAATTTTTGCAATCCTGAATGGCTATCACTTAATTATAGAAGCTTCTGGATTGACCAATGACCTGTGACCAGGAATGTCTCAGGTATCTTCCAGATTGCAAACTTTAATAGTCTTGATATATTTTGTCTGTATTCTGGAATAGATGTCTTGCATATGGCGGTGGCTGGTCTACTGTTGGCCCATGGCTTCAGTCATGAGAATATGGATCAGTCAACCTGGATAGATCAGGATTTCCTGACAGACCAAATGATTTCATTTTGGGCTAGTATATTTTTGTTTAACTTGACAAGTTAAAAACTACTGTACACCTTTCCTTTTACCAACCCACCTCTAATAAAATTATTATCTGCAGAAAAAATTCATTACTTCATATCAATAAATAAACTTTTTACCAACTAAGGCAATCAAAAATAAATTTTAAAAAGAGGATTTTGTACGCTTAATAAAAGCTTGTTCCAAACAAAGGAATTGTGGCCAGATTCAGGTAGACTATTTAAAAAGGAAACATATCATGGACATGAATTTTTTTTGGGGGGACATGATTTGATTTGGAGTTCAAGACGACATAATCCTGAACATGAATGATTTGTTTGCTTTTGATAGTCTGCTGACCAGTACTCACTTGTTTTGGACAATCTTCCTCAGCCCCTATTTTTAATTTCAATACACTAAAAGCTTCTAAAGCCTTGTTAGTAAGGGTTGGGGTACATGTTGGGTTGCTAAAAGTGGTTAAATAGATGTTAAAGTTCCTAAGAATGACGTCAGATATCAATTTAACGATTCCGTGCCAACAATTTTTGGGATTGAAATGTCATCTCAACCCAGGCAGCAAAATAATCTGACAAATTAGCGTTTCAGTCTAAATTGACTGTGCCGTTGTTCTCAACCCAAGTTCGTTTTCTTCTATACGAGAGATGTCCTCAAGTCGACATCGAAGGCACTACTTGGCCAGCACTCATCCTGAAGACTCGCCTGAGATTTCTGATGGGGCGTCAGAGCACCTAGCCTATCAGAACTCTAGATCTCGAACTTCCAATGGACATAAGGCGCAAGAGAAGCGCGTTGAGCTTTCCGCTTCCTATTCTTCGACTTCCTCTCCCTCCAACCAGTCTGAGAATATGTCGTCTGATAACGAGGCTGAGATGCCCGACCCTGTGGTCAACCATCTACTCATCCAATACATGGTTGAAACTCGTAAGCGCCATATAAAAATACAAAAAGACTACAATGAAAAGGCGTTGGTAAGTAATTTTCCAAATGAGCCCTAAGCTCGCCGCGCTACACTCAGAGTCTTTACAAATGAGTCAGCTTTGAAGGAATATAACCCCTGTACTTCTGCTTGTATTAAATCCGTTTTTTCGTGGCCGGGTCTCTTTACGGATTCTAATTAATATTATATTCTCTTCTTCTCTACACCTTTTTATACTTCTAGTGTTTTGACTTTCCTCCTATTTTTTTATTTTTTTGTGATTTTAACACTTGGGATCTTTTTAACACGATAACTTATATTAAATATTAGAAAGCCATGAAGACCCGCCACAATGTGTTTTTTTCTGACCACCCCGACTTTGGTAAACCTTCCTTGGAAGTGCCATCATATAACAGAAAGCCTGGTCCTGCACAACTCTCAGAGGAGTATCTGCGCAAAGAATCTTATTCTGATAGCCGAGTACCTCTCCATGCGATGCCTCAGAGTGAGACCCCGACTCGAAATTCTGGCCATGCATATCCACAGTCTCGTGAACAGGGGGTAAGCGGGAACTCCCCTTTTAGGACCTAGGCCTGACGGTTCGTGTTTCTTTCCCTCTAGGATCAGGAATATGTCTCTCCAGCCCCAGTCAAGCCTTTCAACTCCATCTCTGTCTATGCCTCTCGCTCCCCTCTTGAGCCGAAGCCAGCAGCTTACTCTACCCCTGATATTTTAGAACACCCTGTAGGGAATAAACAAAGCACCACCACCACGGTGTGGGCTGATTGTGTTCAAGCCATTCCTTTAGCGTATAAAATAGTTCTACAATCTGGAAGGTCCCGACAAGGGCTGGCGGTAAAACTGGCAACCCTATGCCAACGGGAAGTTGAAAAGACAGCTTATCGTCGTAACAGGTTGACTAGAGAATTCGTATCTCGCTCCAAGCGGCATATGCGGGATATGTTAGCATACTGGCGCCACAACGAAAAAGAAGAGAGAGAGGCGAGAAAGCGGGCAGAGAAGGAGGAGTTGGAAAAGCGTAAGCAGGAAGAAGAAGCACGTGAAGCACGCCGCCATGAAAAAAAACTGAACTTTCTTATTACACAAACTGAGCTGTATGGTCACTTTGTTAGTAAACGAATGAATCAGGCAAATGCTGATCCTGAGGATGATGTTGCCCCGGTTAACTTTAATGATATGGACTTTGATGCTGATGACGCAGCATTACAGGAACAGGCTCGGAGAAGTGCACAGCATGCTCTCAAGCTTCAAACAGATCGCACTCGGCAATTTGATCAGGACGCCCATCAGCGGAAGCTAGAGGGTGAAGCAGAGTCTGGCGCGGAACCTCCTGATGTCGATCAGATGAACTTCCAAGATCCCTCCACAATGCAGAAGGATTCAAACATTGAGCAGCCCAAGATGCTCACATGTCAACTTAAAAGTTACCAGCTTAAAGGTTTAAATTGGTTGGCAAATCTCTATGAGCAGGGCATCAATGGCATTCTTGCTGACGAGATGGGATTAGGTAAAACAGTCCAGTCTATTTCTCTCTTGGCCCATTTAGCTGAAAGTCATAATATCTGGGGGCCATTTCTTGTAATCGCTCCCGCCTCAACTCTCCACAACTGGCAGCAGGAGCTGACCAAGTTTTCTCCCGCCCTTAAGACACTTCCATACTGGGGTAATGTTAAAGATCGTAAAACTCTGCGTAAGTTTTGGAGCCAGAAGCAACTCTATACACGGGATGCACCCTTTCATGTCCTTGTGACTAGCTACCAGCTTATCATGACAGATGAACGCTACTTCCAGCGGATTAAGTGGCAATACATGATACTTGATGAGGCCCAGGCTATCAAAAGCTCGGCTAGTGCCCGCTGGAAGACTTTGATGAACTTTCATTGCCGTAACCGCCTTCTGCTCACTGGTACGCCAATTCAGAACTCGATGCAGGAGCTCTGGGCTCTGCTCCATTTTATTATGCCCAGTCTTTTTGATTCCCACGAGGAATTCAGTGAATGGTTCTCCCGTGACATTGAAAACCATGCTGAGAACTCAGGCCAGCTGGACCAACACCAGCTAAGCCGCCTTCACATGATCCTGAAGCCGTTTATGTTGAGACGTGTTAAAAAGAATGTGCAGCATGAATTGGGGGAAAAGATTGAGCTTGAAATCATGTGTAGTCTCACGCCACGTCAGCGACAGCTGTACTCTACATTGCGTGAGCGCATCTCGCTATCGGAGCTCCTTGCAAAATCTCAGTCATCTCTGGATAACAATAGCGTTGAGTCTTTGCTCAACCTCGTGATCCAGTTTCGAAAGGTATGTAACCACCCTGAGCTATTTGAGCGTGCAGATGTTCAATCACCTCTGGCCTTTTGCCGGTATCCCGAGGCACCACCGGGAGACTTCCCAATACTTCCCTTTAACTCGCATAGCCATATTCAGTTGCGTTTCCCCCGCATTGTTTACACTGAAGCTGTTCCTCAATCACCCCTGTTGGCACTCAAAAGCGACTTTAATATCTGGACGCCTGATCGTTTGGCAACACGGCCTGAGAATCTACTTACCAATTTCTCTCCCGGTGATCTTGCAGGCATGCATCGTTTGGACTTACCAACCCTTGTTCGATTACATCACCAGGAGTCCCAAATAGCATCCTTGAATGTGTTCAACATGACACCGCAGACTTTACTTCAAGGTCTCCAAGAACGCTATAATTTCTCTGGTGTGCCTGAAGCTACCCTTGACCAGATGATCGGCTTACGAGCTACCAGCTGCTACCAGCCAAAAGCTGTGGCGCCTCCTCCAGCCATCGATTTCGGGGATATCCATCATCAAGAGTTTCAGAAACGCCTTGCTCAGAATCGTTCTCTACGTTCTGACTTGTTAAATGTATATCCTGATATTGGATTTTCTGATATCCTTGTACCTGCGCCTGCAAAGCTCATTATGAACTCAGGCAAACTTATGGCGTTGGATAAGCTTTTGACACAGCTTAAAGCAGAAGGCCATCGCGTTTTACTTTATTCACAAATGACGCGCATGATTGACCTCATGGAGGAATATCTCACCTATCGCCAACACTCCTATCTGCGATTAGATGGCAGTTCCAAGATCTCCGACCGTCGAGATCTGGTTGAAGACTGGCAAACTCGCCCAGACTTGTTTGTCTTTCTTCTATCAACTCGCGCGGGTGGGCTGGGAATAAATCTTACTGCTGCGGACACTGTCATATTTTATGACTCCGATTGGAACCCCACGGTTGATCAGCAAGCCATGGATCGTGCTCATCGCTTAGGCCAAACCCGCCAGGTTACTGTCTACCGTCTTGTATCGCGAGGCACCATTGAGGAACGTATCCTCCAGCGTGCAAAGCAGAAAGATGCTATTCATCGTGTTGTCATTGCTGGAGGAGACTTTAAGGCCCCCGATCTCAAACCTAAAGAGATTTACTCTCTGCTTCTTGATGAGGATCAACCACAGACTACGCCAGGTTCGCCTTTAATCCAAGAACTACCTGCCCCAGCTTCTCAATCTAACGCACCACCAGCAACTCGCAGGCCACCTACCTCTATAGCCGACCTTCTAGGACCCTCTGACCAGGACTCTACTCAATCAACATCTAAGCGCGCACTTGATGAAGATACTGAAGCGGCTTCAAATAAGCGGCAGATGACCGATCATCACCCACAGCTAGAGTAACTTTTGGGTGTGCTTTAGTAATATAAGTAACTGATATCCCCACCCCTATTGCCTTGAAGTAGATCCTCATAAAATTTAATCCCCAATCTATAAATGAAGCTTCTCGTATCAAGCCCAATATTGCTATCTAGCAAGATAACAAAAGAAGTATATTCCAGCTTTGACAAGTCTTTTTGTTGCAGTATACTAGCTTGCCAATTTTCAGCCTTTCCTTTAAAAGACCCTGTAAACAGATTTACCCTTCTTGGATCAACAAATATTTAATGGCAACACTACAGGCTAAAATATAGAATGCTTAAGCTCAATAGCTACAGTTCTCCTCTCTGGGATGGATGAGATCAACTCAGCATAAAACAAGATCCAAATATTTTTGTAAAATATACGCTCAATTAATAGGCAAAATAGTTTATCCCTTCACCGAAACCCCTAATAAACTCAAAGAAATTATTTGGGTCAAATAAATAATACAAAAAATGCCACCAATCATCTTTGGGCTGGCCAAGTGCCAAGAAATTTGTTGACAGAATGTATTCAGTTGCATTGGGTTTTAACTTGAGGCAAGAAAGTATCACGATAGTAACTCAATCTATCAAAGAAAACACCAAGTCTCCAAAAAATTGGAATGTGTGGAATTATAGTACCAAAGTATCCAAAATAAGGTGTACAATCAGAAATGAAAAAACGAAGCTGGATATCTTTTGTACTCCTTTTTGTGACAAATTTAGATATAAATATTATCATGTTGAACCAAAACGGCTCATTCGCAACTAAAATTGATCAATTTATATATGGAACCCTTTAAACAAGCAGATCGGGAGAACTGAAAATCCGTACTATAGCCATATACGGATTAAAATAAAAGCATAATTAGTTTGATCCAGCTCCGATTATCTTTTATTCTATTGATATTTAAGAACCCCACCAGCAAAGAGTTGATCAGGGCTGCTTTGGCCAAGCTCCGGTCAGCCAGGGTCTAGCTCTGGGTCACTTATACCAAACAGTTAATTAAGAATATTTAAATATTTTCCGATACCATCTTGGCGGCGGCATCCCAGAACTGAAAGCCTACTGGGGCTGGGTTAAAGCATCCCTAACGCTACAGTGGGGTTACAACCTGTTGAGATGAACAAAAACACCTCCGCCTAAAATAAAAATCAAATATTAAGCAAAGATATAGGCTCCTTTAACGGGAAAACAGCAATCCATGGGCAAAAATATCCTATCACACAAAAGATCTCCATACTACAAACAAGCTTAGATGGGAATTAACAACTCAACCGATCACACAACAAGATGCCTTCAGTCATACTCCAAAGCTACTATGCCTATTGAGTTCATGGAAGACAAAACGAACTCAGCACTGGAAAAAATCTCAATCCAACCGTGAACCCCTATAGCAACTGAAACAGACAAGGAAAATATCAACTATCAAGATAAATTATGAAGCTGTCACACTGTTACCAGTGTCGTAACTGTGCTGTTTTAGCAGAGTTACAAGGGGAAAAATATTTAGAAACTAGAGAATAATCTTTACTGAGAGATAGTGATTATATAGTCATTGTGAATCAAGGATAACAGGAACATGATTGTGTTGATCATACAGTTGGATAATGAAGGGGGTGGCTTGATCCTGGTAATGAGTCAAGCACCAAAACAAGGTATCCACCATAAGGGATCATCATCAGTTCATGTTGTTGGATTTGTAAATTCAAGTTGACTTCCTAGTCTGGCTTTGAGTGACTGGGTAATTGGGTTGCGGGTCATGAACCCACTTACTCAAAATCTTGTTGGCGGGTTGAGCCTGCTGTTTTGACACCCCCAACTGAAGGTCAGCCTCCTCTGGGGGCAGGCCGTCAGGGAGATTGTCAGAAGCTCGGGCTCCATACTGGATTAACTGTTGTTCTGTGGCGGGCAGGACAGTCTTGTGTTGTTTCTGTCTTGCTTTGCAGGGTCTCAGGAAATAATGGTGGAGGACCTTGTTTGTTTACGTTTCCTGAGTCCTTGCACGAGGTAAGTGTTATTTTCATTTATCTTTAGGATGATTGCTGGGCCTACTTGTTTGGGTTGTAGTTTGCTTTTATCAACGTTCATGATCCAAACTTTGTCACCAACTTCATGTCTATCTTGGATGGGGACAAAGGTTTTTTGCAGACGCTTTTTTTCCTTTTCTGTTTGATTACTATTGGCCTCTATAACTCGAGGATCTGAGCAAGGGGGGCTTTGCTTGGAATTTCCAGCTTGGGTCCTGTCAATTCTTGAATGATATTGGGCTGTGTGCTGTATACCAACTCAAAAGGGCTCTTTCCAGTGGATCTGTTCACCCGGCTTTGGCACACAAGTAGTGCAGTTGATAGCTGTTTATACCAGTCTTCAGGTCTCCCGGCGGTGAGCTTGGCCAAGGCTTGCATGAGGCTGCCATTCAGCCACTCTACACATCCATTGGCCTGCGGGTGGTATGGTGTTGTCACAGTATATTTGACCCGCATTTTTAGCAAGGTATACATTGGTGTCTTCAGAGGTCAATTCTTTGCCTCCATTGGTTATCAGGAGTTCTGACTTTCCAAACCTGCTGATTATTTCTTTGCCAATAAATTGTTGTACGTCGTTGCTGGTGTGTGCCTTCACCGCTTGGGCTACTGGCCATTGTGTAGCAAAGTCTAATGCAGTGATTATGTATTTTTTATCATTGGGGTTCCCTGGCATGGGGCCAATAATGTCAAGGGTCCATACTTTGAAAGGTAGTTGTGTGTGGATGGGAAGTACTGACTTTGGTGGGGCTCCGCTTTTTGCAAATTTCTTGCATACTTCACATTGGTCTAGGACTTCTTGAACGTCACAATACAGGGTCAGCCACCAGGCCTTGTGTTTAAGGAACTCGTATAGGTTGCTGCTCTTGGTGTGTCCTAGGTCTCTGTGATATCGTAGGATGGTGTCCACCTGCTGGTGTGTGGAGATGTAAGGGATGGTAGTCCTGTCAGACATTTTTTGATGTAAGGTCCCATACACGTCAGCAAATAGGTGTTTGTTTTTGATGACTGTTTACTTTGTTATGTCGGTTGTGCCAGGGGGAAGCCCTAGTCTTTTGTCTGTAGTACCAAGGGGGCCAGTCTGGTTCAAGCCCATTTTCTCCTCTCATGACACGGACATACAGGCATGAGAGGGCGTCTGCCAAGGCAAGTTCTGGACCAGGTTTGTATTGTATGAGCATATTGAATCTCTCCAAGAGTTCCATCCAGCAGGCTTGATGGCAAGATAGATTTGCTTGAGTTTTGAAGTATATGAGTGACTTTTGGTTGGTCAATGCTGTGAATTCATCCTGTTGCTCTAGATAACAACGTCATTTGACTAGGGAGTGTACAATGGCCAGCAGTTCTTTGTTGTGGATAGGGTATTGACACTTGCCATCTGTCAACTTTTGTGATTCATAGTTTACGGGCAGGAAGTCCCCATTATTATTTTTGATTTGTAGTACTCCCCCAATGGATGCGTCTGAGGCCTTGTTTTCCATTTGGTATTCCCCGTCATGTTTGTGGTATTGCAGGATGGGAGCCGTCATGAGCTTCTCTTTGAGACATCTAAAACAGAGGTCACATTAGGGGGTCCACACAAACTTGGATTTGGCACAGGTATGGCTGATAAGGAGGCAGTCAAGACGCCGCAGTCAGGTATCAAGCGGCGTACATAGGCTACCTTCCCCAGAAGGTGCGGAATTCTGACTTATCCTTGGGTGGTAGCATCTTGCAGATGGTCTGTATCTTTTGACTAATGGATTTGATGCTGTCTTTTGAGACAATGTGTTCCAGGAAGGGCAGTTGCTCACGGAAGTACTGGCACTTAGAGGGCTTGATCAGCAGCTTGTGTTGTGCCAGGGTAGCAAAGACTGCCTCTAGGTCTTTGTGGTGCTGCTCTACCAAGGGACTATAGACAATGATGTTGTCTAGGTATACTAAGGCATGCTTGCCTATGTGCGGGGCAAACACCTTGTTCATGAAGGTCACAAAGGTTGAGGGGCATTTGTCATATCAAAGTTGAGTACCACACACTTGTATGAGCTGAATTTTGTGCGGAAGCCTGTTTTGGGAATGTCTTCCTCCTTAATACAAATCTGATGTAGCCTGCAGTTAGGTCAATCTTGGAGAAGACTTTGGCTCCACCCAAGGTGTCAAAGAGGTTGTCAATAAGTAGTAGTGGGTAACAATTCTTGATGGTAACTTCATTTAGGACTCAGTAGTCTGTGACCAGACGCAAGGTACCGTCCTTCTTGGCCACAAAGAATACAGCGGCCCCAAAGGGAGACTGTGAGGGGTGGATAAGTTCTTTCTCCAACGCTTCCTTGAGGTAGGCGCATAGGGCGTTGTCTTTGTTTGGGGTCAGCCAGTAGATAGGCTGTGCTTTGGGTACAGCTCCTTTGAGTTGAATGTAATGTTGAATGTGTTTTTCTGGGGGCAACCCTGGTAGAGCTTCCTTGAAGATTTATGGATGACAGGCCACAATTTCGCAATCCTGAGATGTGGAGGTATTCTGGTGATCTTTGAAGTGTATGATCTCATACTGGCAGGAGTCCCAGTTAATTGCCTTCAGGTTTTCCTTTTTGTCTAGGGTCTCTGTAAAGCGCACAAAGACGTGGTCGCGTAGGAGTTGATCCACTGAGTCAGGGTAGATCTTGTGAGAGAGGGGGGCTAAAATAACTAAGTTTGGCTCCCATCCCAGTGAAAAAAACCACCAGGATGCCATCCAGTGGAGGACTAGAATGGCTGCTCAAAGGGGAGACCACAGGGAGGACACAGGGGACAACTGAGGGAAATAGGCGTTCAAACCCATCAGTAGAAGGCCGGTGAGTAACCAAGGGGTGTGGGAGGGAGCAGTAGAGGACCCTTTGGAGGACCCAAGGGGCATTGGATGGCTCTAGACCACGCTTGGAAGGGGAGTTAGAGAGGCACATCTCCTTCAGAACCAGGAAAATTGTGTTCCACGGCATCCAAATCCAAGTCATCACACATCAAGCTCTTGACTACTGCCTCCCCAGAAAGAAGAAGGCTGCCGGGGAAGCCCCAGAGACTGGAAGGGTCTCTACTCACAATCTGGGCAGACAATGAGATTTCCCCCCACAAGTCTGGGGAGGTGGACCACAGTAACAACAGGAACAGATCCAGAGAAAACACCACAAATTTAAGGGCTGGGAGTATCATAGAAATGATCACTGCAAAATTTGGGGCAGGTGGGTAGGATTTCCTGGACAAAAACAGAGGGAAAATATCCCGGTAGGGTAGTCTTAGAACAGGATGCAAGGAGGAGCAACTGGGTGGGTCTGGGCAGCTTCACTAAAGCCTCAGATACCTTTAATAAAACAGGAAGCAAAAGAGGGTTTGAAAACAACAACTTTTAAGAGAAAGTTCAAGATAATAATAAAAATTATAATGAAATTCAATTGTAAATTTTAAGTTCAAACTCTTGTTTTGAAAGCAAAAGCCAAGAAGATGACAACCAGGTAAAGTAATACTAATATAGGGACTCAGAGGAGAAGCCAGGTTTGAAACCGGTTGGCACAAGGTAAGCTTGTGAACAACTACTAACACTTTAATCTTTAGGCTGCAGGACTCAAACTGGGGTCCCAAACAACAGAAATAAATTAAAAACTAATTGCAAAGGCTTCCAAACTTTAATATTTTTTGAAAATAGACAAGCAGGAGACTGGAAGTCCCCTTGCTGCATTAAAGGGAATGGGTTGCAATTGAAAGTGAGTCACATGACATCTGGATCTGGATCCAATTAGCTAGAGGAAAAACTTTTCTGGATAGGACTAGGGGGACTGGAGGGTTTCATTCTAGTTTCCGCGGTCAAATCTGATTGGCTGGAAGAAATACTGGACATTTGGAATTCACTTGAGTTGTCAAGCATCAATGTGGCAACCTCTGATTGGATAGCCCTAATGGTTTTTAGAAGTGGGTAATACCAAGCTAATAAGTAGTCTAAATTAACCAGTGTTTCTTCCCAGGAGGGAGCAACCAAAGGCAAAGGATCTGCGGGGTAGGCTAGCACAAACCTCTCATCAACCGTGTGTGCTAAATCCTTTAGAGAATGGAGGGGTTTGGCTGGCATTTTTGAGCCTTTCTTAGTGTGGCAAGGGAAAATTGCACGATCCAATGCTAGAGGTGGCAGTGAATGTACAGATCTGGTGGTTGACACCTTCACTCTTGATGGTCAACACCAAGGTTGCCCAGTCTACATGAGGATTGTTCTTTTGCAACCAATCCAAACCCAGTACAATGCCAAACTTTGGAAAGTCAATGGCAGGACCTTGGATGGCGGAGTGTAGATTCTTGAGCATGACAGATAAGAAGGCGGTTTCCCTTGTCACAGCAATGTGATGTTCATCAGCCAAGACCACATTTTTAATCTGCAAGGGATTAGTGGCTAGCTCGATCTTGTCCACAAAGCTGCTGTTGACTAGCGTTTGGTCCGCGCCCAAGTCCAGGAGTGCCGAGACTGTGTAACTGCAAAAACGGAAAGGATAGGACATCAGTTTGTTGAGATGTCTGGCAATAGTGTACAGTAATGTGTCTTCTGAGGGTACTTGGATCATTGGTCATTGGTCCAAATCCTTAGGTTGATACTCATCATTGGGAAAGTCAGGAGTTGTGTGGGGAGAGCTTGGCTTACTTAATGCTTTCCTGGGCTTTTCCCTTGTCTTGATTGCCTTGTGTGGCAGTGATACAGAAATGGGTACAATTTGACTGGCCATTGTTCCCACTTCAATGTCCATTTGAACCTGCAGGTTTATGATTGGTGTTGTTCCCATTGTTTCCAGGGGGTAGTCAAGTGGAACACCCGCCTGTGTGAGAGTCCTTGAGTCTCTCTTGTTTTCCAGTTTGTTCTTTATGAAGAGCGTTGGATGTTTGTTCTGCTTTTTCTGCCTTACAATAAAGGCTCTGTAGATTAGTCAGCTGGTCCAGGTTCATGTGTCTCATTACATGTGATTTGAGGGCGTCATAGTACATGAGATGTGTGGATGGGGTGTCAAAGGCCATGCCAGAGGGTGAGTGTAGTTGGAATTCCTTGTAGGCGCAAGTGAGTTCCTTCACAGTTCCCGTCTGTTTTAAATTCTTTACTTGACATATGATCATGAGTGCAGTGTCCTTAAGCAAAAATCTTGCCAAGAAGTCTTGTTTGAAGGTATCCCAGTTCTTCTTGGTATGTTCTTTGTGTCACTTGTTGCACCAGGTGCCAGCGTTGTGGGTCATTCAGATGGAGATTTCCACAATCCAAAATTGTGTGGGCATTCCATCTGGGCCAGCTTGCTCTGAGCGGACTGGATCCATGCGGAAGCGTTGTTGTTGTTGGCCCCCGTAAAAGGTTCCAAGGCAGCGCTTTTGGAGTCTTTGGCCTATGTAGGCAGGCATGGTGTTTTCATCAGTTGGTTGCAGGATGGTGGCGGCCGTCTGGAAGAATCCTTGTGCAGACATGGTGTTGAAGGCAGATAGTGGGATCACCGTTTTCTGGTACAGGACAAAACCATCAGGTATCTCAGTACCAGGGGTGTACGGAGTCCAGTCCAGCGGGAGGCCAGACATGATTCTGTCAAGGATTTGTTGGCCGCAGCAAGTACAAGCAACAGGCAGAATTTTACAAGATGAGGTAGAATGGAGAACCTACCTGTGCTACCAATGTTGTAACTGTGCTGTTTTAGCAGAGTTACAAGGGAAAAAATATTTAGAAACTAGATAATAATTCTTATTGAGAGATAGTGATTATATAGTCAATGTAAATCAAGGATAACAGAAACATGATTTTGTTGATCACACAGTTGGATGGTGAAGAGGGTGGCTTGATCCTGGTAATGAGTCAAGCACCAAAACAAGGTATCCACCATAAGGGATCATCATCAGTTCATGTTGTTGGATTTGGCAATTCCAATTGACTTCCTAGTCTGGCTTTGAGTGGTCAGGTTATTGGATTGCGGGTCACAAACCTGTTTACTTGGAACTTTGCTGGGGTTCAAGCCTGCTGTTTTGACACCAGTATATCCTAATTAAGATATCTAATCTGGATCAGAGAATTATATTATGAGCTTGTATTTCTGGGAGAAAATGATCAAATATAACAGATATATCAATACATACAGCTAAAAGAGCACATTTACAACCAAAAATAATAGATATAGAAATCTTAAACCCTGATGTGCAATATCAGGTAACAGTGCCCATGTCAACACTAAAAATGTCAACAGTTACCATGTCAACACTATAGTAAAGTGACAACCTGTTTTTAATAATGTCATCTTCTGGATGTTGACACATTTTTTAATTAGCAAAACATTTTACCCTGAACATTTTTAATATCATTTTTTTGAGAAACAATATTATACTAAATGACCTCAGAGAGCTCAAAAATGCAATAAAAAATATCATGGGTAATAAGAATAAAGAGATATTGTTGAAACAGCAGGCTCAACCTGCCAACAAGATTTTGAGTAAGCAGGTTTATGACCCGCAACCCAATTACCCAGTCACTTGAAGCCAGACTAGGAAGTCAACTCAAATTTCCAAATCTAACAACATGAACAGATAATGATCCCTTAGGGTGGATACCTTGTTTTGGCGCTTGACTCATTACCAGGATCAAGCCACCCCCTTCATCATCCAACCATGTGATCAACAATATCATGTTTCTGTTATCCAAGACTCACACTAACTATATAACCATTATCTTTCAAGAAAAAATATTATCTAGTTTCTAAATATTTTCCCCCTGTAACTCTGCTAAAACAGCACAGTTACAACATTGGTAGCAGAAGTAGGTTCTCTATTCTACTTTTTATTCCCCAAAATTCTGCTTGTTGCCCGTACTTGCTGCAGCCAACAAATCCTCAATAGAATCATGTCTGGCCTCCCAGCAGACTGGACCCTGTACGCACCTGGTGCCAAGATACCTGATGGGTTTGTCCTCTACCAAAATATAGTGATACCCCTTCCTGCGTTCAACGCCCTGTCCACCCAAGGGTTCTTTCAAGCTCCCTCTGCCATGCCTTGTGTAACTGACAAAAATACCATGCCAGCCTACCTAGCACAAAGACTTTGAAGCGCTGCCCTGGAATACTTTTTTGAGGCCAACAACAACAACACTGCCATATGGATTCAGTCCGCCCAGAGCAAGCTGGCCCAAAAGGAATGCCCACAGCAATTCTGGATTGCAGAAATCTCCATCCAACTGACTCACGACGCTGGCACCTGGTGCAAAAAGTGGCACAAAGAACACGCCAAGAAGTACTGGGATACCTTCAAACAAGAATTCTTGGCAAGGTTTGTGCTTAAGGACACTGCACTCATGATCATATGTTAAGTAAAAAACTTAACCCAGATGGGCACCGTGAAGGAACTCAGCCACGCCTATGAGGAACTACAACTACGCACACCCTCTGACATGGCCTTTGACACCCCATCCACAAACCTCATGTACTATGACGTCTTCAAATCACATATAATGAGACACATGAACCTGGAACAGCTGACTAATCTACAGAGCCTGTATTACAAGGCAGAGAAATCAGAACAAACCTCCAACGCCCTTCATAAGGCACAAACTGGAAAACAAGAGAAACCCAAGGATTCCCACACAGGCAGGTGTTCTGCTCAACCACCCCCTGGAAGCAACAGGAACAACACCAACCATAAACCCACAGGTTCAAATGGACATGGAAGTGGGAACAATGGCCAGTCAAATTGTACCCATTTCTGTATCACTACCACACAAGGCAATCAAGACAAGGGAAAAGCCTGGGGAGAGCATTAAGCAAGCTAAGCTCTCCCATCAAAATTTCTGACTTGCCCAATGATGAGTACCAACCCAAGGACGTGGACCAGTCTCCAATAATACAAAAGCCCTCCATGAACTTGGTACTTTACACCATCACCAGGCACCCCAATAAACCAATGTCTTACCCTTTCTGCTTTTGCTTTTGCACAGGCTCAGCGCAACTGGACTCAGGCGCAGATTGTACACTTGTCAACAGAAAATTTGTGGACAAGTTCAAGCTAGCCATTAATCCTTTGCAGATTAAAAAAGTGGTCTTGGCTGATGAACACCACATTGCTGTGACAAGGGAAACCACCTCCTTCTCTGTCATGCTTGAGAACCTGCACTCCACCATCCAAGGCCCTGTCATTGACTTTCCAAAATTTGACATTGTACTGGGCTTGGATTGGCTACAAAAGAACAATCTCTCATAGAATGGGCAACCTTGGTATTGACCATCAAGTGTGAAGGTGTCAACCACCGGATCTACCCTGACTTGGAGAATCAACTCCTACGCAACCAGGTCTTTGTGTGCATTACAGAGACCCTGGACAAAAGGGAAAACCTGAAGAAAATCAACTGGGACTCCTGCCAGTACAAGATCATACACTTCAAGGACCACCAGGACACCACCACACCTCAGGATTGCAAAATTGTGGCCCGCTATCCAGAAATCTTCAAGGAAACTCTACTCAGGTTACTCCCAGAAAAACACATCCAACATTCCATTCAACTCAAAGGAGCTGTACCCAAAGTGCAGCCCATCTATTGCCTGACCCTAAATGAAGACAACACCCTATGTGCATACCTCAAGGAGGCCTTGGAGAAAGGACTTATCTGCCCCTCACAATCTCCCTTTGGGGCTGCCATATTCTTTGTGGCCAAGAAGGATGGCACCCTGCGTCTGGTCACAGATTACTGAGCCCTAAACAAAGTTACCATCAAGAATTTTTACCCACTACCACTTATTGACAACCTTTTGATGCCCTGGGCAGTGCCACTTCTTCTCCAAGATTGATCTAACTGCAGGCTACAATCAGATCCATATCAAGGAGGAAGATATCCCCAAGACGGTATTCTGTACTAAATACAGCTCATACAAATGTGTGGTACTCAATTTTGGTATGAAAAACGCCCCCTTGACCTTTGTGACCTTCATTAACAAGGTGTTTGCACCTCACATAGGCAAACATACCTTAGTTTACCTGGACAACATTATTGTATATAGCCCCTTGGTAGAACAGCACCATAAGGACTTAGAGGCAGTCTTTGCTACCCTGGCACAACACAAGCTGCTAGCCAAACCCTCTAAATGCCAGTTCTTCTGCAAATAACTGCCTTTTCTAGGGCACATAGTCTCAAAAGATGGTATCAAACCCAACAGTCAAAAGATACAAGCCATCTTCAAGATGCCACCACCCAAGGATAAGTCAGAACTCTGCACCTTATTGGGAATGGTGGACTATGTACAACACTTCATACCTGACTGTGGCGTCTTGACTGCCCCCTTATCCGCCATAACAGGCGCCAAGTCCAAGTTTGTATGGACCCCCCAACATGACCTCTGTTCTAGACGTCTCAAAGAAAAGCTCACAACAGCTCCCATCTTACAATACCCCAAACAAGACAGAGAGTACCAGATGGAAACCAACGCTTCAGATGCATCCATTGGGGGAGTACTAAAAATTTAGAATAGTGATGGTGACTTTCTGCCCGTAGCCTACAAGTTGCGTAAACTGACGGATGGCAAGTGTTGATAACCAATCCATGACAAAGAACTGTTGGCCATTGTATTTTGCCTAGTCAAATGGCGCTGTTACCTGGAACAGCAGGAAGAATTCACAGCACTAACCGATCATAAGTCACTCATCTATTTCAAGACACAAGCAAACCTGTCACGCCTCCAAGAGCGGTGGATGGAGGTCTGAGAAAGGTTTAACATGCTCATTCAATATAAGCCCGGGGCCAAACTTACCATGGCAGATGCCCTGTTCCACCTATATGTCTGTGCTTCTAGGGGAGAGAATGGGCTCAACCCAGACTGGCCTCTCCTAGTGCTCCGTACAAAAGACAAAGGGTTCCCTGCAGACACAACTGAATCACCAAAGAAACAGTCATCAAGAATGAACATCTCTTTGCTGACATATACAGGACTCTTCACAGAAAGATGACGGATGGCACAACCATTCCCTACATTCCCACACATCAGTGAGTCAACACCATTCTTTGCTACCACAGAGATCTTGGACATACTAAGAGCCAAAATCTATACAAATTCCTAAAGCATAAAGCCTGGTGGCCAACCTTATACCGCAATGTCCAGGAAGTGTTAGAGCAGTGCAAGGTTTGCAAAAAGTTTACTAAAAGCAAAACCTCGCCTAAGTCTGTATCCCCATTCAAACCCAACTACCATTTAAAGTATGGGCTTTTGACATTGTGGGCCCCATGCCAGGAAAGAACAACAACAAAAAATACATCATCACAGCCATTGACTTTGCGACAAGGTGGCCAGTAGCCTAAGCGGTGAAGGCACACACCAGCAACAACGTCTGACAATTCAGTTGCAAAGAAATAATCAGCAGGTTTGGAAAGCCAGAACTCCTGATAACCAATGGAGGCAAAGAATTGGCCTCCAAAGACACTAATGTGTACCTCACCAAGAATGAGGTCAAACACACCGTAACAACACCATATCATCCACAGGCCAATGGACGCGTAGAGCGGTTTAATGGTAGC
The DNA here is from genome assembly GCA_014839935.2 of Entomophthora muscae. Taxonomy (NCBI): domain Eukaryota; kingdom Fungi; phylum Entomophthoromycota; class Entomophthoromycetes; order Entomophthorales; family Entomophthoraceae; genus Entomophthora; species Entomophthora muscae. The sequence continues at coordinate 29,224 of QTSX02006509.1, forward strand.
CTTGTGCAAGCCCTAGCCAAACTCACTGCCAGGAGACCTGAAGACTGGTATAAGCAGCTACCAACTGCATTACTTGTGAGTCAAACCCAAGTGAACAGATCCACCAGGAAAAGCCTGTTTGAACTGGTATACAGCACACAGCCAAATATTATTCAAGCATTGACAGGACTCAAGTTGGAAATTCCAAGTCAAGTCCCCCCTCGCTCAGATCCTTAAGTAGTAGAGGCCAACAGCAAGCAGATAGCCAAAGAAAAGGAGCACTTACAAAAGACATTAGTTCCCATCTGCAATAGACATGAAGTTGGGGACAAATTTTGGGTCATAAATGTTGACAAAAGCAAACTACAACCTGATAAAGTAGGGCCAGCAATCATTCTAAAGGTAAACAACAATAACACCTACCTCATGCAAGGGCTTGGGAAATGCAAAAAAGACAAGACCTTACACCACAATTGCCTACAACCCTGCAAAGCAAGACAGAAACAACGAGAAACCGCCCTGCCTGCCACCAAACAACAACTGATTCAATACAGCGCCTGGGCTCCTGAAAAACTCCCTGACAACTTGCCCCCAGAGGAGGCTGACCTTCAGCTGGAGGGGTGTCAAAACTGCAGTCTTGACCCACCAGCAAGGTTCCAACCAAGCAGGGTTGTGACCTGCAATCCAATTATCTGGTCACCCAAAGCCAGACTAGGAAGTCAACTCAAATTACCAAATCCATCAACATGAACAGATGATGATCCTTCACGGGGGATACCTCAAGTTGGCGCTTGACTCATTATCAGGATCAAGCCACCCCCTTCTTCCATCCAGCCATGTGATCACTAATCTTGTTCCCTCTATCCTTGATTCACATGAACTATATAATCATTATCTCTCAATAAAGATTATTGTCTATCTTCTAAATATTTTTCCCTGTGTAACTCTGCTAAAACAGCACAGTTACAAAAATAAGTTTTGCACTATGGGTGCCACTTAACACCCACCATCTTGACACCTTAACAGGGTGACTAGTGCAGTGAGCTTATTAACATTTTAACCAACACTATGGTAAAAAATTCACTCCCAGCTCTTCACAGCATAATATTATTACTAATAAAAACCTTCCTACAAATTTACTTTTTTAACTTATTTTGTATGTTTTTATTTATGAGCATATTAAACTGCCCTGCTTTTGGGTTAACTTTTGAACCCATTTTAAATTTAAGCAAGTTTTATATGTAAAAAACATAGTAAATTTAATTTTTTGCTTGACTCTGGCATACTCAACAGTGAGAATTCAGCTTTTTTTCAACTGATTGACAGTGCTGAACTCAACACTTTACTATGTTTTTAATTTTTAACTCCCAATAAAAAAATCCACATAATATATATATTGCAATTGTAATTTAATACTCTTTCTGCTACTCCCCATATAATTTTTTTATGGTTTTTATTTTATTTTTAATCATACTTTTACATTGATTTAGCACTAAGATGTTATGCTGAACCTAACATCTTTGATGCTTCATCATACTTTATTTATTTTATATGTTTTAACCTTTATATCTATTTTCTTATTTCTATTTTGCTTATATTTACTTTATTATGTTTTTTCTTGATAAATAAAACTTTATTTTCATACTTTTTTATTCAACTTTTGCTTTGCTTTACCTCTTTGACTTTTGCAATATCTTCTAAATCATTTTATCTACAAAAATAAACTTTTCTTTAGCCAAGAGCATCTAAATCCAATAAAACTACAAAGCACCAAGCCTCAAAAGATTCAAAAGAAACTGCCTCCACTCCCAAGTGTGCCAAGAAGCCTGCAAAGGCAAAGTCTCCAACTCCAACTCCATCTCCCCCCTCCATCCTCATCTTCAACTTCCCCCAAGTCCTCAAATAAAAGTGATGACTCCCTCACTGATTACTCTTTTTACAAGTCAGAGACCAACTATGAACCCACCAAGGAGCAGTGTACCAAGAAGTCAAAGGCTGCCAAGAAACCCACCTCTTCTTCTGGTAAGAAAAAGGAGGCTTCCAAGAAGGCCTCAAAGAACCCTTCCACTCCTCCTCCTGATGGCTCTTCCCCTCTCCCTCATCTGACCTCCAGGATGAGCCTGAGGAATATTCAAAGAAGTTTAAAGCTTATGGTTACGTGGCTTGGGATCCACTGGCCATCCACAATATCTGCAATGTGAACAGAGAGTTCAAAGTCTCCAAGCGCTTCTCCTGTTACTTCCCAATCATGTCTGTAAAGGGTGGCCCTGGCTATGTTGCTGACAATTACATCTTTAACTGTAATAACCAAAAGCGCCAAACTAAGAGCAATCACTTTTTATGTGAGGATAAGACTTGTGGGGCCAAGCTAAGCACCAAGGGTTGTGAGCGGATTACTGCTGAGAAGAGGGAGCACACCTGTGATCCCCCAATTACCTGATCACTTGTATTTTAAAGTGGTACCTTGTCCAAGTAATCCCCACCTCTGCTAACCTCCGCAGTTAAGATTTGGCCATCAAGGCTTTGCAACATCTCAAACCCAACAATCTCAAGTTGGTGCCAACTCAAGAGCAGTTGGTTAAGCTCATAAGCAATAAGTGTATTGCCGCCAATCCCCCTCCCCCCAAGGCTTTGGATGTCCTCTCTGAGCTTACGCTCACCTACAAGCTCAAGCAGCTTCCAAGTGGGGAGCGCTTCCTCCTCCATGATGACAGGCCTGTTGCCAAAGACCACCCAATCTGCCATTCAACTCAGAAGATCCTGATGGAGTTGAAAAGGGCTTCAACCTGGCTAGTTGATGGTACCTTTGCCACTTGCCCCCAGATGTTCAAGCATCTCTGGATGATCCATGCCCAGATTAACATCCATGTGATTCCACTCACTTTCTTTCTTCTCCCTGGGGCCAACAAGGCCATTTACACCCGTGCGTTCACAATCCTCCACCAAGAAATTGACCTCCTTCCTCCTGCTGACAATAAAAAATCCAAGAAGACTCCCCCCACACCTGCACCAACCCACCTGCCTCTGAAAAGGACCAGGCCACCCTGGACTTGGAGGAAAAGGTGAGGCTAAGAGCTCTTGGGCCTCACATGTGCATCATGGACTTTGAGCCTGCTCAGTTGAATGCATTCAAGCAGCTGTTTATCAGGGAGGTGCATGGGTACCACTTTCACTTCCGCCAAGAAGTTGCTTGTAACGTGCAGGCACATACTAAGCTTAGTAGGTTGAGCCAGAGGGATAATTTGGACACCTGCAAATTTGTGCTTGTACAATTTAGTGACTTGGCTTTTTTAAAGCCAGAGCACACTGCACATAGGTTCAAGGTGCTCTCAAAGGATCCCTAAATAGTGAAGCACCCAGAGTTCAGCCTTTACTTGAGTACTTTGAGCCCCAGTGGATTGGGAAGGTTGTCACGCAGAGGCAAGGCAAGGACTTTGCCAAGGCCAGCTGGAACATGTATCTGGTGGCTGTCAACAAAGAGCTGAAGATCACTTTGGCATTAGAGTCTTATCTCAAGCATCTTAAATCCAACTTTGGGCTCTATCCAAAGTTTAATAAGTTCTTCTCTCTCCTGCAGCATGAGCAAGAGAAAACAATCTCCAAGCTCTGAGATCTCTCCAACCACGTCCCCCCCACCAAGCCAACTACCTGCTGTATCCTCTTCACCAAGGCCATCCAGGGTGCAGCCAAGTGCAAGTATAAGGCCTCTGAGCTTAATCAGCAGCTTGAGCTTATTGCCACTGCCCTCCTGGAAGGGACTAAAATAAAACAGGGAAAGAATGATGAGGAATAAACTTGCTTTCTTGCTCAGTTATATGATTTTAACTTTTAACTTTTTAACTTTAATTTTTACTTATTAGCTTTGATCATTTAGTTTTTAGTTTTAATTTTTAAGTTTTTTAACTTAATTAGATAGCAGTGATTGTTCTATGTATTTATTGTAAGTTTGAGATGAATATTTATAGTTGAAAGTAAGTTAAATATCTTAACTTTTGTTAATTTCCTAATAAAACATATACCATTCACAGTTGTACTTATATGAACAATAAAAAATAAGCTTTAATATTTCTTCATATTTTGCATAAATTTATTTGTTGTGTTTTTGTTTATTTTTGGTTCATTGGAATCTTAATTTTTATGGTAATAAAAAATATTTTATAATGAAGAGTGTAAATTACATAGTAAAATGAGAAATAATTGCTTATTTCTCCTTATTTTTATTAATTAGGGTACTGTTTTTATTGCATTTTGAGCTCTCTGGGGTCACTTTAGTATACCATAGCTGTAAGACTTACTTTTTATTAAAAGGTTTTAGTACATCAAGATCTGTTAATTAAAAATGTGTCAATTTCCAGTTGTCAATCAGGGCAAAAGCTGAATTCTCACTTTACTATAGTATCAACTACCAGGGAGTCAAGTTTAAGGGAGTTGATCACCAGGGAGTCAACCTTACCACAGTTGCAATTTAGACTGGTCAAGGAATTCTACACTAGTATATTTTCAGAGGAATAGTCTCTGTATTCAGGCTTCAAGGGGTTTTCTGTAAAGGGTATGGAATCAGATGGAGCACCTGGAGGACAATAAGATGCAGGTGGTAGGACAGGAAGATCAGAGGGATTATAGTTAAATGGCAGATAACTAAGATAAAATATGGCAATATTTGGGAGAACCAATATCTCATAACCTTTGTTTAAAAATGGCAATATAATCTAGCGCAGGGCCCACAGGTTTATATAATACCCTGCCACTAGACTTTACATCCAATACAGGGGATTTATCATAGTATCAGGAAATGTGGATTTAGGTGGGCAGAACACTAAGATTAAGGGACAGAAAAATGAAACTGTTGCAGGGGTCATTCATTTGATTCTTAAGAAGAGTAGAGTTACCCCTCTTTTCTTGAGCAATAATCTTGGGAGCATCTTTTAGGTCCACATTTTAATCAGGTGGAGGGTCTTGATTGGCCAACAAGGTAGACTTTAAGCCCATTAAATTAATGGTAGGAATTTCTTTGCCTACATTGGGAAATTGGTTTTGTCCCTTGCTGGGTGCCATGGTTGCCAAGTCTTTACTATGTATTCATCCTGAAAGGCATTTGTGGCCCAGGTGTGAGAGGTTTTAATCCCAAAAAACTGCAGGTGGTTACCCCCTGGTTGTCAGGGCTGGCAAATTGCAGGCAGTTGTGACCAGGGTTAAAACCCTGCTCCATACCTTAGGCTTTGGAAATGTAAAATGTCATTACTGAAAGGCATTTTGATCTCTTATTTCTATTATGTGATAAACAATCTACACTTGTCATTAAAGGTTTTCAGGGAAACATCATATAACAGAAACAGCTAATCTAAAATCAAAACCCCCCAAAAATGCCCCAAGGTAACATTGCAGTTAAAGCCAATGAAAATGTATGCTTTTTATTGACAAGTTTTCATTTAATTCTTCCCTTCAACGCTCATATGGGTATGTTAAAAATGACAATCCAAATTGGGGCTCTTATTCTGTATCATTGATTAACATTGTGTATTATTTGATGCCACTACTTTATTAAAAAAGAGGATTGAGGTCCACCAAATGATTAAGGGCTCCCATAACAGCGGCACACTTTTGACTTTCCTGCAAAATGTGAATAGTAGTCTTAGAAAAATAAGTATTAGCTTTATTAAAATCATTGTTCTAGGTAATATGGGGCTCCACAAAGTAACAACAGCTTTCAATAAAATCCCTGTTATTGAAACTAGTAAATTAGTTTTCACAGCTATGATGCTAAGAAAAAAATACCTCAGATTTAGACAAAATAGACTCAGATTTAAGCAAACTCCAACTAAAAGTGTAAAATATACCCTCTTTTAACAGAGATATTTGGTGTTAATAAATGAACCAGACCAACACAACAAAAAAGAACTCATAATACAAGCAAAATATTCAAAATATAATACATAATGCATGAATTCACAAACAAAATGGTTTGATACAACCTTCACTGTACATATGTTTAATATGTAAATTGGTGATAAAAATAAACTCAGGAGTGATGAGTTGAAATTCATTAAAAAACTATAGCAACTCAACTATTAAACAAAAATACTAAGTTATTGTTCAAATGAAAATCAAACAACAATAATACCTAGCTATCTAAAATAATGCACAGGATCTGGAACATCAATATAAAAAATGTTCTGAGTGTTTAAATAAGGCATAAAATCTGTGAAAAATGGGAGGAAATTAATCCAGTGATTCTAAAATGGTCTTTGTAAAGCCAAAATCAACTAATAAAGACATAGAAAATCTATAAAAGGGTAGTTGAGTGGGGTGAATTCTAATTAAATAATCATATTCAGATAAAAAACAAAAATTAAAATGTTGCAACAGAATTTCCCTCCTTGCCTGATAATGTATCTTACAATATACAGGGGGCTCTCAATGAGTTGCCCCTTGACGTATCTAACAACATGGACCAATCCAAAGGCAGTATCAAACTGTGGGCACTTTCTCTTAATTAGGAGTGCTACCAATTTGACTTGCTGATCCCTGCATGAGTTATTCCTTGGTTTTGAACCTTGTATGGAACCTGCCACTATGCCACCCCCTGTGGCCTTGTGGCTTTCCCCATATGGTATATTAATCATGATATTCTACAATAAATGATCTTTTATTCTATCAATTCTTGTCCTTTCTATAGGACTGTTGTCTTCCCTAATTTAAATACTGATCTCCCATTGGTTCAGTTGCAACAAAAACCAGGACTGTAAATTTTTTGGGCTCATTTTAATATTTTGTTTTATAGTAAAATAGAAGGGATACAACAACATAGTGGCAATGCAGTTGGTGTGCGCCAGGGTTAGGGGTGTTAATGTGGGTCAAAAAGGTGTTAGTGCAGCATAAGTGCCAACTCAGAAAGGAGAAAAGAGAGCATGCATACTGTTGAGGTCACACAGACACAACAACCAGCCCATGCTTCACAGGCTGAGAAGACATATTTTATAAATTCAAGGGTGCCCAAGCTATCAAGAAAAGCCACCAATTTTTCACGTCAAAAAAAGTGAACAATAAAGAAGATGAGCTGGCTTCTTTGGTATTTGAGAAAGTGTACTGCCAGGAGCTGGTCCCAAAAGCCATGATTCAAAAGGTTCAAATAGTGCTTGACACTAGCTATTAGCCCTATGTAAGTAATAACAACCAAGAAAACAGTGAAGAGCCAGAGTTTTTTAGAACTATGGAGGTGCAGCAGGTGCTAAAAAAACTACAGCCTTCAACAAAAAAGTGCCTATGCCTTGTGTGCCAGTCACTTTAAAGGATACAGATTCAAAATGTACCCAAAAACTCAACTGGGAAGATTTTTCCTGAAAAATGCGCCTTATTCTCATTAAGTTAATACAGGATACAGGTGGCCTCAAGAAGGCTGAGGGCATTGTTGTAGTGGATCCAAAATTGGCCAATAAACTATTCAACTGCTTTTTCAACACTGGTTAAATGATCCAAATGGAGAAACTTAAGCACCTGTCAATCCTGATCACCAAGGAGCATAAATGTGCTGTTCACCAGTGGATTAACTAAGACTGACATCTTAAACTGGAAAATATGCAGCCTAAAGTCAAGTTTACTTTTGGGATTAAGGCTTAAATTTGTTTTTTCTATCACATGGTCAGGAGCTGCAGTTCTAATGGAAAAACTTAGGGTTTCTCCCTATAACTGTAACAGCCCTGCTAATATTGAGACCCAGCAAAAAATGCAGAGGTGTACACTGCTCTCAAAAACAAAGGGATGAACAAGTTATATTACATTGATAAATCATTATTTCCTTCATCTATTCAAAATGGCTATAACTATGTACTCAGAGGTGCTAAAGACATATTATTTTGGCATGCTGCAGTCTGCGTCAAAGCCTATTCAATGGGGGCTCTTCTTGGTCCAAAAGATATTGAGATGAATCAAATAATCTTGGGATCACACAACAGCAGGACCTTCTTATCATTTCTCCAATTGGTCCAAGAGCATCTTAGGAGCACTAGCCCAGGTTTCACCAATGTTTTTGTATTGAATAATGTTGAGCTCCATAAGGTGGCAGATATTCTTGAGGAATTTCCAACAATTGAGACAGGCATGGCAGTTGGCCCACAACAATTGACCACATCACATATGCTCCTATTATTTCTCCCTGTATATTTTTCATTCCTAAACTCAATTGAAGAGGTTTTTGGGTGGCTTAAGAAAGTTTTCAAGCAGGGGACACCATCTGGGAAATATGGCTTATTAGATTTGCTGCATTTTGGAGTCCATACTCTTCCAGCTGAGACTGTGGCCAAGTTCTATGCCAACACTGATTTGTTCATCCTGTGTGCCTAATAATCAGCCAATCAATTAAAAAACTTATATATTCAAATATTTTTATTCATTCATTTTTTCACATTTATCTTTTATTTATTATTTTTAAATCTTTAGATGTTCATTTTACTTTAGAATTTGCCCAGCCTGCAATCAAATAAAGGGGCACCATTAACACAGAAGTTTAATTTTTGCATTATAAATTAAATTGTTTTATTATATTCTGTGGTGTATATCCCAAGCACATATTACCAAATTATAATAATTATATGATTGTATCACTACCAGCAATAAATATAAAAAAATTAATTAAAAATTTAAATATAAAACACTCAATTTATATGTGTTTTTATTAATAAGTATTACTATGCCTGTATAAATACCTTCCCTAAGATTTTTTAGTAATAGTTTACTATTATAAAAAGCTTTTTAAATTAAGTATAATAAAAAATTAATAAATAAAATTGTAACATTTATATTGAAATAGTTTTATTCAATTAAGCCTAGAGTGTGTTTTTCTGTATTCAACCACTTGGCAATAGAGATAGCATACAACCTCCACTGCCACACAGTATACAATGGATATGCCTTGATTAAAATATTTCCAACAGCTTGTAAATGGGAGGATGGTGAGGTGGTAGTGAAGCATCAGCTTTTCTGGAGGGGCTTCAAACCTATATATGCTAGTCAGGACCAGGCGTCCTGGGTTACATGATCCATCAAGCTGTATCCTGGTGGGATCTTCTTCCTGTCAAGTGATAGTCTTGCCTTGTCAATCACAGAATAACCCTGTTCAGGTTCTCAATAGTGGCTCCATCTCAAAGTAGAATAATAACCTGAGATAAACCATTAGATAGAGCATTTTCCTAGCAAATGCCTCTAGGAAGTTACAAAGTTTGTTGAAAAACACACAGGTCTTCTTTTTGTGCTAGGCCTTGACAAATGTGAGCTCCATTTCCAGAGGCAGCCCCATCTTGTCCCCACTTCAGACCAAACCAAAGTCTGCCAGGAGGATTTTGGTCTTCTTTGCAGCTTTTGCATTGGCAACAGCCAATTTTCACACTGTGCACCCAAAGTTCTCAAGCAGGTAAGAGAGTTTATGCTCCACCAGGAAGAAGAAGCAAGCAGCCTCATGTGCCTGTTCCATCTCCAGTATATTCTTAAATGGGAGAGTTATCAGGACTTCCTAAACAAGCTCAATGAAGTTTACACAGTAAACTCCACTGAGGACCATTGGGTCAAGGCAGACCAGTTGGGCATCCTTGTAGGCAGAAGCTGCCCACTCAGATGCCCCCTCATCATGTGAAAGCTCAGCCAATGCCTCCCTGGACATTGGGAAGGTACCATGAATCATATCCTCGAGCTCCCACAAGACAGGGGGGACAGAAAGAGCTTTTTGGCCACATGAGTGGCATAATTTGAATATAAGGTGGGTGGGACTAAAGGAACCAGAACCTGGAGGAGTTCACTGTCTACATTTTCTAAAAAAAGTTAAGTATTTAGAAAATTTTATTAATTTTATTTTTTAGGTTACCTTCTTGTGTTTCATCTTTGCCAGCTGCTTTGGCGGGCTTGGCCATTCTTGGCGCAAGCAGTTGGGCAGGCAATTCTGTATCCTCAGTTCTTGCGCACTTTGCAGGTTTCAGGTGGGCATACATCTCAGGGTTGTTGACCCAGACAGACAGCGCAGAGAGGGCAAAGGACTTGAATTGAAGGCCTTCCACAGAGGTCTTCTGGACATTTAAAGGTGTTTGGTTGTTGTTTTGGAGGTTTCTGGCATCTTGGCCATAAGCCTTGGCAGACATCCTGTCAATATTCTCCCCTGTATGAAGAGCAGTATTTACTTTTGCCTTGACCTTGTGGTCAATTTCCTTGATATCTGCAATTGCAGAGTCAAGGTTTTTGAGTAGCTTTTCAAGTTCTCTATTTGATTTTTTACTTACTTTTTCATATTTTTTATAGATTTTGCCCCAATAAACTCTGTTTTATTTTGATATTTTTGCATCTTTGCCTATCCTTTTTGTTTTCATATTAAATTTCAATATTCCATTCTTATCTATTGAGCATATACTTTTAGATAATCTCAATATGTGTTATTTGCTTTGGTATTTCCATGCTTCTATAATTGCTGTACTGTTTTAATTCTTTAAACATCTCCTTGTGACAGAAGTAACAATAATTTATTGATTAGTTAAATTTACACTAGAAAATAATATATTTGTTGTGTTTAGAGAAATTGTTGCAGATCCAAAATAAAAATCTTAATGATAAAATTTAAGCCAATCTGGAGCCCTGTGAGAATGTGATTGTTGTGACATAAAGAATTATTTAAATACCCTTTATGTCACAACAATTACTTTCTCACAGGGCTCCAGATTGGCTTAAAATTTATCATTAAGGTTTTTATTTTGGATCTGTAACAACTTCTCAAAACACAAAAAAAATATAAATTTCTAGTTTAAATTTAACTGATCAATAAATTTTTGTTAATTCTGTCACAAGAAGATGTTTAAAGAATTAAAAATAACTGTGTTCTGGATCTAGATACATAAATTGTAAAATATGAAATTATTAAGAAATAAGCTAGACATATATAATTAATGAATTAAAACCAAAGAGATAAAAAACAATTGAAATACTGAATAATTAAATATGAAAAATTGGTAGTGGAGAGTTTATTGAGGGACAGGGAAGAGCAATGCCTAGTAGGCAGAATAGTGCAAGAAGGAAGACAAAGAGGCGGATCTTGTCTGGGGGTCTAGCCTTGAATTGAGTGGGAAGGGCTTACATAGGGAGGATGTGATGATCCACATGTTGGGAAGTTTTACAGGTGGGGCTATTTTTGGCCAAGAGAAGAATATTGGCCTAAGACAAGTAAATGTTTGGTAGGTAATATGACATCCCAGTCTAGAAAGTAACTGATGGCTAAAGGAGCTGGAGGTTGTCCCAGTCTAGTAGTTAACTGGTGGCTACTAGAGGTAAAAAGTGTTGCAGTTTAGTAGGTAATGATGGCTGCTAGTAAAGGACAAAATCTCCACCTAGTAGGTAACTTATGACTGATGGGAAAAGACAGTGCTCCAGTATAGTAGGTAACTGTTAGTTACTAGGAAAGGAGGGTGATGTAACCTAGTAGGCAACTTAGGGCTGCTAGGAAAGAATGAGCGGAGGTAGTTCTAATATTCTTTGGCCACTTGCATAAGGTCTGCAAGTGGAGAACTTTACCTAACAGAGGGGTAAGGTTTCCTTGTCTGTGTCTTTCTGGGAGCTTTTAGGAGGTCTTGAATCCACCAGAGAGGCATGGATGTGCCCAGTGAAGCAGCTGCAGAACTTTGTAATGAATAGGTCTCTGGGAAGTAAAGTTGGTTACTTTGCAACTGAAAGTTCAAGATTAACAACTTGAGTGAGTAAAAAACTTCACAGACATGAGAATTGTCTGTAGTTGATGGATTATAGTGGTGGTCACATATGGGGACCCAGTCAAACTCTAACTCACTTGTAGACTTATTGCCTGAGTTTGAAGTGTTAGTAACAGGGACTTCAGAGAAGGGAAGAACCTTTTTGATTCATAGAGCAGGACTAGTTAAAGGATTGGAAGATCATAGAGCAGGACTTGCAGAAGAATCTAAAGGCTTCCATAGAAGATACGATTTGGATGCAGTTGTGGTTAGAGTAGAGCAGTGACAGTTGTGGACAAAGAAGAAGCAGAAGAAGTAGGAGAAGAATATCAGAGAAGAACTAGCAGAAATAACAGAAGGACTAATGGTCTGTAAAAATGAGCCAAGGCTTTGCCAAATTGATTTACAAGTTGGAAAGAAGTTTAATGTTTTGCTTTGGTTTAATAGTAAAATCAAGAAGGAATTTTGATAGAATTTTGGGTAAGAGTTTTATTTATTAAAATCTTAGGGTAGATAAAGAATGTTTTTCTTAGAATTTACTATATTTGTAAATATATGGAGAAAACTTTTAAGAGGACCAAAAAGAACAATTTAAATAGTATTTTACTGTTTAAACTGTTAAAGTTGAATGCAGGGAAGACTGGTGATAGAAAAGTGAACTGGTTAATGCTTTGGTGCGTGAAGAGTTGACACTTTGAGCAGTTTGAGCAGTGAAAATGGATTTTCTAGTTGGATTGTGGTGAAACTTAAGAAATTGTCTATTTTTGCGCTCTAAAGCCATTTTTTGAGTTCTGGTATGTTTTCTGATGAATATGGTTAGTTGGAAGCCAAAAGCTTAAAGTATAAGCAAGAAAACAGCAAATCAATACTTTAAGCTTTTGAGAAAGTAATTTTGTAATCTTAATCAATTATAGGAAAAAGTTAGTGTGAATGGGTTAAGCTTTTAAAGAAAGCCATTTTAAAATGCGGAATTGTTGGGAAAAGAACACTATAAGAAGGAGGCTAGCTGGAAAGTTGTGGGGTCTTTTGGAAGGTCTTTTGGAGGACTTTTGGGAATTGTTTGGTTGCAAGCAGGAGCTTGGTTGGGCACCAAATCTGCATCCCAATAGTTACACGTCTGGTTGGTTTATAGTAACCAGATGTCTTCTAAGGCCTTGAAAAGCCCTTTCTGAAGAAGTAACAGTTTAAAATGGCTCCAAAACGGTGATACATGCAAGGTTTCTAAGGGGATCTTCCTTCTGTTATTAAATACTATCCTGACCCATATTCTCCTTTCTTGTGACACAGAACTCCCCTAGTGATAATTATTATGAAGTTAATTAAGAGTATCAGAAGATGTAAACCCTTAGTTTGTTCACTCATGGAAAGCGCCTGGCTTGGAAATAATTAATGCAGTGCCTATAATCTTGAGATATGGCATATTTTTGTAACAAGGATTATTGTACAAAGAGCCCCTAGAAGATGGAGCTGCTTTGATAGCCCATGCATTGTTGTGGAATACTTTTTATCCTAGTTATCAGTTGTCAATGATGATTAGGGGGCATGAACAAGTATCCCTGAGAGTGACAACCCCAACCCAGCTGGTCCCTGTCTTTGACCCAGGACACACCTTGGTGACCTCCTAAGAGCAGAGGCACCACAGAGGGCAACAGCGCCCATGTCAACACTAAAAATGTTGATAATGGCCATGTCAACACTTTTAATGTTGACACTATAGTAAATTGACAACCCGGTTTTACATAATGTTGTCTTCTGGATGTCAACACTTTTTTAAGTAACAGCAAAGTTTACCCTGAACATTTTTAATATAAAAAATATTTTTTGGACGGATCCAGGTCCAACCAGTCAAACTTGCTGTTATATTGCCCTTTACTCTTGTTACTGTCACTTTCCTGTGACAAAGCTTTGAGGAGCTTTGCCTCCAGGGAGGCAATTTTGTGAAACAACACTTTATTGTCATCTTGCCAATGAGCCATAATTTTGACACTCTTTTCCTCTCTATTTCTTAACGCCTCAACTTCACAATTGGCTCTGCTCTTCACCTGTTGAAAAATTTCATTGAACCCTAACAGCAAGTTCCGGGAGTCTCATGCATAAACTTGATTTCCTTGTGCCAGAGTTCCCTCTTTGGAAAAATAGTTGGAATATAGTTCTTAAAAAGCTGCTTTCACTTCTACTAAAGATTCCTCAGGTGCTATCTTAGAGACCTCCTGACTTGCCCAAGCCTCCTCAAGTGAGCTATTAGGAACTTCCTTCCTAGCAGCAGCAGTTTCTACATGAAGCACTCCAAATTTTGCTCTTTCAAATAATAATAAAGAAGATATGATAAATAAAAGTGATTTGAGGGGAAAGCGTTGAAATCAGCAATATATCTTTATTTAAAATTAGCTGTTTTTGCTTATATATCAAATGGGGCATATTTGGCTGAAAACCCCTCTGGTTCCTGAATCAACCTATGATTCATATCACGTGGTTTATTACATTCAAGTCATCCAAACCTAGATCTTTACCTAAAAGATCACCAATAATTCTCAACCTACGAGAACCAACCTACAATGGGAAGAAGTCACCTGAATCCATCCATCCCAATTTATTGATTCAGCATGGAGCTTCCCTGGCTCCTGGCTCCAAAACCCTGTGGATTACACATCCCAAAACTCAGCTATTGATGTTCCAACTGAGAACCAGCTGATCAAACCTTAATTCCTAGGCATCATTACCTTTATTCAGGTATCATTGCATTTAATGGTTTTCTTGTGTTTTAAAACCCGTTAAAACGCTTTGAACATCAAATGAGACTCCACCACAGTGTTTTTAAACCCAAATTTGGGGGTTTACCTATGGTTAACCTTATCCATACCTATTGACACAGTCAAGGCAATTAATCAATATAATTAAATTCTCATTAATTATATTTCAATGTATTTATTAATTAACCTTCCTGGTCAATTAACTTGTTTTTGAGACTCCCAGTCTCCAAGACTGATTTCACCAATTTTGTCTCCTGTTTTTTTATTGAATGTAGATACTAAGTTTCCAGGAACCTTTATCTGAAGAATTCCACCCAAACCTATCTATATAAAAAAAACAGCAAAAACAGAGAAACTTTATATCTTGGAGTTTTTATTTGGCTAAATACTTAACAGTGACTGTTGTACGGTCACAAGGCCCCTTCCTTCTCTTTGGGGGAATTGGTCTCATCTTCCTGGACCTTTATTAGCTCTAATTCCCCATGGAACAAATTAAGAAATTGAGGATAAATACAGGACCATTCTTCTCCCAAGGCAGCTCCAACTCCTTAAACTAGGTAGTTTGGCCCTGGACTAACCAAGATAATCTTCATAGGACCTACCCATTGCTGAAGACCTCTTCTTGGGTGGTTTTCTCAGTGTCTTTAATCAAACCATACCAGATCCCCAACCTGGAAATGATCACAGGGAAATACTCCAGGCTTTGAGCTACACTTGGCAACACGTCTTTCTCAAACCCGCTCTCCTTTACTCCTAGTCTTGGCAAATAACTTCTTCATCCTGACTGCATGTTCTTCTACAGCGTCTTTGTAGGAATTCTTTTCCACTTCTCCCATTGACCAACCTCAGTGCTTGTTGTAGTTTCCTGGCCATACAACATCCAAAACTGAGAAAACCCAGTAGCATAATGAAACATTGTATGATATGCCATGACACTCATTGCCAGGTGATCTTTGCCATGGGTTGTGGCTCAGTCAGCCAATTTCTCCATAATGCGCTTCAGTGTTCCAATGGTTCTTTTGGCTAAACCATTTGTCTTGGGATGATATGGAGCTGAGGTTAACTTAGAAATTCCCCATTTCAAGAATTCCTTAGTCAATGCTGATCCTACGTAAGGCAGTTCATTATTGGGCAGAACTTTCTCAGGACACCCATGCTGTGCTATTATTTCTTCCCGGAGAAACTTAGCAATTGCAACACTTGTTTCTTTGGTCAGTGTTCAAACTTCTACCCATTTTTTAAAAGAATCAACAGCCATCACAAAGTATTCTTTCCAACCACTTGCTAACATAATATGTCCTGTATCCATTGAGATCAACTCAAAAGGATAATGTGACATCACTGATTTGAGCTGCACCTTGGATTTTGCTGCTGAGAATTTAGAGCAAATATCACATTCTCATAAAATCTGAAGGACTGTAGCTCTCATCTCTGACCACCAGTACCAAGCTTTTACCGCTTGCCATAACTTTTCATATTAAAGGTGACCTTCCCATTGCACATGAAGATCTCTGACCACTTTTAGACGCTTGGATTTTTCTACATAAATCCTATTCCTTGATAAAGCTTCCCGGGCTTCTTGCATCTCAATCTCTCCACAGGCCAATAGCGCTTGAGACAATAAATCAGGAATCTTATTTTCCAACCCTGGATGGTAGATGATATCATAATCATATTTAGAGAGCTTCTCTGAAAACAATTGCATTCAGCCTTGTAAGTCTTCCTTTGTCTGAATTGCTCTCAACACTGTGTGGTCAGTGACAATAATAACTGGCATTCCTAGGATATACATCCTAAAATGTTCCACCACCCATACTATTGCTAATCATTCACGTTCAGTAGCAGAGTATTTCCTTTGAGTGCTCCCAAAGTCTTAGAACCATAAACAACGGGATGTTGTGATAACTTTGACTCTCCTTCTTGAGTAAGAACAGCACCAAGACCAGTTGAACTTGCATCTGTCTCAATTTAGAACAACTGCAACCAATCAAGAAATCTTAATATGGGGGCCTCAGAGAGTTTCTACTTTAGCTCTAAGAAACTTGACTTGTGCTTTTGTCCCCAAAAAAATCAGACATTATTTCTTGTTAACGCAAACAATGGCTCTCCAAGTGCAGAGCAATTAGGTATGAATCTCTGGTAGAAATTCACCAACCCCATGAAGCCCCAAACCTCTTGGACTGACTGCAGCAACCTCATACTTAACAATGGAGTAACTCTCTCAGGACTTGGTTTAATCCCTTGAGAATTCACAAAATGCCCTAACACCTTGATCTTTTTCTTTCATGATCCAGCAAAATACTTGGTCAAGATCCTCTAGATGTTTTTCCCAGGAAGGGCTATATACAGTAATATTTTCTATATATATTGAAACAAATCTAGGCTGTAATCCTGTCATAAACTGGTCCATTACACGCTGAAACACAGCACCTGCTGTCTTTATTCCCAATGGCAAGACTTTCCATTGATACAGACCATCTGGTGTAGAGAACACTGTGACCTCCTTAGACTTCTCATCAATTAACAATTGGTGATAACCCTTATTCAGATCTAACGTAGTGAACCATAAAGATCCAGTCATGGCATCCAGCTGGTCTTCAATCCTGTGAATTAGGTAGGCATCATTTACAATATCCTTTTTCACCATTTGAAAATCAATACAAACGTGTATATTCCCATCTGGCTTTGGGACACAAACCATTGGAGCAGAGTAAGGACTGATACTTTTATCAATCAGATTGGCCCTTTGCATTTTCTCCACCTCTTCTCTAATTGCAGCAACTGCAGCAGGACTATGATGGGGTACATACCCTTTGTACAGCTTCCTGGTCAACATTTTTATGACATAGAGTTGTCAGGGATTCTTTCCCTGACTACCTGAATTTTATTGATAATTTTGGCAAAAACATTTTGGAAAACCAACACAACAAAAAAGAAATGGAGTCCAGTGTTTAATTTTAACAATAAGGGCAACAGGTTTCAAACTCTGAGCCCTAAATAAAGACCTAGTGTTAGTATGGAATTAACTTTTTAACTTATTTTACCTTTATATAAGAATTGTATTCATTCGAATTTTGCTTTGGCTTTCAAACCAGGTTTCAAAAAAGTTAATAAGCTTCTTAACCACGCCATTTACTGCTTGCATCCTGATTGGCTACAGCTGTATTCATTTCTGCTCCAGAAACAATTAAGTCTATATATGAGCCAAGTTACATACTTTATTTCAAGTGATGACCACAACACAGCCCGCTTAATTATAAACAGCCTTAGGGCTTGTCTTTGGATCCTCTTCTTTAATCTTCTAACAATCCATATTATTAAGTTCCATCTGTATCATCATTTAAGAGAAGGTATTAATTTGATTACCTGTCAAGGGTCTGGATGTACAAGTATTCCAGCTATTGCATCATAACTAACATCCAGTCATTGCCCAATTTGGTGCCTTTCCAATATACCATTTGACATACCAGAAATGGCAACAAACCAATATCACATGACTGTCCAGGTATCCAACAACTTGAACCCATCCAGTACATGACAGCCCCTGGGTTTGATCCAACTAATATCTCTGCCACAGCTAAATCTATATAAGTCTTAAGTATTATCCAATAAAATATACTTCTTCTCTTCCTACTTTTATATTCAAAGCTTCCCCAAAAGGCGCTCCTTATGACTGATAGCACAGTGTTTTTGACCACACCAATGAAGAAAATGACTGAACAGAACCCGCCCACCTTTGCCCACGTACTCAACCAGGCCACATCCCAGGAGACCTGGAAAACATACTTCTGCGCCCACAACATTGACAAAGATATTCCTAGTGGATGCACTTTATTCAAAGGTCTGGTCATGTACAAAGCATGCACCAAGATAATTCAATACAGTTGCTCTTTTCAACCACAAACAAACACACAACTGCCTATCACAGGTGAAGTTGCCAACACCAAATACATTGGTATTGACAAGTTCTTTGGTAAAAACAAAGAAAACATCATCAACTGGCTAGACCACACAGCCACTAAACTCCGCGCCAGCCACATCCCTCATGAGAAATGAGTCCAGGAAGCCAGCAAGCGCCTATACAAGGCCGCAGCTAACTGTTTGCCGCCTGGATTGGCTCACAAACCAACGACCAGCTTGACAACTGGGAAGAGTTCAAAGCTGACATCACCCACAATTTCTGCATCACCAAATATCTTCAAGATATTGCAATACAGCTCAGTGATCTTCCTCAGAAGACCACTATCACAGCTTATGCTAATGAATTTAAAGAGATACACCACAAGATTCAAAACCCAGTGCAAGCTGACAATGTTCACACAAGAACATCATTCATCAACAGAATGAAACCCTCTGTTGCTGCCTCTTCTGTCCAGAGGCCAACACCTCCATGCCTGTGCTCATTGCTGAAGCCAAGCGTGCTGAAAAACGCGCCAACATGGAATATGCTGCACACAACGGCAACTGCTCCTCAAACGGCAATGGCAGAGAAAAAGCCAATGACAATAAACGCCAAAATACCAACCATAACAACAGCAACTCCAATAGTTACAACAGCAATTGTAGCCAAAGCGCAAACTTCTCCCACCCCAAGAAAGAGAACACTGCTGAAGTTAACAACACTGAAGTAGCAACCTGCTACAAATCTGACTCCACATTCTCTGACCTTGAAGGTCTCAAAACAGAGGAACAGGGGAAATAGGAGGGGGAACAGGCTTAAGTGCCCCTGTCTCCCCCAACTTTACAAGAAGAAGTACCAAGGCACAAACTTTGCTGCTCTCATCCCCCGTGTCCCGCAATCCTCCATTTTTATGAGCGTAAAAATTAAAGATCACTCACAACTTCTTGTCTATCCATGCACTTACAAATAACCTACACATAAAATTTTATTTGACCCTGGTGCACAACACAATATGGTTAGCAAAACTTTTATAACCAAGTACAAAATACCAGTTGTCAAATCCAACTTCAAATATGCCAGAATGGCAGACAAATCAAAATTTCTACTCAAAGGCAAAACAACTCCCTTCAGAATTGACCTCCAAGGCATAAAAACGTCCATCAAAGGACTTTTCATGAAAAACATAAACTACAACATTGTAGAAGGCATGGACTGGTTCACCCGAGTGAACCCCAGCGTATGTTGGAAAACAAAAACCATGACAATAAAACACAATGGAGTCAATTTCAACATTCTCAAAGAACCCAACGACCTAATTCTAAGAGATACAATATTTGTCCAAGTCATAAATCAAGATGACCCTGAACATCTAACCAAAGACAGTACCCTCAACATAATGAGGTACTCTGAATTTGATAATATACAAACACAAAATATCCAATGCCCAGAACTTGCAGCACTCCTAAATGAATACACTCATGAATTCAAGGAAGAACTCACAGAGTTACCCCCTGAACAAGAGGTCAAACATGGCATCAACTTATGCAAAGCCATGACCAAACCTGCACCCCTCTACAGACTCTCCCCCATGGAGACCCAAACACTTAAAGCCCACATTGAGGACAACCTAGCCAAAGGATTCATTTGCCCATCTGAATCCCCGTGGGGGGCAGCAGTTTTCTTTGTAAAGAAGAAAGAAGGATCCCTTTGCTTAGTTACTGACTACAGAGCACTAAACACAAGTAAAGTAAAAAATAAATACCCACTTCCCCTCATGAAAGACCTATTTTCAAGCCTCTCTAGAGCAAAAATTCTCTCAAAAATTGACCTCACATCAGGTTATAACCAAGTTGAAGTCAAAGAGAAGGACATACCAAAGACCGTGTTCTGCACACAATTTGGGTTGTTTAAATGTAAAGTAATGAACTTTGGGATGACCAACACTCCTGCAACGTTTGTCACCATGATAAACCAAGCACTAAACGTTCTCTCAAACAAGTTATGTTACCTCAACAACATCATCATATTTTCAAAAACAAAAGAGGAACACCTCACGCATGTCTGCAAGACAAGATTGACTCACAAAGCACAAACTATACGCTAAGCCTAGTAAGTGCCAATTTATAGAAGAGGAACTCTTGTTCTTGAGCCATATTGTCTCTGACAGTGATATCAAAGCAGACCCAGATAAAATAAAAGCCATAAATAACATGCAACGCCCCACCTCTGTGAAACAAGTTAGATGCTTTCTCAGTATGGTAGCTTACCTAAGGAAATACATCAAAGACTGCAGAAAGCTCACTGCACCAATCAATAACCTAACCAAAGGTAATTGTCAGGATTGACAAATCCCCTCCTCTGGAAACCCAGGCCCAAGAGCAGGAATCAAACCCAGAACCTGGATTCCCCTGGGCTGCCAGGCCTATGGACTGCAGGACCACCCGCCCACATTTTTCTGGGGTCAAGCCCCCGCAAGCTAACACTAAAGATGATGGCCCATCCAGTAAAACAGATCAAGCTGAGGAAATTATTGCACTAAGTGGAGTGCCAATCACGACACCTAAAGGAGGCAACCAGGCAACAACTATTAGCTTCATGAGTTTGAAGTCTACACCAGCAACCAATCAAGAGCCAACCCAAGGAATAGACACCAGCCTGCAGCCTGGCCCTATGACCACAAAGCTAGAGCAAGATAATAAGGTAGCTGAATTGGGAGCCTCAACCAATGAAAAAACTCTCGGGCTAAGCGCCATTTTGCTGCCTTTAGACCCAAGTACCCAATTCCCCCGGCCCTGCCTTTCCCAATGCCCTGATGACCCCTCATGGAAAATGTTAAGTTTTGAGGTGGGGTGCTATATAGCCCCAAGGACCCCACGCTCCAAACTTATTGCCATTTTTGAATAAAGGTTATGTTACTTTGGCTTATACAGCTACTGCCATATTTTGTATTTGCCGTCTATCAGTTCAGTTCAGTTCAAGATCTCCCAGCCCTCCTGCCCCTCTGCCCGCAGTTTCCTGTCCACCTGGTGTCCCCTTTGGGCCTGTTCATTTTACCAAATATCTATTAAAGCCTGAATATAAAGATTATACACCAGAGAAGATCATGAAACTTGACCCATTAGCCTGCATCCAATCTGCCATCAGATACAACTGCCAAGGCCCGTGGATATTCTCTACCCCCAAGCTATTTAGAGGGAAATTCAACTATCTCCCAGCCTACAACATCTATATGGAACCGCCTGTAACACCCAAACCAATACCAGCCTTCTCCCCTGACCTCCCAACCAACCATACCAGTAAGCTTTTTGGAATAGTGTAAATCACCCTCACGGGGGTGGTGGACACCATTGTTCCGGCTGCCGGCCCGTGGTCTTGGGTGGGGAAGTCTTCTTCTTACCTTCTAAAGTTAGCTCCTCTCTTATGGTGGGCCCTGCCTGCAAAAAACCTGGCCCAAGTTACCGCCAAAACCGGTGGGCCAGCCTCCCAAGAGTGGATCCCTGACATTATGGGGATCTTTATAAAACCTGGTACCCTGAGCCCCAAGATGTTGTTATTTCTTGGGGCATCTTGTATGCTTTTGTTATTGATTACCAATTATTAGACCTATAAGATGACCATGAAGCTGATCTCTTCCATGTGGAAGAATACAAACCTGATTGACCCAAAAAGAACCAACACAGCCGCCACTGTTACTGGCAAGGCCCCTTCCTCACAAGTGCAAAACGTGATTGTGAACCAGTTCCTCACCAAGGTGGAGATGCCTCAGTTGGGGAAACTCACGCTTGAAGAAGCTAGACGCACCATGCCAATCCTCTGTCTGCATTTCCTTACCAACACCTCCTCTTACGCTAGTGACACTGAGAAGATCCTTGGGGTTGCTTCCATGCTATCCAGGGACGCCTTGGACTGGTTTGGCAAGGCCACAGCTGAGGAAGTGGAATTCTGCTTAGACTCTGCCAAGTTTGAGGCTGAATCTATGGCCACCGGTGATGACCGCAACAACAGATACTACACCCTGAACTCTCTGCTAGAAATTTGACAAGGCCCCAAACCATCCAAGTGTACATTAACAAATCCCTCAAACTGAAGACCCACACCCAACTTGAGGATGAACTAGCCGCTATCATCTTCCAAAAGGGAGTGAATCCAGCCATGAAGGACTTATTGAAGCATCACCCGCCCACCCTTGGGTTGGAAGACCTGATCCCCCTATGCAAGGGTCTCAGCATAAACAAAGAGAGTGCTGGCTCCTTCCAGGGCCGCCAACCCAGAATACCAACCCCCAACAGAGCAGGGATGACCCCTGAAGAGCTCCAACAGCACTATTGTGAAGGACTCTGTTTCCACTGCCACAAAGAAGGCCACTTGACCAGAGCCTGCCCTAAGAAGAACACTGTCCCAACCTTCCTGACATAAATAAATACTTTTTCCCATTTATACAAATTAATCCATGTGACTGTAGATGTAGCGGGTAACAAGCGCAAGATTGAAGTCTTTATTGATACAGGGGCAGACAAAAGTTTTATCAACACCAGCCTAGCAGAGGAATTAGGCCTGACAGCCTCAGAGCATAGTCTTCAAGTAATTGTGGGAAACAGCTCCTTGGATACAGGCTATGAGTTTGAACAAGAACTCCTGTTGACCATTGGACACAATGTATACCCGTCATCCCTGATCCTCCTGGCAGGACTACTCCATCCCCTTATACTGGGTGACTCCTGGTCTGACAAACATGGCCTGGTCCTGAACTACCGCAAGCAAACCGCCACATTGGGCCAACCAAAATCCTGTGACACTGTTCCTTTTTGCACAAACCAGGATCATTCCCCTGCCAACAAACTCTTGGCTATGAAGTTAGAACCTAGTGTTGGAATATTGCCTACCCCCTACAGAAATGGAACCATGTGTTTAGCAAAGAGGCAGCTACCAAACTACCCGGTCATCCAATCTACGGCCACATCATAGACCTGCTGCCAGGGACACAACTGCACCACAGCCCCATCTACAGCTGTAACCACCACAAGCAAGTGGCCTTGAAAGCATACCTTGAGGATATGACAAATAACGGGTTCATCCGGGTGTCCAAAGCTCCCTGCTTGTTGCCCATGCTGTTTGTAGGAAAAAGGATGGTGGGATGCGGCCATGTGTTAACTACCAAAAACTGAACAACATCACAGTGAAAAACCACTACCCTATTCCTAATGCTGACAACCTCTGCAATGTACTGACTGGAGCCCAGGTGTACTCTAAAATTGACCTCCGGGACGTGTTCAACCAAACCCAAATCAAGGAGGGGGATGAGTACAAGAATGCCTTAAAAACTTGGTATGGGCTATATGAGTACCTAGTGATGCCTTTTGTTCTCTGCAATGCCCCTAGCACCTTCCAAAGGATGATTAACACCGTCCTAGGGAAATACCTTGACTGCTTCTGTGTGGCATATCTGGACAACATCCTCATCTACAGCAAGTATCACGAGGAAAACCTGCACCATCTGGACCTCTTATTGGAGAAACTCTTACATGCCAATCTACACGCTAAGCTTAAGAAGTGTGAATTTTTTCAGTCCGAGGTAGAATTCCTGGGATAAGTAGTAAAGACTGGTGGCTTTGCAATGGCACAAGACAAAGTAGAAGAAATCACAGCCTGGCTAGTACCTAAGTGCAGGAAGGACATGAGAAGTTTTTTGGGCCTGGCAAATTATTGCAGGGATTCATCCAAAAAATTTCTCACATCACCCTGCCTCTGACCTGCCTATGCTCTGACAAGGTCACCTTTTCCTGGACTCTGGAGTGTGCCACCGCCTTTGAGTTCTTGAAACTTGCCTTCACCTCTGCCCCCGTCCTGGCCATGCCAGATCCCTCCAAGCCTTTTGTCCTGGAAACCGACATGTCTGATTTTGCGGTGGGAGGGGTCTTTCTTCAGGAAGGAGGATAGGTATGCTACATCCTGTAGCATATTACTCCAAGAAGATGCTACCTGCAGAAGAAAACTACCCAATATATGACAAGGAGATGCTAGCCATAATAAGAGACCCTGAAACATTGGCGTCAATATCTATAAGGCGCTGAACACCCAGTGAAAGTTCTGACAGACCACAAGAACTTGGTCTACTTCTTCAAACCACGCCAGCTTAACCAATGTTGAAACCACAGGCTTGAACCAACAGCAAGGTTCCAACCAAGCAGGTTTGTGACCCGCAATCTGATTACCCAGTCACTCAAAGCCAGACTAGGAAGTCAACTCAGATTACCAAATCCATCAACATGAACAGATGATGAGCCTTCACAGTGGATACCTTGATTTGGCGCTTGACTCATTAGCAGGATCAAGCCACCCCCTCTTCCATCCAGCTGTGTGATCACTAATCATGTTCCTGCTATTCATTGATTCACAATAGCTATATAATCACTATCTCACAATAAAGATTATTGTCTAGTTTCTAAATATTTTCTTCCCCATGTAACTCTGCTAAAACAGCACAGTTACAACATTTGTAGCACAGGTAGGCTCTCCATCCTACCTTATCTTGAAAAATTCTGCCTGTTGTCTGCACACGCCGTGGCCAACAAATCCTTGACAGAATTATGTCTGGCCTCCCGCCCAACTGGACGCCATATACTCCTGGCACCAAGGTACCTGATGGCTTTGTTCTCTACCAAAACACGGTGATCCTGCTACCCGCCTTCAACGCCCTGTCCGCCCAAGGGTTCTTTCAGGCGCCTTCCTTGATGCCACAACCAGCCAACAAAACCACCATGCCCGCCTATGTTGCACAAAGACTTTGCAGCGCTGCCTTGGAGCCCTTTGCAGGTGCCAATAACAACAATGCTGCTGCATATATCCAGTCCTCCCAAAGCAAGCTGGCTCAGATGGAATGCCCACAGCAATTTTGGATTGCGGAGATTTCCATTTTTCTGACCCATGAAGCTGTCACCTGGTGTGACAAGTGGCACAAAGAGCACACTGACAAGAACTGGGACACCTTCAAACAGGACTTCTTGGCGAGATTTGTGCTTAAGGATACAGCGCTCATGATCATACGCCAAGTAAAGAACCTAACCCAGACAGGCACTGTGAAGGAACTTACCCGCACCTACAAGGAACTTTGTCTCTGTGCCCCATCTGATATGGCCTTTGACACCCCAGCAACACACATCATGTACTACAACGCTATCAAGTTGCACGTGATGAGACATGTGAACCTGGACCAGGTTACCAACCTGCAAAGCCTGTACCGTGAAGTGGAAAAAGCAGAACAAACATCCAATGCTCTACACAAGGCACAGACTGGGAAACAAGAAAGACCCAAGGACTCCCATCCAAGTGGGCGCTCCTCTTGACCACCTCCTGGAGGCAACGGCAACAACAACAACCACAAGCCCACAGGTTCAAATGGGAATGGAAATAAGAGCCAATCAAATTGTATCCATTTCTGTGTCACCGCCACCCAAGGCAACCAAGACAAGGGAAAAGCCTGGGGAGAGCACTAAGCAAGCCAAGCTCTCCCCACGCAACTCCTGACTTGCCCAACAATGAATAACAACCCAAGGACGTGGACCAATGCCCAATGATCCAAGTGCCCTTGGAGGACCCGGTACTATACACCATCACCAGACATCCCAATAAATTGATTTCTTACCCTTTTGCTTTTGCAGTTACAAAGGCTCAACACTCCTGGACTTGGGCGCAGATTAAACCTTAGTCAACAGCAGCTTTGTAGATAAATTCAAGCTGGCCACTACTCCTTTGCGGATTAAAAACGTGGTCCTGGCTGATGAACATCACATTGCCGTGACAAAAGAAACTGCTCCCTTCTCTGTCATGCTTGAGAACCTCCACTCCACCATCCAAGGTCCCGTCATTGACTTCCCTAAGTTTGACATTGTACTGGGACTAGACTGGTTACAGGGAAACAATCCCCACGTGGACTGGACAATCTCTGTGTTGACCATCAAGCATGAAGGTGTCAACCACCAAATCTACCCAGACTCTGTAGACCAACTCCTACAAGACCATGTCTTTGTATGCATCACAGAGACTTTGGACTAGAAGGAAAACCTGAAAGCAATTGACTGGGACTCCTGCCAGTATGAAATCATACACTTCAAGGACCACCAGGACACCTCCACACCGCAAGATTGCAACATTGTGGCCCAACATCCAGAGATCTTAAAGGAGGCGTTACCTGGGCTATCCGCTGAGAAACACATCTAACACTCTATCCAACTCAAGGGGGCTGTACCTAAGGCACGCCCCATTTACAGGCTGATCCCAAACAAGGACAACACCCTGTGCACCTATCTCAAAGAGGCACTGGAAAAAGGACTTATCCGCCCCTCATAGTCTCCCTTTGAGGCCGCCGTATTCTTTGTGGCCAAAAAGGACGGTACCTTATGCCTGGTCATAGACTACCGCGCCTTGAACAAAGTCACCATTAAGAATTGTTACCCATTACCACTAATTGACAATCTCTTTGACGTCTTGGGAGGAGCCTCCGTCTTCTCCAAGATTGATCTAACTGCAGAATACAACCAGATTCATATCAAGGAGGAAGACATCCCCAAGACAGCCTTCTGCACTAAGTACAGTTCCTACAAATGTGTGGTACTCAACTTTGGCATGACCAATGCCAGTCTACCTTTGTAACCTTCATAATCAAAGTGTTTGTGCCACACATAGGCAAACACACCCTAGTGTACCTGGACAATATTATTGTCTACAGCCCCTTGGTGGAACAGCATCACAAAGACCTGGAGAAAGTCTTTGCAACCCTGGCACAATACAAAATGTTGTCCAAGCCCTCCAAATGCCAGTTCTTCCAAGAGCAACTACCCTTCTTGGGACATGTAGTCTCAAAGGACGGCATCAAACCCAACAGTCAGAAGTTACAAGCCATCTGCAAAATGCCACCTCCCAAGGACAAATCAGAACTCCACACTTTCTTGGGAATGGTGGCCTATGTACAACGCTTCATACCCAACTGTGGCGTCTTGATTGCCCCCTTGTCTGCCATAACAGGCGCCAAGTCCAAGTCTGTATGGACCCCCCAATGTGACCTCTGTTTTAGACGTCTCAAGGAAAAACTCACAACAGCGCCCATCTTATAATACCCCAAACAAGACAGAGAGTACCAGATGGAAACTGACGCTTCAGATGCATCCATTGAGGGAGTTCTACAAATTAAAAATAGTGATGGTGATTTCCTGCCCGTAGCCTACAAGTTGCGTAAACTGACGGATGGCAAGTGTTGATAACCAATCCATGACAAAGAACTGTTGGCCATTGTATTTTGCCTAGTCAAATGGCGCTGTTACCTGGAACAGCAGGAAGAATTCACAGCACTAACCGATCATAAGTCACTCATCTATTTCAAGACACAAGCAAACCTGTCACGCCTCCAAGAGCGGTGGATGGAGGTCTGAGAAAGGTTTAACATGCTCATTCAATATAAGCCCGGGGCCAAACTTACCATGGCAGATGCCCTGTTCCACCTATATGTCTGTGCTTCTAGGGGAGAGAATGGGCTCAACCCAGACTGGCCTCTCCTAGTGCTCCGTACAAAAGACAAAGGGTTCCCCGCAGGCACAACTGAATCACCAAAAAAATGGTCATCAAGAATGAACATCTCTTTGATGATATATACAGGACTCTTCACAGAAAGATGACAGATGGCACAATCATTCCCTACATTCCCACACATCAACAAGTTGATACCATTCTTTGCTACCACAGGGATCTTGGACATAATAAGAGCCAAAATCTATACAAATTCCTAAAACATAAAGCCTGGGCCAACCCTATACCGCAATGTCCAAGAAGTGCTAGAACAGTGTGAGGTCTGCAAAAAGTTTGCCAAAAGCAAAACCCCGCCTAAGTCTGTACTCCCCATTCAAACCCAACTACTGTTCAAGGTATGGGCTCTTGAAATTGTGGGCCCCATGCCAGGGAAGCACAACAACAAAAAATACATCATCACTGCCATCAATTTTGAGACAAGGTGGCCAGTAGCCCAAGCAGTGAAAACACACACTGGTAACAACGTCCAACAATTCATTGGCAAGGAAATAATCAGCAAGTTCAGAAAGCCAGAACTCCTGATAACCAATGGGGGCAAAGAATTGACCTCTGAAAACACCAACATGTACCTTGCTAAAAATGGGGTCAAACACACTGTCACAACATCATACCATCCACAGGCCAATGGACACGTAGAGCAGCTTAATAGTAGACTTATTCAAGCCCTAGCTAAACTCACCACCAGAAGACCTGAAGACTGGTATAAGAAGCTCCCAACTGCATAACTTGTGTGCCAAACCCAAGTGAACAGATCCACCAGGAAAATCCTGTTTGAAATGGTATATGGCACACAGCCAAATATCATTCAAGCATTGACAGGACCCAAACTGGAAATTCCAAGTCAAGTCCCCCCTTTCTCAGATCCTCAAGTAATAGAGGCCAACAGCAAGAAAACAGCCTAAGAAAAGGAACACTTACAAAAGACCTCTGTTCCCATCCGCCAGAGGCATAAAGTCAGGGACAAAGTCTGGGTCATGAATGTTGACAAAAGCAAACTACAACCCAAGAAAGTAGGGCCAGCAATCATTCTAAAGGTAAACAATAATAACACTTACCTTGTGCAAGGGCTCGGGAAACACAAGCAAGACAAGACCTTACACCACAACCGCCTACAACCCTGCAAAGCAAGACAAAAACAACGGGAAACTGCCCTGCCCGCCACCCAGCAATAACCAGTTCAATATGGCGCCCAGGCTCCCAACAACCTCCATGACAACCTGCCTCCAGAGGAGGCCAACCTTCAGCCAGGGGGTGTCAAAACCAAAGGCTCAACCCGCCAGCAAGGTTCCAACCAAGCGGGTTTGTGACCCGCAATCCAATTACCCAGTCACTCAAAGCCAGACTAGGAAGTCAACTTAAATTACCAAATCCATCAACATGAACAGATGATGATCCTTCACAGTGGATACTTCAATTTGGCGCTTGACTCATTAGCAGGATCAAGCCACTTCCTCTTCTATCCAGCCGTGTGATCACCAATCATGTTACTGCTATTCATTGATTTACAATAGCTATATAATCACTATCTCACAATAAAGATTATTATCTATCTTCTAAATATTGTTTCCCGTGTAACTCTGCTAAAACAGCACAGTTACAACACCAACAACAAGCAAGATGGGCCCTAGATCTTGCTGACTACACCCTGACCATAGACTACAAACCAGGGAAGGTGAACGTGGTACCCAACGCCCTAAGTAGAAGAACTGATCTGGCACCCACCCACCTAGAAACCTGCAACCACAACACTCAAGTACTCTTGGACCCAACTAGCCTAGGCATCCACCTGGGATTAATGAAGATCAGTGCCAGCAAACCAGAAATACTAAGGTCCCAAGCATTAGAAAAGTTCACCAAGACCCTGATTGTAGACCTCTCCAAATCCTTGGATAGTGTCCACTACCAAAAGGGCTACTCATTGAAGGGAACCACACTAATGTTCCACAACCAAATCTTTATACCAAAAGGGGACATCAGAATCAACTTTTTGAGAGACTACCACAACTTGGAGATGGCAGGACACCCGGGTAGGCTCAAGACCCTCTGAAGCATCAGATAGAACTTTGCCTGACCAAAAATGGATCAAGACGTGATTGCATACCTGAAGGGGTGTGAGACCTGTGGATGGACCAAAACTCCCAGAAACAAACCTGATGGACTTCTAAGACCCTTGGATATACCCCATGGACCTTGGAGATCTGTCTCCATGGACTATATTGTGGAACTGCTGCCATCCCTCTTGTATAATGCAATCCTAGTCATGGTAGACCGCTTCACCAAAATGACATACTTTGTACCAACTACCACCAATTGCACAGCAGCAGAAACAGCTCAATACTTCCACAACTGCATCTTCACACAACACAGGACACCTGAGGAAATTATCACATACAGAGGACCCCAATTCACGTCAAACTACTGGACGCAAGTGATGAAAGACTTAAGAATCAAGAGATGTGTATTGACCTCTTACCACCCACAGATGGGCAGCCAAACTGAGCAATTGAACCAGATCCTGGAAAAATATCTCCAATGCTATGACAACACTGACCAAGACAACTGGGCAAAGATGCTTCCCATGGCCCAGTTTGCATACAACAGCAAGGACCACACTTCCACAGGAATGTCCCCATTCAAAGCCAACCATAGATTTGACCCCACCTGGGACCCTCAGATTGGCGAAAAGGAATCAAACACCACTAGGCGCTCCTGGATTGAACAGATTTACGACACACAAAAAACATGCTTGACCAACCTGAACCGTGCAGTGCAGACATACAAAGCCTTTGCTGACCGCAAACAAACACAGGTCAACCCTTACAAGTTGGAGACAAAGTATACCTAGACTCCTGGAACGTACCCCTACATGTGCCTTGTAGGAAACTAGCTCACAGGAGAAGTAGCCCCCACATAATCACCAAACTAGTCAGTGAAGTTGCCTTCAAGCTGGACCTTCCCCCCTCCTGGAAGATCCATGATGTGTTCCACTGCTCCCTGTTGTTCAAAAAGAATGGGAATTTGCTTACCCACCAACTGATTAAGACAGCCCCCCACCCATCCAAACAAACTGTGGTGAGGAATATGAAGTTGAATACATACACAGCGACCAAACTCACTACCAAAAACCCCAGTACTACATCAAGTGGAAAGGATACCCACTAGAAGAAAGTACTTGGGAGCCGCTGAGCAACCTGAATAATGCCCATTAAGCCATCCAACTCTACCTGAACAAGAAGAATCAGGAGGGAGGGAGCTCAGGGGAAGAAGAGAATGATGTCAGGATTGACAATTCTCCTCCTCTGGAACCCCAGGCCCAAGAGCAGGAATCAAACCCAGAGCCTGGATTCCCCTGGGCTGCCAGGCCTATGGACTGCAGGACCACCCGCCCACATTTTTCTGGGGTCAAGCCCCCGCAAGCTGACACTGAAGATGATGGCCCATCCAGTAAAACAGATCAAGCTGAGGAAATTATTGCACTAAGTGGAGTGCCAATTACAACACCTAAAGGAGGTGACCAGGCAACAACTATAAGCTTCATGAGTTTGAAGTCTACACCAGCAACCAATCAAGAGCCAACCCAAGGAATAGACACCAGCCTGCAGCCTGGCCCTATGACCACAAAGCTAGAGCAAGATAATAAGGTAACTGAATTGGGAGCCTCAACCAATGAAAAAACTCTCGGGCTAAGCGCCATTTTGCTGCCTTTAGACCCAAGTACCCAATTCCCCCGGCCCTGCCTTTCCCAATGCCCTGATGACCCCTCATGGAAAATGTTAAGTTTTGAGGTGGGGTGCTATATAGCCCCAAGGACCCCACGCTCCAAACTTATTGCCATTTTTGAATAAAGGTTATGTTACTTTGGCTTATACAGCTACTGCCATATTTTTATTTGCTGTCTATCAGTTCAGTTCAAGATCTCCCAGCCCTCCTGACCGCAGTTTCCTGTCCACCTGGTGTCCTCTTTTGGCCCGTTCATTTTACCAAATATCCATTAAAGCCTGAATATAAAGATTATACACCAGAGAAGATCATGAAACTTGACCCATTAGCCTACATCCAATCTGCTATCAGATACAACCGCCAAGGCCTGTGGATATTCTCTACCCCCAAGCTATTTAGAGGGAAATTCAACTATCTCCCGGCCTACAACATCTATATGGAACCGCCTGTAACACCCAAACCAATGCCAGCCTCCTCCCCTGCCCTCCCAACCAACCATACCAGTAAGCTTTTTGGAATAGTGTATATCACCCTCACGGGGGTGGTGGACACCATTGTTCCGGCTGCCGGCCCGTGGTCTTGGGTAGAGAAGTCTTCTTCTTACCTTCTAAAGTTAGCTCCTCTCTTATGGTGGGCCCTGCCCACAAAAACCTGGCCCAAGTTACCCCCAAAACCGGCAGGCCAGCCGCCCAAGAGTGGATCCCTGACAGTAATGCCAAAAAGAAATTCATCTGGACTCCAGAATGTGACAAGAATTTCCAACTATTAAAACAAGCTTTGATTGAAGCACCAATCTTGCAATACCCTAATAACAACAGGTGCTACAAGCTTGAGTCAGACGCTAGTGACACCGCCATTGGCGCAGTCCTACGCATCTGCCAGCCAGGGCAGCAAGATTTTCTGCCAGTATGTTAAAAAAGCAGAAAACTAACAAACACAGAGAAGAGATATACAATACATAATAAAGAATTGCTAGCAATATATCACGCATGCAAGAAATGGAGATGTTTCCTCAAAAGACACTTAAATGTCTAAGTGCTAACTGACCATAAGTCCTTAATCTATTTCAAAACTCAGAACGCACTTGCGCGGCGCCAAGCCAAATGGATGTCCTTGCTGGAACAGCTTAACCTGGACATACAATACAAAAAGGGGGCAGAGCTGGTCACAGCCAATGCTCTCTCTAGGCTATGCCAGCCAAGAGAGGATTGCCCTGACCACCTGGACCCTGACTGGCCCAACCTATACAACACTGAGTACAAGACAAAAGAAAAGGATCCCTCCACACATCAACTAACCCATGATATGCTAGTAAGGAATGATAAACATTTCCATGTATCAAATGGCATGGTATACCAAATCATCAAAGATAAACACATTCCATACATCCCACTTGCACAAAGAGTCATCACTATACTAAGACACCATTGTCTGCTAGGACATACAAAGGCTAACAACCTATATCTCACATTAAAAGAGATAGTATGGTGGCCCAACCTAAAGCAAGACATAATTGATGTTCTAAAAAAGTGTACATTATGTGAAAAATACGCCAGCACCAAGGCGTCACAGCCAACAGTTAACCCAGTACCTGACCCTGAACCATTTAAAGTTTAGGGAATGGACATAGTGGGACCTTTCCCAGAAACCAAAACAAATCAATGTTTCTTAATTATAGCCATTAACTTTGCCACATGTTGGCCCATCTGCTGGGCAACAAAAGATCACAAGGTGGAAACAATAAATTGATTCATCAATAAAGCAATCATAGCAGACTACAGCACTCCAGACTACATTATATTAGATGTTGCAAAAGAGCTAACAGACCACATAGTAAACAATAATCTAAAAACAAAAAACATCAAACACTCCACAACCTTGCCCTACAGGCCACGGGCCAACGGCAGAGTTGAATGCCTTAATGGCAGCCTTATCAGAACCCTAGAGAAAATAATGGATGGCAAAGCCAAAGAAATATGGCCGCTATACGTGAAACATGTATCACTAGTATCCCGGGTTTGTACCAATCAAGGGACAGGCTACTCACCGTTTGAAATAACATACAGGTACAAGCCAGAAATAGTCACCTGCAATAACCAACCATATGTAAATATCCCACTGGGGAAACCTCCCACAGTAAAAAAGAAACCATCTCTACAACACATACTCCTCAAAGCCAAACTGGCTGAAATAAAGAGACTCAAAACTCAAAAGGTAACCTCAACAGAGGAACCACTCCCCATCAACTCCCCTGTCTGGGTCCTAGCCGGGAACAGAAAGAAACTAGACTCAGTACACAGGGGACCAAGAATAATCATCAGATACTGACCAGACAGGAACACCTACCTGGTTAAGTTCCAGGGTGCCAAAGAGCCCATCACCAAAAAGTACCACAGATCTTGCCTCCGCCCTAGAAAAGGAGAATACTTGACCCAGTTGGTGCCCACTAGTAAACAACTCCAGGAACATCAGGCAGCAGCTGTCAAGACAAAGCCCCCTCCTGATGTACCCAAGTAACCCCTAAGGGAGGGGTGTGTCAAGGGTCTGGATGTACAAGTATTCTGGCTATTGCCATCACACCTAACATCCAGTCATTGCCTGATTTGATGCCTTTCCAATATACCATTTGATATACCAGAAATGGCAACAAACCAATATTGCATGACTTTCCAGGTATCCAACAACTTGAACCCATCCAGCACATTACCAGCCCCTGGGTTTGTTCCAACTAATATCCCAACACAGCTAAATCTATATAAGCCTAAAGTATTATTCAATAAAATATACTTCTCTTCCTACTTTTATATTCAAAGCTTCCCCAAAAGGCGCTCCTTATCATACCCATCCATGAAAATCCCTCTTATTTTCAAATATGCCACTTAAATTATCCATCCTTAATTGTGAGGGTATTTAAGTGAGTTATTTTTATCATTTCTCTTTGTTCCAACAATAAAGATTATCCTACACCTTGCTACTCCTTCATTTTCTGATAAACACATTTTTGAAGCCATGAGAGGAATTTTATTCCTATCTTGGTTTCTAGCTTACTTCTTGCCAGTGGTATTGGCCTTGGAAAACCCAACACCCACAACTGACTGGTACAACTCTTCTCCAGATGACACTCACCAAAAGGAATCCCTTGCCCATGGATGGTTCAAATACCCTTCTGGACATTGGGGAAGTAAATTCCAATATGGTTGTTTGTTTAATACACCGCCTACTGAACCTACTCTGGTTAGACCTTACGCCTCATTTAATCTCTTGACGTATTTGGTGGGTCACTATCTACTTGGTTGTTTCAGTTCTATGTTTGGAAGATTTGCTTACCTAGGGCACCTAGGCCATCTTGCAATGGTCACAGTTCCTATCAGCTCGGTAATAGCAGGTTTGAATTTAGGGGCTTTGGCCCATCAGCTAGGGAACTTGTTTCCTGCCAAGTGGGTCCCTGACAAGGGTGGACCAGGCATCCCCACATCATATTTGTCCAACAAGAAACAACTACCCCATTTCCACACCAGAGTATACAACAGGGTACCTGGTGCTTCACTTGGACATAGTATACCAGTTAAATTGTTGAAGGGCACACAAACATAAGAGGCAATGGGTTTATTTGTTGTGATTTCTCCAACTACAGCATCCAAACTTCAATACGCTGACCTTGTTGAATATCCACAGGAACTGCGCAAGTATTAAACAACTTCCAGGAGTTGAGAAGTTTGCCATTTGACCCATTCTCAAATATTGTCATATTTGAAGATATATGATGGGGTAAATCTGGGATAATTTGTCCTCCATGTCTTTCACAATTGAAAACTACTGGATTCAACCAGGCAATTCTCTTTGGTGGAATTGAGCAATGTTCCTTGGCATAGATGACTACTGACTGAACATCTTCTGGAGCTGGCGGAATTGTAAGCTGTTGATAATCATACTCAACTCCATCATGGACCAAGACATTCTTGACAGCATCCAGGCTCACCTTGACCTCAATAATCTAAGTCATACCAAGCATAACATTGAATCCTGCTCCTGGCAAAACTATGGCAGAAGTCTTGACCATGGTATTTTTTCATTTCATTACCACCTCATCAAACAAATCCCATTCAATAATGGTAACCCCATCAGCGGAAGATAAAGTCAGCGTGACCAATCTTGATGGGTCCATCCCATGCTTTTGGACAAAGTTCTTTGATACTGCTACCCCAGCACAATCTGGATTGTATATTGCCTTTGCTGAGATACCATTGAGCAAAATATCCATAAGGATAACTCCTTTCAATGCCCTCACAAAAGTTTTTGCAATCAATAATGCTGGCATGCTTTGGGCCACCTTTTTTTGCCATTCCACCTATTTGAGCTGATTCATGCTCAACTGAACCCGCACAGGCTGCCATGTAATCTCCCTGTCTTCCTTCATACCCAAGCTCACATCCAATATCCACTCATCTGGAGAGGCGTCTGGACTTCCCTCCGGTAGAATTGGACAAGAGACATCAATTTCCTGTACATGTGGCTTGACTGGTTTACTGGCGTTTTTCTCATACTCCTTCAAGGTCTTTCCAGATTGAAGTCTCATTCTCCCATTATTATTCTCCAAATTACCGAGCTCAGATTAGGAGACACCTAAACCTGCCTTCCTTTTTCCTGAATCCTTAAACGTAAAGTCTGATGTTCCTTGTCAAATTCCGCACAATCAGGACATTTCCCAGAAAAATGGCCATCTTTGCCGCAGATCCAGCATCCCTTTGACAGCAACAGTGGCAAAATTGACTGTTGGATGTAAAAGTGAGAATATAAAAGTGGTCATGTTGACACTTTTAAAATTTTAAAATTAAATTAAAACAGCTCATCTGAAATTAAAATTTATTATGGTCATATAAAATACTTTTTATTCATTCTATTAACTAAAAAAGTCAAGAAAAAGTAATTAATTTATTATAAAAAGTCATTTTGAAAATTTAAAAATGTTGACATGGCCACTTTTAAATTCTCACTTTTGAATTCTCACTTTTACATCCCTAAAGTTGATTTTGCTACTGTTGCCCCTTTGCCATGAGAAACTTACACGCCCATTTAAATCTAGACATGTGATCCTTATCTGAGGGACTTCTAGGACATCTGGTTCTCTCAGAAGACCCTTTCCCTGCCGCCACATGAGCTCCTACTCTTGAGCAAGGAGCACTGTGTGGAGGACCGCCAAGATCCCATTCCATTTGATTGACCTTTTGAGCAAGTTTTAATCATGATAACTTCTCATGACGCAGCATAAAATCCTGAGTTCTCAACCCAGGCCACATTCCAGTGAAAGAGAATCCTACACCAGATCCTGATTGTGTTCCACATCCCAAAAGTTAGGAACTCTTACATTCTTGAAAAATACATCAACACAGTTCCATGGCCAGCTTGAGTGATGTCTTGGGCTTTCTGCAGAGCATCACCAAGTCTGAGGGTTACTGTGTAACTGGCTCAAAATTCTTCCAACAACGTGTCCAATTGTTGCCTTTATATCTTTTAAACCACTTAAAGCAGGCAGGACCTGCAAGGACTCCCAAACAATGACGTTTCTCCGCATCCTCCAGACCAGAGGCTTAAATAAGGAAACCCTCCAGGAAAGTGTTTCCTTCTTTTGGATTTCCCAAGAACGGTGACATTTTGGTAAACAAAGACTGGACTCTTTTCACCATGGGTTTTTTCTGCCCTGCATTAGGCTCTGTGACGGATCCAGGACTAACCAGTCAAGCTTGCTGTTATCTTGTCCTTGACTCTTGTTACTGTTACCTTCCTGTGACAAAGCTTTGAGGAGCTTTGCCTCCAGGGAGGCAATTTTGTGAGACAACACTTTATTGTCATCTTGCCAATGAGCCATAATTTTGACACTCTTCCCTCTCTGTTTCTTAATGCCTCAACTTCACAATTGGCTCTGTCCTTCACCTGTTGAAAAATTTCATTGACTCCAAACAGCAAGTTCCAGGAGTCCCATGCATAAACTTGATTTCCTTGTACCAGGGTTCTCTCTTTGGAAAAATAGTTGGTATATAGTTCTTCAAAAGCTGCTTTCACTTCTACTAAAGATTCCTCATGTGCTATCTTAGAGACCTCCAGACTTGCCCAAGCCTCCTCAAGTGAGCTGTTAGGAACTTTCTTCCTAACAGCAGCCGTTTCTACATGAAGTACCCCAAATTTTGCTCTTTCAGATAATAATAAAGAAGATATGATAAATAAAAGTGATTTGAGGGGAAGCGTTGAAATCAGCAATATATTTTTATTTAAAATTAGCTGTTTTTGCTTATATATCATTTGGGGCATATTTGGCTGAAAGCCCCTCTGGTTCCTGAATCAACCTATGATTCATATCACGTGGTTTATGACATTCAAGTCATCCAAACCTAGATCTTTACCTAAAAGATCACCAATAATTCTCAACCTATGAGAACCAAACTACAATGGGAAGAAGTCACCTGACTACATCCATCCCAATTTATTGATTTGGCATGGAGCTTCCCTGGCTCCTGGCTCCAAAACCCTGTGGATTACACATCCCAAAACTCAGCTATTGATGTTCCAACTGAGAACCAGCTGATCCAACCTGAATTCCTAGGCATCATTACCTTTATTCAGGTATCATTACATTTAATGGTTTTCTTGTGTTTCAAAAACCCGTTAAAACACTTTGAACCTCAAATGAGACTCCACTACAGTGTTTTTAAACCCAAATTTGGGGGTTTAACTATGGTTAACCTTATCCATACCTATTGACACAGTCAAGGCAATTAATCAATATAAGTAAATCCTCATTATTTATATTGTAATGTATTTATTAATCAACCTTCCTGGTCAATTAACTTGTTTTTGAGACTCCCAGTCTCCAAGACTGATTTCACCAATTTTGTCTCCTGTTCTTTTATTGAATATAGATACTAAGTTTCCAGGAACCTTTATCTGAAGAATTCCACCCAAACCTATCTATATAAAAAAACAGCAAAAACAGAGAAACTTTATATCTTGGAGTATTTATTTGGCTAAATACTTAACAGTGACTGACATATGGTCACATGTTTTTAAATACTTTATTATACTAAAATGACCTCAGATAGTTCAAAAATGCATTAAAAATTACCATAGTAAAAAGAATAATGAGATTAAGCAACTTTTTTCAATTTAATATTTAAGTTACACTCTTTATTATAAAATTACTTTTTATTCCCATAAAAATTAAAGGTCCAATCAACATAAAAATAAAGATATTTTTATTTATCATAATAACTACAAAATACAATAAAATTCTAATTTAAATTCATTATACTTTATATAAGCATAACTGAAAAAATCTCATGCATTAAAGATAAATTAACAAAATATAAGATATTTCTTACAAAACCACATTGAAACTGTATATGAAACTTACCATTCATACCCAAAAAGATATGTAATATCCAAAAAAATAAAAATATAAAAATCCAAAAGTAAAAAATATA
Organism: Entomophthora muscae; assembly: GCA_014839935.2. NCBI lineage: Eukaryota > Fungi > Entomophthoromycota > Entomophthoromycetes > Entomophthorales > Entomophthoraceae > Entomophthora > Entomophthora muscae. Next base: position 68,342 of record QTSX02006509.1, read on the forward strand.
CAGGCAAAGCAAGGTTTATTAATCTAATTAAAGCCACCAGCAAGAGCAGTGGCAACGTCCTAAAGGACTTCTTGATCTCTGCCACCTTGTACTTTTTCTTTACCACCTTCTGAACGTCCTCCTGGTAGTCCTGCTACTTAGACTTTTGCTTCTTGGGGGCCACCCAGTTGGCCAGGTTGCAAAACTTGGAGATAGTCCAGGCCTGCTCCTCCTGTAGATTGGCAAAGAACTTGTTGTATTTGGGGTTGGACCTAAACTTTGTCTTCAAGTGCTTATGCCAAACCTCAAGGCTGGAGGTGGTATTCATCTCCCCCTTGAGGCAGGCGCCCTGGCTATTCCAAGGGGCAGTGGTCCCGCTCTTTCCTCTCTGGGTGGTCACCTCCTTGCCTACCCATTTCTTTTCAAAGTACTCAAGGTAACCTTTGAAAATTGTGGAGTGCTTCTTCATGTAAGCATCCTCCAGGAGGGACTCAAAGCCAAGCCTAGTATGCTCTGGCCGCTTAAAAGCCAAGGCAGCAAACTGGGCAATGGCAAATTGGCACTTCCCCTTACCATCATTAATATACTTGTTGAAAAGATCCTTCTTGATCTTGAAATTCTTGATGAGGGCCTGCCTAAAATGTAAGAAGCAGTCCTGAAAATCTCCATTGAAGGTGGCCTCAAAGGCTCTGAATTGAGCTTGCTTGAAGACCATTATGATTGTCTTTGGCCCAAGTGAGCGCGCATGAGCTAGCTGCTCTGCGGCTATGGTGGACTCATTCTTCTTGGCGGAGGAAGGGTTTGCCCTGATGGCGTGAGTTGGAGGGGGAGCTGGTTGGTGGGAAGGGAGCTCAAAGCATCCAGGACACTTTTAAATGCTCTGGTGTAGACTTCTGTCTTTGCATCAGGCAGGAGGAAGGACAAAAGAGGAATGACTTGGTCATTGAACTGTCCATTCAGGATTCAAAGCGGCTTTAAGATGATTAGGCAGGTTGCAAATATGCCGTCACACAGCCAGGCAGTAGCAGTATTGAGCTGCTCCAGGTTTTAGGTTGTGGTGTAAGCTATAACCCTATCCTTCACTTCCTGCACATTGTAATGGAGCAGGAACATCTGATCATCCTCAGTTTTTTAGGGCATCTGTGAGGACCAGGTCTTCAATGGTGGTGGTGCTCTTGGCCAGGGGGTTTGAGGCTTGGCACCTATCACTCACAAACTTGACCAACTGGGTATGGGTTGGTACCCTCTTGAGGTTGATGGGGGAGAGGTACTTGCACGCAAGCACAGCCAGCTGGTCTAGTGAAAGGTCCTTTGAGGTGGGCATGACCTGCACCAGATACCATTTTAGAAGGCAGAAAATGGTTGTGTTGGGCATCACACAAGTGTTTTCACCCTTGATGATCTTTACTAAGTCTCAGAGCTCAGTATTGAGCCGCACTGAGCAGGAGCAGTCCTTGCAGGTATGGTGCTGGCTCTTGAAGCCCCTGTTGGTGTTATTGCATGAGAAGATGTAACCGTTGGTCACCATGGCTGGCCCACCTTTGACACTTATTATGGGAAAAAGTTTAGTAGGGAAGAAGGAACCTTAAAATTCCTGTCAATGTTTCAGATATTGTGGGCTAACAGAGGGTCCCAGGGGCCAGCAGGAGAATGGCAGAAGCCAGGGAAGCAATTGGGGCGGGGCTTGGTATCATCCCCAGATGAACTTGAAGGGGAGGCTTGATGATGGTGAGGAGGCAGAAGGGGGCTTATCTTATTGCTCCTCATGTGCAGGAGACTTATCCTTGGGTGGGGTCTTTTTGGCCTGGTACCGCTTCTTGGTTGGCTCCTCATCTGAAGCCAAGTTGTAAAAACTGTGATCTGTAAGGAAACCATCAGTTTCCTCTCCCCCAGTGGAATTAGTGGGGCTCTTCTCAGGAGAGGGCTCAGGGGAGGGCTTGGGGTGGCCTTCTTTGATGAGACAGGCTTCTTCTTGGTAGATTTGGTTAGCTTAGAGGGATGCTTGGTTCCTTTGGGCTGCTTAGAGGTGTTCTTGTCCTAAAATAATAAGTAAAGGGGTTTAAAATAAAGTAATTATTTAAAAAGCAAACAAAACAACTTAAAAAACTAATATATAAAAAGGAAACTTCATATGGCTTTTCTTGGCATTTAAAAGGTAAAAAATACTTGTATAATTTTTATTTTATTAAAGTTATAAATAACAAGTTAAAAGTTAGGAGATTGATGTGAAATTATTAGCTTTATAAATAGATTTTATTTTAAAAATTAGTAAATATAAAAAAGAAAAGAAAAAAATACAACATATCAAAAAATCAGGTGATTTTATTATGTAAAACATAAAAGTTTTATTTGTGAAAAATGAAAAGTGTTGACATTATGAGTGAAAATTAGTAAAAAAAAGCTGAATTCTCACAGTCAATTAGAAAAATTGTAGATATTATTTTTGACAACATTGTCACTGTTGACATTTTTTGAAAATTTACTATGAAAAAACATAGTACACTTAATTAAATTCACAAGGGCTAGCAAATATTAGCTGTTTTCTGTGTGTTTTTGTTCATGTAGTAAAATTTAAAAAAAAACATATGAAAATAAGTAAAAAAAGTATAAAAGTTCTTTATTTCTTTATTAAAAATAATATTTGGGGAGTGGTAATATGATATTTTAACATTGTGTATATAAAAAGTTGTTATCATGTTAGTTATGATAATGAAAAGGGTAAAGTGTCAACAACATCACTTACAACATTCTTTATATGAAGTGGCTTATTAATTTAAGCTTAATTGTGCCACTCTAATTTCTTTAACTCCATCCTGGCGGATAATCACAAGCAAATAGACTACATTTCCAAGTGTCAACATTAATTTTCAATAATAAATTTTATATTAATTTACATAGTAACTCACACTTAAATTATTAGATCCCTGTTAGCCACCAATCCATTTATGATATTATAGCCGGAATAAGTGCAACATATATATTTATAAGATGAACATTTTAACAATCTACTGTATGCACAATGTATTTTTCTATAATTTAATTTAATAAAAAATATTTTTAAATGCACACTTAATTTCTTTGTTGTAAATGTTTCAGTTTTGTTATTAAAAATAAGTTATGCTTAAAAAGTGTTGACATTGACACTTTTAAGTTGTGAAAACAAATAAAAATAAACTATTTTTTATTAGTAAACATAAAGGAAAAATCTGGTTAAATTAAGCTTTAAATCAAACTTAATGTTAAATTGTGTCAAAATGGCCACAATTTTGTTGTGTTTTCTGGGTTTGTACCCCTGAACACTTAAAAAAAGAATTAAGCTAGCGCAACTAGCAAAAAACATAGGAGATATTGAGTTTTAAGTTGACAGTGGCCATATCAACAAAGTGTTGACATGGGCGCTGTTGCCCCATAGAGGGGGTTGGTAGTAGTAGAGGATGAACCAAGTGGATTTTTCTGGTAGGCTGACAGAAATAGCATCCTATATTTCTTGTCTGTCATTGGTTTGATTGGTTGGTAGGCAGGTGTGACCTGGGTTGGGAGCTGCTTGTCCTTATGTATTTGGCTGCTCTTGTTCACATGGAAGAAAATTTGGGCAAAAAATTAAGTCAATATCTGATAACCAAAAAGAGAAGCCTGATATTAGACACCAAGAAACAGATCATTGAAGGCCTGTGGGTGCTGCTCCCAGACAATACCCCCAATATTATAAACCATGACATTGCCTAGATATATATCTGTTTGGCTGGCTAAATAAATAAAGGCCTTGTAAGAGAGGGAGGCTAAACTAACTAAGTTGGGCTCCCATCCTGGTGAGATAAACCACCAGGATGCTGCCCAGTGGAGTACTGGGACAGCCACTTTTAGAGGGGACCAAATGAAGAACACTGGGGAAAATTGAGGGAAGTAAGGATTCAGACCTATCAACACCAACCCAGTGAGCAGTCAAGGCGTGCAGATGGGAGTGCTGACTGGCATTACAGGTGCCAATAGGGGTACTGGATCATCACTATCCAGATACAGGTGAGACAACACAGGTATTTCCTCACATACGGGAGCAAGAAAAGTAGGATCAGGAGCATACAAGTCCAAGACATCACAGATCAAGCTCTTTACTAGAGCTTCCCCAGAAATGAGAAGGTTGTTAGGGAGGGGCAGAAGACTAGAGAGATTGTCACACAAGACATGCTGAAGAAGAGATACAGAACCACAAATCAGGTGAAGTGGTCCATAGGAGAAACAAAAATGGACCCAAGGAAAAAACCAAGAATTTTAAAGCAGGGAGAATCATAGCTGCGTTTTCAAGAAACTTTGGGGTCCAGAGGCCAGATTTTTAAGGTTTTTGACAGAAAAAAAGGTAACTAGATGAGCTACAAGTAAAATTAAGCAAAACCAACTCCATAAGCCAAGAAGACCTTAAATGTAGTCTCAGGTGGCTTGGGCAGTAGACTTTAAGAGAGTGATTTTGAAAACACAAAAAATCTCAAATCAAGTAAGTTTTTATATTGAGAACTAACTTAAAATTATATTTTGAGTTGACTTTCAGAAGTGTAAGTAAAATAGTAGAACAACTAAGATTTAATGCTTCTCCTAGGAGTTGCAAAAAGGTAGCCAGGTTTGGGTGAGACCAGATCAAGGTAAGATTGAATTTAAAGGAGACTAACACTTTTTTAAAGATCAAGGAAAACACTAAGATGAAGTTTTCCAAATAAATAACAATATATTTAAGCAACCACTTTTTCAAGTTTAATGATGTTAGAGAATTGACAAGCAGAGGACTCAAAGTCCCTTAGCTTTGTTAAAAGGGGCAAGTTGCTATAAAAATGATCACATAGCAGCATTGATTTCATCCAATTGGCTGGGTGAGAAATTTTGCTGGCCAAGACCAGAGGTGCTGGAGAGTTCCAAGCTAATTTCTGCGGCTCCACCTGATTGGCTGGAGGGCATCCCAGCCACTTCAGATTCATTTAACTTTATGTGTGTCAATGTGTTGTCTTTTAATTGGGCATTTCTGATTGTTTTTAAAAGTGGCAATACCATGCCAACAAATAATCCAAATTAACCAGTGTTTTTTCCCAGGGTAGGGCAACCAGAGCGGGAGGATCTGCGGGGTAGGCCAGAAAAAATCTCTCATCCACAGTGTGCGCCAAATCCCCTAAGGAATTAAGCAGCTTGGCTGTTATTTTGAGGCTTTTCTTGGTGTGGCAGGGTGATGGTTTGATCCAAGGCCAAAGGGGGCAGAATTTACAGGCCTGGTTCCTGAGCTCTTTTATTGCCTTGATGGCCTGTCAGAAATCTGCAGACTGTGGTATTTTATCATCCACCAGATGATCTCCTAAGTCTGCTAACATTAGGAAAGGACAGGAAACCTGTGATCTTGGTGTAACCTTTGGCTTGGATTATTTTATTGTCATTGGAAGCAGCAAGTCTGACAGGCCCCAATGCCAGAAGGATTTGGGATTGTTCTTCCTACTTCTGTATATATAATCATAAGTTGTTGTCTCTATATTTTACTATAGGAACTAATAGTTTGGTAACAATATGAGCTATTGTTCTCCACTTAATTAGAATTGAATTAGAGAAAGGATTTGTAATATCAACTCTTTATTAGACAACTGATATTGAGGTTGGCCTGGCGCCTGTCTTTATCTGAATTGACTCACAACGCTAATAAGATACTGAAATAGCTTTAGGGCATCACAACAGGGGGGCCAACCTTGGGTGTGTGGTTTGTGAAGAAAGCTCACTTGACAACTCCCATGGCTCAGTATTCTTTCTGACTCTTTACAACTATTCCTTGGTCTGGACGGAGTATTTGTCTACCTGGGCCACATTCTGGGGCTAGCTAGCCTGACTGGCTGCTAGTTGACAGGGGTAACTGCTACAATATACTGTATCTAGTCAAAGCTAATATAATACAATAAGCTCAGAGCCTTTTATCTTAGAGTGTTTTGCCTGGCGGCCCAGTTCATGGTGGACTCTTCTAGACATAACACAGGTGACAGTCCATATGATAGCCCTCTAGTTCTAGGATAAAATTAAAGTTTAGAATATTCATTATTATGTGGTGCATGTTTGAAGTGCTTTTAGAAAGGGAACTTATTGATAATCAACAATTGCATTTTCCACTCATAAATTAGGAACAGGGATTTTGTTAATGCCAGGATATGATTTGATCAATGATCCATTGATCTTGCAGCTTAGCTGCCTTCATTATTATGTTTAAACTGTTCCTAAGAACGCTTAACTGTTGGTCTGTGTTATATAGTTGATCTGCTAATTTTTAAATACCTCAAAATCCTTAAATAGCCTTAGAAGTGTTTTTCATCTGGTGGCTCAAGAAACCCCAATAGGAGAAATTTGAGCTATCCCAGTATTCAAGTAATCCACCAAAGATTTGGCTATATTTATAATCATTGGCTTGAACAAGGGTTGTCTGATAATAGACAAAGCCCTTGACCAAAACAACCAGAAATACATCAATAAAAGTCCCCTCTTTGACTTTCTTCCTTTCATTAGTCTAAATTATTTTCCTGTGTTCTCCAAAATTGTCAAATGCAATGTAAAATTTTTAATAAAATATTAATATGAACTAATTGTGTTGAAATAACTGGGTCAGCCCCCTAGAAAAGTTCCAACTAAACAGGTTTGTGGCCCACAATCTTACTTTCCAGTTACCTGTAGTCAAATGCAAAAGTCAACTAAAATTTCCAGAAACAGCAAAATGAGCAAATAATGATTCCATACAATGGTTGCCTCAATTTAGTGATTGACTCATTAAAAAGATCAAGCCACCACCTAACCATCCAGCCAAGTTATTTCCATAATCATGTTCCTGATATCCACAATTAATACACACTATATAAGCAATATCTCCAAATAAAGATATCTAACTAGCTTCTAATCATTTTTCTTCATGTAACTCTGCTAAAAAAGCACATTTACAACATTGGTAGCACAGGTAGGTTCTCCATACTACCTTTCTTTTCAAAATTATTCCTGTTGCCCATACCCTTGCAGTCAAAAAATATATTAAAGAATTATGTCTAGGCTCCCTGTGGACTGGACGCCCTATATGCCAAGGACTAAGATACTAGAGGGGTATGTACTGTACCAGAACATGGTGATGCCGGCCACTGACTTCAATGCCTTATCAGCTCAGGGTTTTTTACAAACCCCTACTGCCACCCCTCAAGTGACAGACAAAAGTATCATGCCAGCCCACGTAGCCCAGTATCTGTGCAGTGCTTCCCTGGAATCATTTGCTAGAGCAAATTACAACAGCACCACTTCATGGATCCAGACTGCTCAAAGTAAAATGATGCAAATGTAATGTCCCACACACTTTTGGATTGCAAAGATATTCATTTGTCTTACCCACAACTCAGGCACCTGGTGTAACAAGTAGCATAAATACCATATCAAGAAGGACTGGAATACCTTCACATGAGACTTTCTTGGCAAGATTTATGATGAAGGACACAGCCCTCATTATCATACACCAAGTAAAGAACATACCCCAGAATGGTATAGTGAAGGAGCTTACTTGATCCTACAAGGAGCTCTTCCTACAAGCTTCTTCATATATGATGTTTGACAACCCAGCCACTCACCTCATGTACTATGATGCCCTCAATCTGCATGTAATGAGACACATGAACCTGGACCAAGTAACCAATCTTCAGATCTTGTACCATGAAGCAGAGAAAGTAGAACAAACATCTAATGCGCTACACAAGGTGCTAACCAGGAAAAGGGAGAAACCTAAAGACTCCCACTCCTCAGGACAAACAACCACCCTCCGCCTAACAATGGTAACAACACAAACAACAAACCTTTAGGCTCCAATGACTATAGCAACAGGAACAATGGCCAGTCCCATTGAACTTTTTTCAGAGTAAGCAGTACTCAGAATAACCATGATGATTGAAAAGCTGGGGGAGAGCATTAAGCAAGCCAAGATCTCCCCACCAACCTTCTGCCTTGCCAAATAATGAGTATTGCCCAGAGGATTTGGATCAGTGTCCTAAGATCCAGGTCCCCTCAGGAGATCCAGTACTTTATATCATTACCAGACATCCCAATAAACTTATTTACTACCCTTTCTGCTTTCTAATTACACAGTTTCAGCCCTCTTGGACTCAGGCGCAGACTGTACCCTTGTCAAAAGCAACTTTGTGAACAAGTTCAGGTTAACCACTAATTCTTTACAGATTAAGAATTTGGTTTTAGCTGATGAACATAAGATTGCTGTGACACAAGAGACTTCCCCCTTCTCCATTAAGCTGGAGAACCTCCACTTCACCATCCAAGAACATATCTTTGACTTTTCCAGATTTAATGTGGTACTTGGTTTGGACTGTCTGCAAAAGAATAACCTCTACATAGACTGGGCTACCTCAGTGTTAACCATCAAATAAGAGGGAGTCAACAATCAAATTTACCCTGAAATAGTTTATCAACTTCTTTAAAATATATTTGTTTGCATTTTAGAGGCCCAAGAGGAAAATAGTAACCTTAAAGTAATTTATTGAGACTCCTGCCAGTACAAGGTCATAAACTTCAAGGACCACCAAGACACTGATACCTTCCAGGATCTGTAAATTGTAGTGCAACACCCAGTGAATTTTGAAGAGGCACTGCCAGGGCTACCTCCTAATAAACACATACAACACTCAATACATCTCAAGGGAGCAGTACCCAAGGCACAACCTATATACTGACTCACCCCCAATAAGGATGACACACTCTGTGCTTATATTAAGGAGGTCTTAGAGAAGAGGCCCATCTGATGTAAGGTCTAGGAGCTTGGGGTAATTATTGTGAACTAAAACCTTTAACCTAATAATATTAATGTTAGTCAAATATAAAAAGGTGGGTAATGTTTTCAATAATAATTGTAATAAGACTCCTTGTGATGATCCACATGTAAACAGTTAAGCAGGCAAGGGTTGATTTGGCTTAAAATAAAGATACTATGCTAAAGATGGTCCATGTGTTGTTGATTTGTTGCAGGTAGAGGCCTAGTAGAGAATGATGGCTACTAGAGAAGATAAGGCCTAGCTAATAGGTGAAAAGACTACTAGGGGTAGATGTTATCTCCACCCAGCAGGAGATATTGGCTGCTGTGGGCTAGAGGTCCTCACCCAGCAGGTAACTGTGGCAGCTAGGGGTGAGGAATGAGATAGCTCAGCAGGGAACTTTAGCTGCTTGGGGTGGGGAGTGATCTAGCCTGATGGGTAGCATGTACTACTCAGGATGGATGTTGTTTGAATCCTGGCAGGTAACTTGGACAGCCAGGGTAGGAAAGTATACCAGCATGGTAGGTAATGTGGCTACCAGGGAGGTAAGTTTTTGGACCCCTGGCAGGTAAGACGGGCTGCCAGGGAGGGGATGATCTTTGAGAGCTCTACGTACCCTGATACATTTACAGGAGTTCTGTGAGCAAGCATCTTACCTAACATACTGGTAGGGTGTCATCATTTATGTCCCTATAGGAGCTTTGGGGGAGATCCCAAAGTAAGCATTGGAGGGCATAGATTTGCTCAGAGATGTCACCAAGGCGGTTGCTCTGAGAAGAAGCTGCAGAACTTGGTATGACCAGGTCTTTGGGAAGTAAAGCTGATTACTTTGCTACTGAAAGCCCAGACTTAATCACCTGGGTGAGTAAATACAACGTCATAGAATTTATTGACCTATGATTAGATGGCCTAAGTGAATTGCCACTTGCAAGGACCCAGTAAAATGTGGATTCAATGCATAGTCATTCCTAGGTCTACAGGTTCTGGTAACAGGGACTGAGATATTTAGCTGAGGTGATTTATGGTAGGGGATCAGCATAGAAGACTAGTAAGAAGGACTGTATGATCACAGTGAAGACTAGTCAAGGGATTGTTGGTTAATGTTGAAGTTTGGGACCAAGATGGTTCATTGTTCAGGTGGAACCAAGGCAATTCCTAGTAAGGATAATCTGAAGGACTGAAAGATCATGATGCAGGAGTAATTGATCATGATGAAGAAGTAGCTGGAGGACTGATGATGAAAGAAGCTGTTTAGGACTGTAAGGAACTTTTTGTGGACTAAAATAGACTAATTGCTGGTTAAGCTGAAGAGCTGAAAGATGTGGTTAAAGAGCTGTTTGAAAGACCAGAAGATAATAGTGCAGGACTAGGAGATGTCTTGGAAGGGCTATCCAGACTGGAAATAGAAGTTAGAATGCTGATTTTGGTGTCTTAAGAGAGTAAATATTAATATAAGAAGCAGTTAAATAAGGATTTCAGGCTGCCAAAGATATGATATAGAAGAATTAGATATCATATAGAAAGAAAGAAAGAAAGAAAGAAAGAGAAAAAGGAATTATTTACAGTAATAAAACTGTGAATTTATTAAGTTGGAATTAAGTAGAAAGGAGCCAGAAAGAGGCAGAAACAGGACAGGGGAACTATAAAAAGGCAAATGAGCAAATTTTGCCAAGGACAACTAGGAGAGACAAAAGACAAGCAACAGGCAAGTTAAAAGGTGCAAAACGTTGAAGAAAATGCTGGGAACTCAGAGAAATGTTGAAGAATCAATGGATTGAAATTCCCCTAAGTAAAACATATACTTAAGCGCTTGAGATTTGCTGGAGAAACGTGACAGGAATCACAGAAAAACTGTTTGAAATGCAGAGCAGTGGTTTACCCGGAAAAAGACAGCTTTGGGTTTGAACCATAGTCAAGAGCAAGTCATTTGGTTAAACTGTTTTTCAAAACAATTGAATCAATGTGTATGATTGGCTGCAAGCCAAAGTTTATTTAATCAGTGTTTTGAGGGCTTTAACTTAAGAGTTAAAGCCTAAAAAATGAGGAGCAGAAGCAGAAAATTCTTTTTATTGGCTGAAGTAAGTTTTAAAGTTTAATATATTGTAGAGAGAGAAAAACTGGATAGTTTAAGCTTTGTAAAAGAAGAGTTCTGAGAGAAATTTTGGACTGAAACAAGGAGCTATAAAAGGGGAAGCTATCTGAGGCTTTTTAGGGACTGACATAAGTGGGTTTTAAAATCCCCAAGGATTAAATAGAGGACCTAAGCATAAGACAAAGGTGCAGAGGCCCAAGATACAGCAGTCAGGGCTAAGATAAGAAGCCTGATCTGGAACAGACCGCAGAAGCCCAAAATAAAGGTGCAGGAGCCCAAGACCAAGTACAAGGAGTCCAAGAGATTGTTGAAGGACTCCAAGTATTGGCAAACCCATATTTTTCCCCCTACCCAGGAATTATCTCAGAAAGTTTATAAGGGGATCTTCCTTCTGACCGTGAATAAAAGCCTATTACAACCCCTGCCCAAATTTTCTTGTGATAAAAATACATGTTCTATGAGTGAGCTACCCATTTCTTTTACCCTAGCCAAGGGGAGGAAGATAACTATTGTCAAGGTTAATGTAGATTTACCCCCAGTAAGTTTGATCAGGAGGAGTGGGAAAAGTTGACTAGGCATCTTGAGATGACAGATAAAGAAAAGAATTTTATAGGAAATTAATTTACCAGGTTGCTACAGGATTGGTACAGGCCCACAGAGGGGCTAGCACCCGCTGAAGTACAGGTGTATAGTGGGGAAGCCCTCCTAGTAATTGGGAAGGTGCTAGAAGAGTTTGCACTTATGCAGGCAAAGTACAAGCTTCTGGCCAACCACTCACCACTGCTGGGGAATGACAACTCCTCCAAGCTGGCCCCTGGCTATGACCCAGGACACACTTGGGGGACTGGTGGGCAGGAACCCCACACTCCTAAAAGTTTAAGGCTTAAATTAGGGACTAAGACGGTTAATAAAGCCTAAGAAAAGGAAATAAAGATCATTCTTAATGACTTAAGACTGGTTTAAGAAGTCAATTTCAAGGTCAGGATAATAATCAGCACTAGCTGGAAGATTAAAACTGTCAACAATTAGAGCATGGGTTCCACCATAAAAGTTGTCTAACTGATGGAAGATATAATCAAAAGGGATCATAAATAAACTAGGATTTCAAAGGAAAGGAAAAATGCAGGATAAAAATACTGTAAATTCAGGACCTGAACGTAAAAATGTGGGATTGTCAAATCCTTGGTCCAAATTTTGAATCACTTTTGTGGGCAACTCAGCTGAGTGATAATTAAAATATTTAATAAAATTAGCCATTTAATTTGACTTTTTTTGGTTTATTTAAATTGGCAAATTTTGAATCTCTTGAGCAGATAACTCAACTAACAAAAGACAAAACCCAACAAAAAAATGCAGGATACATGAATCAGAAATGTGGGATTCTAATGTACAATTTTGGATTTCCTGTATGTCAAACAAACCATAGACATCATGTGAAAATTAACAAATCTGAAATTGCGGGATTGTCAAATCCAAGAACCAAGTTTCAAATCATAATTGCAATGAATTTAAAATAAATATAATTTATGGGTGTCTCAAAAAGGATGTTAAAAGATCTAGAGTGGATTTGTGCAAATTCTTTTAGGAATCATAGGCATTCTCAAAAATCACCCTATTCCATTTTAGGTTGGCTAAAATTTAGATTGTAATATTCACAAAATTGACATATTTAACAATAAAATTGACTAAAATATACATTCCTCTTCTTGAGTTTAAAATTTTAATAAATTTTTATTATGTCTTCTTTCAATAACAACCAAGCTAACAAGCTGTTCCCTGGCCTTGAAAAATTATGCAGGGCTACACTGGGTCTCTTAACGGTAAAGCATCTGTCTATGGCCACTTCCAACCCGCAGGCCCCTCCGCAAGCGCCACACAGAAGTCTGTTCTTTCCCCTGCAACTTCCAGCATGGCCCTGTTTGCCCACCATGCACAGGCAGCTGCCAACCCAAATCCCTTATCAGCAATGGCATCTGGAACCAGCCATTTTAGCCATGGGGTCACCCAGAGAGCCCAGAACCCCAAAACATCCAATCAGATGGCATTGACCAGTTCCCAAGATGGACACGTCCCTCTCCCAGCCAATCAGCCTGCAAGACGCAGAAGAAAATTGATCACTCTGGACATTGATCTCAAAATGGTTGAAAAGCAAGGGAAGCTTATGTCCCTTGGGGAAATTGCAGCCGCAATGGGTTTTGCAAAGTCCACTGTGGCTGCAACCCTGCAAGCCCACATCAACTGTGGCCCCCCACCAAGAAGACCCCAACTGGTGCCTGTACCTCAATCAAAGGTGATACAGCCTATCCCCTTATGATTACCATTATGGAAAAAGACCAGCAGATGCGCCTGGTCCAGGTACGTCTCCAGTTGGGACTCCACAGCATCTTCACCAACAAAAGAACGGTGAATTCATGGATGCACAGGGTTGTGGTTGCCGCCAGAATCCTATCCAATCAGGTTCTTGGTGGCCCCGTTTTGGTGGATACCAACCCATACAATGCAACCATTATTAATTTTATTAAAGAGAGGGCAATGAGGGCCCGTAATGACGTCATCTTCCTATCATACACCATGATCTTGGCCAGTGTCCAAGACTTTGGAGAGAAGCGCATCCAATCTGACGTGTACAAGCGCGCCCCAATCTTGTATTGTTTTGTCGGGTTTTTATTGGCAGTTTCCCCATTGGGCGTCAATTATTACTTGGCAATATCAAATACTGCAGATGGGTATGCCTACCAGACGGAGCTCAAGGTCATGCTGGAGGAGTGGGCCACACAAAACACTGTGCACACAGTTGTACTGAGTGCAGAGATGGAGCAGCAGGAATGGGTTACCCAAGAAATCAGGGCTGTGGGGCATACCTTCTGGTCCTACCCCATCAACTATGCCAACATGCATCTTGCAGATGTATGTCTCTACAATTTTGGTTCTGCCTTCAGTCGCTTGAAGCCTGCCACCTACAACCAACTATGCACCCAAATTGATAAGGGGTATGAGCTTTCACCTTATGCGTCCATCCAGGATTATTTGATATCATCATCTTCTATGAAAGTGATAGTGATAAGTCCAGAAAGGATCCCTGTCTCCCCCCACGCCAGTCCATCTGTTTTGTCAAGTCAGTATATGTGACAGAAGAAGAATTTGAGCAATTGAAGCAAACCGCTCTTGCTGCCCCTTCCCAGTCAATAAACCCTGCCTCCCCAACCCCCCCATCAAGCCACCTGCCTTCCAACCCTGACTCCCAAGCCACCACCCATTCCCTCCCCCTATCTCTGATGCCGCCCCTTTCACAGGCGCAGATGAAGGCGACGTCCATTCCACCCATTCCCTTCCCGTCCTTTGATTAGTAAATAAATCTTTTCTTTGTGACAACTTATTAAAATTGATATCTCTCTTTCAATTAATAATTAATAATATTTTCTTTTTACATTATCAACATTTCCCATAATTAATACAATATTGTATATTTTATGAATAGCTTAAAATTATGAGCATACATATTTTTCATCATCATTAATAAATTAAAGACAATAAACGTAAATATTGCATTAAAATATTGCAATTAGACGTCAACTCTTGATATTTTGATATTATGTGCATAACTCAATGCATTTTGTTTAATAAAATCCACTGTAAACTTGGCCTTTTCCATTATAATTTAATGAAATGGATTGTGTTTATATTAGGGCCATTAACGCTTAGTACAGATATTGAAAATTAGTGCATTTTACAGCCTGTATATTTACCTATTGATAATAATTCTATAAACTTTTCAGTCAGATTTTACAAGGTAATAATAATGTAATGTTTTAATAGATTACTGTTTATTGTCATTAATTGGCTGATTTTCTTTGCTGTGGCAATTGTGCATTTTCTGATATTTACGCACTAGTATCCAATTGGTTGGCTTCACATCCAATTGCACAGGCAATAGGAAAACAAGCTGCCACCCCAAGACTGTATGTGGTTGGGGTGGCAGCTTGCTTTCCTATTGCCTGTGTGATTGGATGTGAAGCCAACCAATTGGATACTAGTGCGTAAATATCAGAAAATGCACAATTGCCACAGCAAAGAAAATCAGCCAATTAATGACAATAAACAGTAATCTATTGACACATTACATTATTATTACCTTGTAAAATCCAACTGAAAAAGTTTATAAAATTATTACCAATAGTTAAATATACAGGCTGTAAAATGCACTAATTTTCAATATCTGTACTAAGCGTTAATGGCCCTAATATAAACACAATCCATTTCATTAAATTATAATGGAAAAGGCCAAGTTTACAGTGGATTTTATCAAGCAAAATGCATTGAGTTATGCACATAATATCAAAATATCAAGAGTTGACGTCTAATTGCAATATTTTAATGCAGTGTTTATGTTTATTGTCTTTAATTTATTAATAATGATGAAAAATATGTATGCGCTGAATATAGTACTATAAAAACCAGTTTTTTGATGGAATTCAAACAATATGTCAACAATCTATAGCTTAATCAACAAATTAGAAGCACACCTTCAAAAGGTTGTTGAGATAGAAAGAAATATCAGGGAAATAGTGACAGGGAAGCTGGGTAACAAGTGCCAGCCACTAATACAGTCAAAAGAAGATGCCCTGGATAAGTTGGGAAATATTATAGATGAAAAGAAAAAGAAAAAATTACTTAGTCTACATGGAACTATTTTATCAAGTCTTGAATTCAACAATGTGGTCTACAATTTGTGGGAGTTCTGGCAGGGGGCCAAAGAAAACAATAAGAAGATAAAACTAATTGAAGGAACAGAAATTCAAAAGGAAATCAACACCAATGAAGAGGAAACCAACCAAATGGAAACAGATGAAAAATGAAACACAAGCAAGAAGCAGAAGCACATCAAGAAATACAGAAGCTTTATCAAATTAAAATCAAGAGGAAGCACAAGTTGCAAGAAGAATAAGAAAAATTAAGCCTAAGAAAAATTAATGAAGAGCATCCAATGCTCATGAAGTTTACCAATATGGTGCCTGTGGCTGAGGGGGCCACAGGGGAAACAATCAGTAAGTTTTTTATGTTTAACTTATATTTATTTTAGTCATCACCAGGGATGGGGATGAGGTTGCAGAAGTGGCAGCTTTTACGCCAAGTTGGTTTTATGGGGGTTATCAGTCACTGGTGGCCCCTATAAAACAAATAAATAAAAACCAAATAAATAAAATAATTCAACAGAATATGAATAATTTTTTTAATAGTGAAGCTCAAGATAGGGATTATCAACCACCCGCAGGGTGCTTGCCATGGATAAGGGAAGCCTACAAACTAGGATCAACAATTAAAATCAAAGAAGAGAATGAAATTTGCAGGGATATAAAACTGAACTTTCATGAATACATATATGAAAGCGTTCAAAGGTTCCCCCTCAAAAATATCAACAAATACAAAAAAATTAATAAAAACTGACTTTCAAATTGGAAATGAATATTTAAAATCTGCAATTTTTAATGAAATTTTTAAAGCTCTATCAAACAAAGTTGGGGATGCAGTCCTCGTGAATAATTTTAAGCCTTTATTGATATTGTTTGCTGAGGCCTGGGGGGCTGATACAAGTTGGGCGCCCCCCCTGGAACCCTTTTCAAATTCAACCAAATGTCCTATATTAATAGGTTAGTGCAAACATTCAAAAAATTGTGCATGTTCTCAGAAAAATATACCTTGCAAAGGATCCACGTCGCGGTATACCTGGGAATCCTGCTCCACTGCATACTGAAAGCCAACGTGAAAAAACTAGAAGATGTACCTATACAGATTGACATATGCTGCATAGCCCTAGACTGCCAGAAAACACCAAAGGGATACAAGACAGTTGAGCACGTCCTCTATGATTCATTTGCATTGGCAACTCTATACGAGTACTATGTGCCCCCCCAAAAAAAAACCTGCTAGTGGATTCCCTCACCTGTTTTCCTTTTATAAGACGTTCATCCACCACCAGGGTGTTGAGCGCCACCCCTCTAGCAATTGGCGCCAGAGTTATCCACCACATACAGAAGAGTATGTGGTCCCAATTAGATGCATTAGCTGAAAATTTAATTTTGGGGTATAATTCCCCAGAATAAACACATTCCTCTTGTAATTCACATTCCCCTAATAAATCATTTTCCCTTTCAACTTAATATTTTTATTTTTTATTCTTTTATTTTTTATTTTTTATTTTAAATATTAAAATATTCACTGTTAAAATCTTTAATATTGACATATTTAATATCAAATATTTTGATATTGAATAAATCACAATTTAATAAAATTGTTATATTTCAATTATTTAAACTTAAATATTTAACTTTTAAGATTTATAATTAATATTTCAATTCTAATATTTTAATTTTTATTTTAAATTTTAGTATGTAAATTATAATATTATACTTTAAGTATATTAAAAGACATTAGTTATAGTTGCCAATACATCAAATAAAAAAGAATTAAAAATGTTTTTATTTACTACCGTTGAGTACAGGTCCATTTATCACAAAGATAAACCTGGAGAATTGAATTTATCTGCATCATAGGCCCGCTCCACTATTGTTCTAAACAAATAATTGTTCACAACTTGAATTACCTTTCCCTTGTAATATGATTTGATACACATATTCAATATACTTGAACTACGTCCTAAGTACAAATTAATAAGGATTATATAAAAATCATTGGTTGTTGTGTTGTGTGGCTATAGTGGCACTGAAATAACAAGGATCATATGATGACACGTGAGGTCCAATTTGTGGCATAAAAAAGCCAAAGTACCATCACTAATTAACAATTATTTAAATAAAACATTCTATTTCTATCTTTTTTAATTTATTCATTTGTTAGCACAACAGTCAATACAATATTTAGTGCGTTATAATAAAAACATATTCTTCATACCTATTATAGTTAATTTTACTTACCTTTTCTTTGTATTCTTATATGTCTATAATACAATCAAACGTCAAATTATTATATATAAATAATAATTTTTGAGACCTAATAAAAACAAAATAAATAAAAATAAAAACAAAGTAAACCAGAGAGCCCATTTATCTGATTTGCTTGGAGGCCAGGACTTTAGGGAGGAAGGATTCCCAGTGCTTGTAAAAAGCCGCCACCACATTGGGTGGCATCACAAATTGGCTGACCTCAAGAATATTAAATAGATCCTCAGTGTCCTGAGGAAGGCCTTGTTTCACCTTATTCTTGATCCAACCAAACACCTCCTCAATTGGATTCAGAAATGGGGAATACAGCAGGAGGAAGAGAAGTCTCATTGGACAATCAGCAAGGCAGTGGCTGGAGGAGTGGCTATTCTTGTCAATGGGGGGGACTTGGACACAACCAGATCCACTTTGTGGAGCCCAACATTATCAAGCACAACAACGTTGGTTGTGCCACTATAATTTATCCAAAGGTACTCCTTGACAACTCAGAGAAAATCAAGAAAGGTCCCACTGTTATGGGAGCCTTTAATCATCTGGTATTGATCCAACCTGTGAGGACCAAGAAGCACAACCATTGAATAGGTCTGGGAACAGACAGCAACATGATGGGCTATGCTGTCCTTGGATCCCTTCTTGACCCACCCATGCCTGGACCTGAGTGAGGAGGAAAACAACAATTTGTTGATATAGAAGAACTGGACATTCCCAGTCTCCTTTAGTGCCAGATATGTCTCAGCATAAATGTGTCAATCCTCAATGGTCTTTTCACTGTTTCTATTGTACAGAGAAAATCCCAGCACCTTCCAAGAGAAGCCCAAATCAACCATTGTTTTGTAAACAAGGGTTTTAGAAACAGAAAGCCCAAACTCTGTGGCAAGCATTGATTGGACAGCAAGTGTGTCCAGGTGGCAATCCCTGGCTACCCACTGCTTGATTGCCTCAATGTGCACAGGCTGCAAGAGTTTTGGCTGCTGCTTAGCCTTGGTGGATTTGGCAATTTTCCCGGTATTGCCATACTTGGTGTTGATGTTGACAATGTACTTTTTGTGACAACAAATTGGGATGCAATATCCCAAACCGCCATTCCCCTATTCAAGCAGTTGAGGAGAGCTTCACGCTCATTATCCATCAACTAACGCCAGCCCTTGGCAGGTACCACGGCATCCTGGCTACCAGGCTCAACACAGGGGATAGGGACCTTTGTGTAGAAGGTGGGATCATGCTTGTTTGTGCTGGCGCTGTCAATGGTGGAAAGATCACAGGCGCAGATGGCTCAACAGTGTCTGCCAATGGCTTGTAGGTGGTGTCAAAGATGCAGGGGCAAGAAGTAGCAACCCTTGGGTCAAGAGTGCAGGGCCAGGTGACAACTGGGTATACAGTGGAGGTGTAAGTAACCTCAGTGTTCCCAGTGACCTTTGTGTACAAGACTTTGGTTGCAGGCCTTGAGAGAGGCTTCTTTCTTGGATTGATGCTACTGTTCCTGGCTTGAGATGTATGAGGTGGTAGGCTGCCAATGACACCTTGGGAGGCCTGTGTATTGGCATGACTCCCCTTGAGTTGGGTTCTGGGTCTGTTCCTGGACCCTCTGGGACGCCCTCAGGGACAGGCTGCCCTGCAGGCTGGTGCAGGAGCAGGTTGGGAATGTGATTGATGGTCCATAAAAATAAAATAAAAAATATATTTTAGATTAAATATGTATTTATTTGGAGTTATTGGTTTAGTTATGGGTATTTGTTTTCTTTTGATATAGTCTTGAATAGTAGCAGAGTTTCTGTATCCGTGATTTGAAGTGAATAATATTGTATACTTTCCGGGTTTGGATGATTTTAAATTTTAATAACTTTTTATGTCTAATTATGGTTATTGAGATTGAATTTTTCATTTGATTTTAGTTGTGGTGGAGCTTCTTTATTTGGGTTGGTGTTTCCTAGTGTGCTTACTGTACATTAAATTTGGATTCCAGTTCCCGCAATTAATATCTGAGTTTACTAGTTGCATTCAAAAGTGATTTGAAATTTGGTTCTTGGATTTGACAATCCCGCAATTTCAAAAAACATAGTAAACTTAATGAAAATAGTTAATGGATTTGAACACTTCAAATCTGATTCCAGTTAATTCATTTTGTCCATTGGAAATATGCAGCTTGACTTGGATTTTGCAAAGTGTCTATGAGTTCCCGCATTTGAAAAAATTCAAATAAATACTCAAAGAATTCAATTTAATTAAAAAAGGCCATCCTGCAAAAGTGATTCAAAATTTGGACCCAGGATTTGAAAATCCCAAATTTTTACGCTCAGGTTCTGAATTTACAGTATTGAAAAGGAAAAAATAAGCCACAAAACCTACAAGTACCTTTTTGGGGTGCAAGTCAAAAAATCTCAAATTATTGTTGAGATTGGGAAACCAAGTATTTTTGTTGTGATTGGTAGTTAGGTGCAAAATGGGTGCAGAGTGATAAACAAAGTTGGGTTCAAGTTCAAATTGGAAGCAGGAAAGTTTAACTAAGGTTGGTTAGAGGTTATATTGAGGTGACAAGGCTTCAAAAATCAGTAGTGAATTGTGGTTAACTTAAGAAATTTAAATGTGTTTAAAGGAAAGAAAACAGTTTGCAGTGGTGCTTAGGCGTTTTTATAGACAAAAAGGCAGGGAAAGCAGGTCTGAAGCTTATGTGTGTCATTGAGCGTAAAACACAAAGGTAAGAGCTTTGAAAGCAAAAAATAACTATGTATATAAGTATTATTTTTTAATCCTAAAGCAAGGTAAAGTTAATTTAAAGATAATAAATAACCATAATTAAGTTGTTATAAAGGCTAGAAACCCCCAAATTGCAAAAAATAAATGGTTAATAAGGCAGGAAATGGGAAGACTAATTGTGGAAAGTTATAGAGAGTAAGAAAACCAAGATAAAGTTGACCAAGGTTGTTTTTAATAGACAAAGATAAAAATATAACTCAATAATAGCAGCTAAAGAAAATGTGAGTCTTGAGATCTGATCTTCTCAATCACCCTTTGGGGCTGCTATGTTCTTTGTGGCAAAGAAGGACAGTACCTTACGCCTGGTCATAGACTATTGTGCCTTGAACAAAGTCACCATTAAGAATTGTTACCCACTACCACTAATTGACAATCTTTTTTATGCCTTGGGTGAGGCAACTGTCTTTTTGAAGATTGACCTAACTGCTAGATACAACCAAATTTGTACAAGGAAGAAGACATCCCTAAGACTGCCTTCTGAACTAAGTACAGCTCATACAAGTGTTACATACTTAATTTTGGAATGACAAACACACCTTCAAACTTTTTCACCTTCATGAATGAGGTTTTTTTACCCCATATTGGCAAGAACATTATAGTGTATTTGGAAATATCATTGTTTTTTATCCCTCTGTGTAATAACACCATAAGGATTTAAAAGAAGTATTTGCAACCCTAGCATGACAAAAACTCTTTGCAAAGCCATCTAATTGTCAATTTCACTGCAAACAGCTCCCCTTTTTTGGACACATGGTGTCAAATAAGTGCAACAAACCAGATAAACAGAATATCCAAGATATATTCAAGATGATGCAGCCCAAAGACAATAGTGAACATTGTATCTTCCTTGGAATGATAGCCTATGTTTGATGTTTTATTCCGGAATGTGGTGTCCTTACTGCACTGCTGTGATCTGAGGCGTTTCACAGAGTCACAACAGGAAATCCTAACCTTAGGATTGGATTTTTACTAAGCCTTGGTTAGAATGGCAGGGAAATATATGCAATTACCTTGTGGCCCTGATTGAATAATATCTGCTAGGTGTGGCTGAAAAGGCGCCAAAGTACTTAGAGACACAAAGACAAAAATGTGAATATAACTTAAATTTTATTGGGTATAGAAATTGGGATTATATAGTGGTTGAAAATACCACAAAACACTATCAGGGCGGTAGGATCACTTGCCACAAGCATGAGTGAGGCAAGTAAGTTGCGCAGAATCAGGAAACTAAACAATTGAATTTCCAAATTTGGATCCAGACTCATTTTGAGGGGCAAAAGCAAAAGAGAGGGATTTTTCCTCAAAATAACCCATCAAAGTCAAAATTGAAACATGGTGAATGGCGGCATTCACAACATTGCCCCCATTTGGATTAGCCTTAGGGGGTGGTACTTGCAGAGGAACTTGGCATGCACACAAGCAAACAGTCAACCACTAGAGAGGAGTTTCACACTATACTCTTACCCTTGTTTGAAGGTTACTTCCAAGGGCCAGATCTACAACAATTATATCTTATGAGCATGTCCTCCTACTATATGTTGATAGTAAAGAACATGGTCCTCAATTTTGAGCTCAGACAGGGGAGATCTGCCAGCATTGTCAGGGGAGAGCTCAAGCAGCTTGGTCTTATAGGCAGTTGTGTAGGCAGAGGCCTGAATATAAATTACTTGGTTGACTAAATCTTTGATATGGTCATCAGGGTTCATGGCCTTATCAGAGGAGAGTAGGGGGCCCTGGAGTGATGGAGTGGTGGCTTCACAACCATACAAAATAGCAAAAGGTGAATACCTGGTGACACAATGTTTTCTAAGGCAATAGGTAAAGAGAGCAGCAGGTAAGTATAGATCCCAGTTTGCAGAGTCAGAATAAGTGTGTTTCCTCATGATAGAAACCAAAGTTGAGTTTGCGTGCTTAACCACCCCATTGGTGGAAGGATTATAGGGGGCAGAGAAGGAATTTTGAGACCCCAAGGCTTCAACCACATAGGTTACTAACTTGGTGTTGGAGTTAGTCCCATTGTCAGACAACTACACTTGAGAACAACCGTGGCAAAAGAATACATCTTGCAGCAGGAAGCTGGAAGTTATCTTGGCAGTGATGTCCTTAGTAGGGCAAACTTCTACCCACTTGCTAAAATGATCAACAGCAATTAAGATAAAGCAGCAACCAGAGCAGGAGCAAGGAAGAGTGTGACCGTACTATAGTCACTGCTGAGCGTTTAGCTGAATAAATGCTCCAAAATATAAAGATGTTCTGTTTTTACTGTTTATTACATATAGATAGGTTTGCTTGGAATTCTTGAGGGAAAGGTTCCTAGAAACTGGATATCTATGTTTAATAAAAGAACAGAATATGGATGTTTAGTTAGATTAGGCTAACTAAAA
Source organism: Entomophthora muscae (assembly GCA_014839935.2). Taxonomy (NCBI): domain Eukaryota; kingdom Fungi; phylum Entomophthoromycota; class Entomophthoromycetes; order Entomophthorales; family Entomophthoraceae; genus Entomophthora; species Entomophthora muscae. The sequence continues at coordinate 91,308 of QTSX02006509.1, forward strand.
GAATTGAGGCAAGATTGGCCAAATCAATCTTGGAGACTAGGCGTCTCAAAATGAGTTAGTTAATCAGGAAGATTAATAAATAAATACAGGATATAATTAATGATGATTTAATTATATTAAAATGGCCTTGACTTTGTCAAGAAGTCTGGTTAAGGTTAACCATGGGAAAACCCCTGGAATTTGGATTAAAAGCGCCACATCAGCAAATTTATTGGGTTAGAGGCGCTGCCGCGCCGCTTAATGAATTCAAGATGTGCCGAGGCGCCGCTATCAAATTTTCTCAGGCGCTGGGGCGCTGCAGCGCCGCCTGGGAAAATTGCTGGGCACCGCGGTGGCGCCTGGTTTGAGTTTTGAAGCAGTTTAATGGGTTTTAAAGGCAAAAAACCATTAAATGCAAAAATAACTAAATAAAGGCAAGGATACCTAGGAATTCAGTTTTGATCAGCTGGTTCCCAGTTGGAACACTGATAGCTGAGTTTAGGATGTGCAATCCACAGGGTTTTGGCGCTGGGAGCTGGGGAAGCTCCATGCCAAATTGGTACATTGGGTTGAATTGAGTCAGGTGACTTCTGCCCATTGTAGGTCAATTCTCATAGGTTGAGAATTGTTGATGATCTTTCAGGTAAAGATCTATGTTGGATGATTTGAATGTCATAGGCCACGTGACGCAAATCATTGGTTGATTCAAGAACTGGAGGGGTTTTCAGCCGTGTATGCCCCAAATGGTATATAAGTGAAAACAGTTAAACATTAATAAAATATATTCATTGTCAGTTTTGATGCTTTCCCCTCACCTATTTTTCAATTGTCATGCCTTCTTTGTTAAAATTTGAGAGAGCCAAGTTTGGGGTCCTTTGTGTGGAAACCACTGCTGCAATAAATGAGGTTCCTACAAGTACATTGGAAGAAGCTTGGACCAGCCTGGAGGTCACCAAGACTGTTCCTGCTGAATCTTTAGTAGAAGTAAAGGCTGTGTTTGAAGAGCTGTATTCCAATTACTTTGCAAAGGAAGGGACTCCCGTCCAAGGGAACCAAATTTATGCTTGGGATGCTTGGAACTTGTTGTTAGGATAGGATGAAATCTTGCAACAATTAAAAGAGATGGCAAATTGTGAAATTGAGGCGTTGAGAGCACAAGAGGAAAAAAGCGTTGAAATCATGGCTCATTGGCGGGATGACAATAAAGTATTATCTGAGAAAATTGCCTCCCTGGAGGCAAAGCTCCTTGAAGCTTTGTCCCAGGAAGGTAACACAATAAGAGTCAAGGGAAGGATAATGGCAGGATGGACTGGTTAGGCCTAGATCCATCACAGAGAGGCCCTACAGTATCAATACTAACAGTGTGAAATGTGTGTTGAGGGGGGACTAGCTTGAACTTATGAGCGGCAGCTTGAGGTTGTTGGAGCTGACAATCATGGCAACTAGCAATGACATCTGGAATCAGCAGTCAAAGATTTTCCCAGAAGTAGCACTTCTGGAGCCAGGCATAGGTCTTGGCAACGCCTCTGTGTCCTGTCTCCTTATGAGCTTGAAGCACCACCAAAAGGCAAAGACTAGGCCTTACATAAGACAATTAGTGGTCTTACTTTTCTTGAAAAGCTGATTGTCAAAAATGAGCATGTCTTTAGACAATTTAGAAAAGACAACTCAAACTTCTTCTGTCTTGTTCTCCCATGAAGAAGGATATCCAATTATTTTATACAACCTGTCAGCTTCAGCAGGGTGTAGAGCAAGGATGGGCATTCTGGACAGTCCATCAGCATTTTGATGTCAAATCCTGGGGTAATGCAGCACAGTGAAGTTGTACCCTTGAAGCCAGAGAGCCCATCTAGCTAGTTGTCCTTCTGGTTCCTTAAGTTGTCATGACCATTTGAGCAAAGTGTGGTCATTAACCACAGTGAAATGGGTGCCATACACATAAGGGCGGAACTGCTTGATAGCATGCAGCACAGCAAGGCACTCTTTCTCTGTTACACTGTAATTCTTCTCATGCTTATTCAGGACACAAGAGGTATAAGCTACAGGTTGATCCACACCTTCATCATCCAATTGAGCCAAGATGGCTCCAATGTCCAGGTCACTAGCATCAGTATATATGATGGATTCCTTATTTTATTCAGGATATACTAGGATAGGAGCCACCTTATGTTTTTGCTTGAGAGTCTCAAAGGCTTGTTGCTGGCTGGTGGTCCTTTCAAAAAGAACATTACACAGCAGCTGGACTAATGGTTTGCTAGTGTCAGAAAAATTGGGGATGAATTGCCTGTAGTATCTCATCATGCCCAGAAAGACTTGAACACCTTGCAGATTGGTGGGCGGAAGCATTTTGTCAATGGCCTCAACCTTATTAGCCATTTGTCAAATTCCTGTCTGAGTCACCTCATGTCCCAAGAATTCAAGGTGTTTCTTGAAGAAGGCACACTTAGATGGTTTTAACTTAAGACCAGCTTCTCAAATCTTTATGAACACTTTCTTGAGATGAGCCAGGTGGTTGTTAAAGATAGCACTAAAGACTGTTATATCATCTAAGTACACTAGGACACATGAGAGCTTCAAATTGCGGAGGATAGAGCCCATGGCTTGTTGGAAAGTGGCTGGAGCATTGCAGAGTCCTTGCAGCATTTGCGTAGGCTCAAACAATAATTCAGAAAAATTAGTGCAGCCTTCTGTCTATCCTCAGGAGAGAGATCATATTGCCAGTACCCAGAGGCTAGGTGCATAACAGAGAAGAACTTGGAACCCCCAAGGCAATGGAGAGCATCATCAATATGTGATCAGGGGTAGGAATCCTTTTTGGTGAAAGATCTCAATTGTTGGTAGTCCATCACAATATGATGACCTCCATCCTTCTTTTTCAGTATGAGCAAGGGAGAGGCCCATGGACTTTGGGAAGGAGCAAGCAGTCCAGAGTCTAGAAGTTGTTTGAGCTCTTTAGACACCTGAGCATTCCTTACTCAACTGCAGAAATAGGGTTTAGTACAAAAGTGGGAGCATCACCAGTATCAATCTGAAAAATGATGCCTTTGGCTAGACTATAATGTTGTAACTGAGCTGTTTTAGCAGAGTTACACGGGGAAAAGTATTTAGAAGATAGATAGTAATCTTTATTGGGAGATAGTTATTATATAGTCATTGTAAATCAAGGATAACAGGAACATGATTGTGTTGAACACACGGTTGGATGGTGAAGGGGGTGGCTTGATCCTGATAATGAGTCAAGTGCCAAAACAAGGTATCCACTGTAAAGGATCATCATCTGTTCATGTTGTGATTTGGTAATTTGAGTTGACTTCCTAGTCTGGATTTGAGTGACCAGATAATCAGATTGCAGGTCACAAACCCGCTTACTCAAAATCTTGTTGGCGGGTTGAGCCTGCGGTTTTGACAATAATCAGTGCTATCTTTAGCTAAAATATCTAGAAACTGATCCAGTAGGTCAATCACCTCGTTCTGTTGAAGTGTGGATAGTTGCAGAAAGTCTTGAGCAGTGAACAAAGATAGGACTTGCAGCTTGTCTTCAGGTAAATTAAAGTCCTGGGGCGTACCAAAGGAATGTAGTGATAGGACGTCAGGGGCATTCAACAATTTGTCATAGCCAACAACCTTCCCTCTTGACACATGTATGGGGAGAGCAGTTAAGTTAGCAAAAGGCAATTGAACAGGGTCTTTTGTGAGAGACATCCAAGATTCCTGGACAGAGATAGGGCTCATTGCGTCCTTGCAAGGGAGGAGAATATAACTCTAGGAACATACACTCAGGTAGCTCATAAAATATTTAGGAGTCTAGGATAGCTTGAGATCCATGGGAAATGGTTACATCAGAGGTGACTAAGAGAGGAATCACTTAGACGCAGGGCAAGCCATGAGAGGACATTTCATGTTAGAGGGATGGGTACAGTATTTTAGAGTGAAAACACCAATGGGTCATTCTAAGGCACGTGTCTTGAGGCGCTTCCCAGGAACTTTATCTGGCTCTTAAAAAATCAGAGGGACCTTGTACCCTAAGATAGAGAGGTAGCTGTCCTTTAAAATGATAATCCCATTGTATTCCCTAAGTATTTGAGTACCAACAAGGATTTTGTAGCTCTTATTCTCCAAGACAACAACAGGCACGGCCAAGAGTAGTTTGCCAAACCGCATGGGAAGAGCAGAATAAGCTCCTATAGTGCAAGTCATGGATAGTTTAGCTGTATCATACAACTGATGTTAGTTGATGTTGGGGGCAAGCTTGAGCTTCTTAACAAGCTTCAAGATGACAGCATTAACAGGAGATCCAGTGTCCAAGACGGCCTTAATTTTTACCTTCTGGATAGATATCTCCACACAAGTGGTAGTACAACTAAAGGGAGGGAGAACAGCCAGAATGTCTTAGGCTTCTGCCAGTTCTTTGTCCAACTTTTCAATCATACATCTTAGCCCCAGGAATTCCTTATAAACTGTCTGGAGAGGAAGCAAGACTGAAACATTTTTGAACACAGCATCAGCAACCTCAGCAGCTTCCTTGGAAGACTCAACAAGCACAGGGGATCTCTTGGCTTGAGTTAGGTATGGGCAAGTGACAAACTCTTTGGCTTCAGGCAGAGGCTTGGCAGTTGTTTTAGTTTTCCCAGAACATAGCTTATAAGGGACTGCAATAGTTTCAGGGACAGCAAGGACTGAATACCCATAGGCGTTGGGATCTTCTGTATCAGAATTGTCCATGTCAGAGTCATCAGAGATGTTGTGGAATAGCAGCAGAATGGAAGGAGCCTCAGTGTCAGAAGGCTCAGAGTCAGCAATGGATGGGGGAATTGAAGGATACTGGGAATAATTGTCAACCAAGAGTGTCTCTGCATCAGGTTGACTGTTCTTTTCCGGCCTACTCTTTGGGATCAGCTCCTTCAACCCAAGGATTTTTGCAGACTTGGGAATGGTGACATATTTGCCCTTAGTTATGGCAACCCTGGCGTCAAGGAGGATTCTGCAAGTTCATGGTGAGGATACACAGGCCACGTGAAGATAAACCAGAGTTAGAGGCGGCACAATTCTCCCGCACAACTGCCCCATAATGGCTAAGGTGTATATCCTGCAACAATGTCTTTATGCTCTTCATAGAGGAAAGCATGGCTTTATGAGCCTTAGAATGAAGACACATAAGCTGTTTAACCGTGAGGGCTTGAGCGCAAGCCATGTACACTTCATGTGCAGTCAGCTGGTGGCTTGTAATTGTTGCAACTGAACCAATGAGGATTCAGTATTTGAGTTGGGGAAGACAAAAGTCCAATAGAAAGAACAGGAATAATAAGAATAAGGTATTGTTTATTGTAGAATATTGTTATTAATATACTATATGGGGAAAGCCACACAGCCACAAGAGAGTGGCATGGTGGCATGTAAGGATTGGAGCTGAGAAATAACTTGTGCAGGGATCAGCAGATTAAATTGGTAGCACTCCTAATTAGGAGAAAGCGCCTGCAATTTGATATTGCCATCAGATTGGTTCATGTTGATAGATACGTCAAGGGGTGACTCATTGAGCACCCCCTGTTTATTGTAAGATATGTTGATAGGCAAGTCTGGAAACTTGGTTGCAACACCCCCCTTGCCCCCTGCTTGTTTTCAGACACTGGGATTGGAGTTTGCGGGAGATCTGTGAAAGTCCATACAAACAACTTTTATGTAAGGATGACGTGGCAGGGGCGTAAGCAATTGTGTTAGAGCTTCTTGGTGTTTCTTTAAGCATCCTCAAGCTGATAGGTGTGATTGTCATAGACCACAGCTATCTTAAAGGGCCCTAGGTGGTTGGGTTTCAACTTGGCCAAATTGGGGTTGAGGGTGTAGACAAGGTCACCCACAGCGTACCTGGCTTCAAGGTGCTTTGTCCCTCCTTCAATTTGTTTGTGTTCAATCACTTGGGCTTTGGCACACCATTGGTTTAGGGATGGAGTTGTCAACAGGGGGCTTTCCAGGAACTGTAGACTATAACTTCCCCTGTTCCACTCCTGTCAACTGTCAGGCGTTCCAAAGGCCAAAGCACTGGGGCTAAACCCGGTGTCTTGGTTGATTCTTGCTTGGAAAAAAGTATAGCAGTAGGCAATTGTTCAGTCCACGCGGTATTGGGGTGCTCCTGCAAGAGCTTAGCAATCAGTTGGACCAGTGAGCTGTTTAATTGCTCTAAGCGCCCATTGGCTTACAGATGGTAGGGAGTGGTAACTATCCGTTGGAAGGCATTCTTAGCACAGTACGTCTTCATGACCTATCCAACAAGTTTAGGGCCACCATCTGTGATGAGACATTTGGGCTGCCCAAAGCATGCCACAATTTCCTTGCCAATGAAGCGGGTTATGGTGGTGGCGGTGTGGTTAGTTGTTGCCCAGGCCACTGGCCAACAAGTGAAGTAGTTGATGGCAGTGATGATGTATTTCTTTCCCAGTCTGTCTTCAGGGAGGGGCCCAACCACATCAAGGGACCACTGTTTGAAGGGTTCTATGGCCTTGATGGGTAGGACAGACTTGGGGGTGTAGGTTTAGATGTATTCTTTTTGTACAGCACACATGTTTTGAGGAGATCCAAGATATCTTGGCGCATACGCGGCCACCAAACCTTTTGTTTCATGATCTCAAAGAGATTGTGTCCTCTGATAAGAACCAAGGTGTGGTGGCAATGCAATATTGTGCTGCCTTGTTGTGTGGTGGAAATGTAAGGCGTCTTCTCACCTGTCTCCACCCAGCGGCAGATGTTGCCAGCATTAGTGGTGAACTGACTTTCATTGTCCTTCAGCTTGGAGATGGTCACTGAGTTAAGGCCTTTGTAACAATTTCCTTCAGGACAGAGGTACAACATTGGCCAGTTGGGATTCAAGCCATCATCCCTGGTGATGGACGCTACCTAGAGTTATGAGAGGGCATCAGCTGTGACAAGTTCCTTCCCAGGTTTGTACTCAATGTGCAACTGGTAGGGGGATAGATGCTTGACCCAACCTGATTAGCGGCGTGTCAAGTGAGATGTGTGTTGAAGTACTGGAGTGACTTATGATCTGTCAGGACGCCAGGTGGAAAGGTTGCCCCTTCCAAGTAACAATGTCACTTCTCAACGCAGTGCACAATTGCTGCCAACTCTTTATTGTGTATAGGGTAACATTATTCTGAGTCAGTAAGCTTCCTAGACTTGTATGCCACAGGGAGAAAAACGCCTTTTTCAGTTTCTACATATAGTACACCCCCTATGGCCTTGTCAGAGCGGTCAGTCTTGAGTTTGTACTGGCAGCTCTAATTGGGGATTTGCAGTATGGATGCAGTTGTAAGTTTTTGCTTCAACATCTAAAGACTTGATCTCTGGCAGGGGTCCAGTGGAAGCGCTGTTTAGTGTTCAGGAGTTTGGTGAGAGGTACAATAAGTTCTCCACAATTGGGAATGAATTTATGTGTGTAGGCAATCATGCCCAAGAAGGTATGCACTGGACCAACATCAGTAGGAGGTGGTATGCTTGTGATTGCCTTGATTTTGGCAGGATTGCTTTTTATCCCTTGGGCAGAGATGGTGTGCCCAAGGGACAGCAACTCTGATTTGAGATTTTCATTTGAATGGTTTAGCTTTTAGCTGGTTTTTCTGAAGGGTGTCAAGGGCAGCACAGAGGTGTTGGAGGTGCATGGTTTGATCTTGACTGAAGACAATAATATTGTCAAGGTACACAACCATACATTTCCCAATCAATTCCTTAAATGCTTTGTTCATCAACATGGCAAAGGTGGAAGGAGTGTTGTTCATTCCAAAGTTCATGACCCAACACTCAAACAACTCATAGTGTGTGCAGAAGGCAGTTTTGGCTCATCCCCTGGCGCAATGCAGACCTGGTTGTACCCCGCAGTGAGATCAATCTTGCTAAAGACCTTCACACCTGTGAGCGTGTCAAACAGGTTGTCAATCAACGGCAGGGGGTACTTATTTTTAACTGTCACCTCATTTAGGGCGCAGTAATCTGTGACCAGGCAAAGGACCTGTTCTTCTTTGCTACAAAGAAGACAGCTTCCCTGTATGGAGAGAGTGAGGGGTAATGAAGCCCTTGTCAAGCGGGTCCACGAGATGCTAGCATAGGGTCCCATCTTCTTTTGGTGTGAGACAGTATAAGGGATGTGCTTTAGGTAATGTCGGAAATTGCACCATTAATGCTATTTCAATATGGCCTTTGAATATTGATAGCTGCAAAGATTTGTCTGGGTTTGCTTTCAATTTTGGATATTCCTTGCCTTCTGGAAATGGGTCTGGTCTAATATCCACCCATTCTGGATTATTGTACCTGTCTGTGAATGATCCTGGTATGATCTCATCCCAATGTGACCCCCTCTGCCACTCTGTCTACCTAATGAGTGATCATTGACTCTTGTCTACTATTTAAGTAGAATCATTTCTCCTAATAAAGACAAGTTTATCCACATTTGTGATGGCTTTAATAATCTTCAAGCTTTTTCCTGTCCTTTCTTCCAAAAGGACTTTTACATCTTGCTTTCCAGGAAATTAAGGTATGTGCCCTTAATTTTTCCCTGAAGGCTAACCAAAGGCTAGCTTCAAACCTCAAATCTTTTGTTATAAAGATTTCCCGCTGTGTCCTCCTGGATGTCGTCCCCAGGAGCCAAACATACCAAAATGATGCTCACTACACGGGCTTCAAGCCCCTTGATTACCCCATTTCCACGTGCATTCTCTGGTCCTTCTCCCTTTGTTTCTGAAGTACCCAAGCAACCTAAAGTTTCTACTCCCCCTCTAGAAGAAGACATCACCAATGCCCCCTCAACTCCTATGGTATTGGTTCTATCCCCCAGGCCCGTGAGGGCCCCCCTTCCAGCTTTCTCTCTTAACTACAAGCAAGATTGTGCTGCCGCCTGCTCTCTTCTCCACTCAGGCACTGTGACAATGCACACTATCCTTGGTCTCTGTCCCAGGTACACTTCCAAAGACCTGTATTCCTTCCTCTTGGACTTTGGTCCCCCCCCTGCGTTGATGGAGTCCATGGATACAATTGTGTGTTGGTCAACCAGTTTATCCAACCCACCCTGGTTCACCATCAACTTGCATTAAGATCCCAGAACCATC